>RCWM02000228.1:0-600000 GCA_003667255.2 Euschistus heros
ATTCCTAAATTTTAGCTAGTTGAATGCTTAGCTTGGTTTGTTTTCCAATAAACTGTTCTTTACCACTCCTGTACCAGTTCTGGATTCTGCGGATCTCCCTTATCACGATGGCTCTCTTTTAAAGGGGAAGGATCTTCAACGCGTTGGCAATATGGAGAATTCTTTGCTGGTCAATGGGTTTTACCAGAAAAATTGAAATTATTAAAAATTATATATTTTGATATTAAATATCTCATTATATTCTGATAAAATAGCATCCCCCGTCACGGTTTTGCCCGCTTTCATTCGTTAACTAATTGTTGAAGTTTTATATGTTTATCGATAAAAACCATGTATGAAGTATAATTGTATACTTCAATACAAGATATTTGTTACGATCTTGTATTCCTAAATTTTAGTTAGTTGAATGCTGAGCTATCTTTTTTTGCTAATAAACTTTTCTTCACCTTTCCTGTACCAGATCTGGATCCTCCGGATCTTCTTATCACGATGGCTCTTTTACAAATGGGAAGGACCTCATTTACGTTTGCAATATGGATAATCCTTTTCTGGTCGATAGGTTTTACCAGAAAATCTGAAATTTAATAAAATTATATATTTTGATATTAAATATCTTATTATATTCTGATAAAATAGCATCCCCCGTCACGGTTTTGCCCGCTTTCATTCTTTAACTAATTATTGAAGTTTTATTTGTTAATCGATAAAAATTTTGTATTGAATTATAATTGTATACTTGAATACAAGATATTTGTTACAATCTTGTATTCCTAAATTTTAGCTAGTTGAATGCTGAGCTTGGTGTGTTTCCTAATAAACTTTTCTTCACCACTCCTGTACCAGTTCTAGATCCTGCGGATCTCCGTTATCACAATGGCTCTTTTACAAAGGGGAAGGACCTCATTTACGTTGGCAATATGGAGAATCCTTTGCTGGTCGATGGGTTTTACCAGAAAACCTGAAATTTAATAAAGTTATATATTTTGATATTAAATATCTTATTATATTCTGATAAAATAGCATCCCCCGTCACGGTTTTGCCCGCTTTTATTCGTTTACTAATTATTGAAGTTTTATTTGTTAATCGATAAAAATCTTGTATTGAAGTATAATTGCATACTTCAATACAAGATATTTGTTACAATCTTGTATTTCTAATTTTTAGCTAGTTGAATGCTGAGCTTGCTGTGTCCGCTAATTAACTGTTCTTAACCACTCCTGTACCAGTTCTGGATCCTCCGGATCTCCCTAATCACGATGGCTCTTTTACAAATGGTAAGGACCTCATTTACGTTGAATATGGAGAATCCTTTGCTGGTTGATGGGTTTTACAAGAAAAACTGAAATTTAATAAAGTTATATATTCTGAAATTTCATATTTGATTATATTGTGATAACATAGCATCCCTTGTTACGGTTTTGCCCGCTCTCATATGTTAACTAATTATTGAAGTTTTATTTGTTTATCGACAAAAATTTTGTATTAAAGTATATAATTGAGCATTATTTTTTCAATGGTTGGTTGGTGTTGCTTAAGGGCATACAACCATGGGTGGTCATCAACGCCCTCTAATTACTTTAATTTTTGTATTTATAGAAAAAAACAAAGAAAATAATAATAATAATAGTAATTATACAGAGTTCACGTTAAGTAAATTATGTAGAGGAAGAATTATTGATCATATCAACGACACTATCTTCGCTTTATTTAGGAACTTGAGGAGGCGCATGATCGTTTGTTCATCATCCCCTAATGATTGTGCCAAGTCTGTTGCGACATTGTTGCGACGGGGGATGTTTCGGTAATTAGGAGAATATTCAGAAATATGTCTAATTGACAACTCCCCCTTTCATCTTGGGCATCTAGGTGTTAGTACTCTTTTAATAAGATGCTGGTGAGTTAGTCTTGTGTGGCCTATCCGATGGCGCGTCAGTATCACCACCTTGCGGTGGTTGCTTCTGGAAGATCGAAACGGTTCGACACTTTTTAAATTGTTTTCAATTTGCTCGCCAGGCTTTCATCCCACATTGACTGCCGTTCCTCTTTTATTTTATTGTGCAGTGGCAATAGGTCTGAAGGACTGATTAACGCACGTCCGTGACCGGGTAGTCTCAACGGTTCATTCGCTGCTTTGTCCGCGATTTCATTGCCCGTAATGCCTATGTGTCCGAGGGCCCATATGAGATGGATATTTTTCTCCCAGCATTGTAATATACTACTGTATAAGTGCTATTAAATGGTTTCCAGAGTACTTATTTTTAAGGCCATACAGAGCGCTTAGTGCGTTAGTTATAATTATTATATTTTTTGTTGGAGACGCCATATATATATATATATATATATATATATATATATATATATATATATATATATATGTTGTACATTGGGTGGAGCTTGAATTTATGGGTTGAATGAGGTGTAATGTAGAACTGTTAGTTTTTGATCGGTCGATACTGATGAGAAGATTATAAGGAATATTTTAAATTATTTGCACGAATTTTTTTTTTTAAATAGGGCTGGCAGGGGTTCGTTTTTTCTAAGTTTTAATAAATGTAGGTATATTTTCGGTTTATGGTATGTCCGTGGTGGAATATGGGAATTTATTGTAGTAATTTTTTTCTGCTTAGTTTCTGCGATTTCAGCTTGTTTAACATTATGTAATGGATGCTATCTAATCCTGTTTTTTTTTTTTGTTTTTTTTTTATTAAACCTGGAGGCGTATTATTGTTATTTTTTAGTGTGTTTAAAAGTTCCGATAGCGAGAATTTAGATAAAGTTTGACCACTATTTCCAATATTAAAAATATTGCTTCCGATGTCCTCGTCGGCTATGTTATTAGTATTTGTGTTGCTACCCTTTTTGAGGTTGTTTTCCATGTTCAAGGATTCTTCATTTTCTTGTTGAAGGAGTATGCTACTAGTGGCGGGGCTAAAAGATTTATTAAGTCCTAAAAAATCTGTTATGTTATTTTGTGTACGTATTAATTATTATCTCTAATCATATCCCTGATTTCTTCTTTACTAATTGTAAGATTTTTAATAGGTAGTATTGTATTTAGTATAGAATAAATAGCTTCTGAAACTTGTTGAACTTTGGTTGGTTTATTATAAAGAGTTCCCATCGGTTTATCTCTTGAATGATTTGTAATAGTATACAAAAAGGCGTAAAGAGGTGTCGTACTAATTTTATTACTAACGGATGAATTAGTTTTATGAAATAAATTCTTACATTTTGATTGTTCTATTATTGGGAATGATTCTGTAGTTTGTCATAAAACGGCCGAGGTAAATGATATGCCTTCTAGATATTTTTTTCTTCTCAAAAGGTCATATTTTGTGCTGACATAAGTTCTTTTATGTTTTTTTGATTATTAAATTCTGGGCACATGTTTTTAGCTGAAGACAAATGATTTCCCTTACAATGTACACATTTTAATAATGTCTCTGGAGTGCATTCTTCTTTTGGGAGGTTTTCGCCACAATTTGAGCACCTGGGTGTTGTATTTTTAAATTGTGAGGTCGAGTGACCGAATCGGAGAGAATTTTGACATTGAGTAACCGATTGGAGATATCTATGTACTTCGCACCGAACATGATGGACACTGATATAATTAGGGAGAAGTTGACCTCTGAAATTTATTAGTACTACACCTGTTATTAGTACACCTGTCGGTCTATATTCGAATTCTTTTAGATCTTTGTTAAATATTTTCTTTTTGAACCTCCTAACCCCAATGAATTCAACCGATTCGGAGTGTAACGTTTTAGTATGTTGTAATATGTCATCTTCGGTAAGATTTACATCTATCTCCCTGATCACACCGTTTAAAAAGTTTTTTAATTTTAATATTTGGGATGTAACAAGTGCATTTGCATGTAATCCTAACCTTGTTACGACTTGTTCTGATGATTGATAAAATATTTTTATAAATTTCAGGAATAGATTGATTTAATAGTTTCCTATTGTCATAGGGTAAATACGGCTAATACCAGCCCCTTCGGCGGATTTATTTTCCATGAAAACATAATAAGGCCCTAAATCATTTTCTTCGTATGGACAGGTTGTTATATTTTTATTAATCGTTTTGGTTTTAATTATGATTTTCGCAATTTTGACTGTCGGACTGTTTGAATTATTAGAACTACTGTTCTCTTCGGTATTTTTCCCTAAATCCATTTCAATTTCGTGAACATTTAAATTGATATTTGCATCATGAACTAAATTATTATTAACTAAATT
Organism: Euschistus heros; assembly: GCA_003667255.2. NCBI lineage: Eukaryota > Metazoa > Arthropoda > Insecta > Hemiptera > Pentatomidae > Euschistus > Euschistus heros. The sequence continues at coordinate 4,241 of RCWM02000228.1, forward strand.
ATTATTATGAACTAAATTATTTATTTCTAAATGGTTTTAATCGGTGGAGATATCGGGGGATATGAGATATCGTCCAGACCATCGCTATTTACTGACATTATTCTTTTTTATCTATTATAACTGTAATAAATAAAGTAAACCTATGGTATAATATAAATTAATCAACTTTTACTAATTAAAAAACTTAAGAATGAAAATATGTAATATAAAAATAAAGTCTCTTATCTGTCCTCGGTGCAAAAGCTTCTATATTCTCTCTTCTCGAAGGCTAACTTAAGACTGTATTAAATTATAAGAAGTCGAAGTCGACCATCAAGTCGAAAAGATCCAAATATTAAATATATAGAAAATATTCGCTTCTTCTAAAATTTTTATTTTTAGATTGATTGGTATTTATTAAATTTTGAGCTTCATTCAGACATCTTTAAGTACTTTTGTGAATATTAAGGTAAATAAAATTAATTTTTTTTTTAATATTAGCATTCCTATAAATATACTTCATTTAAATATTATAGGTCCACTTTGAACAATATAACAAAGCTTACAAAGCTGTGATACGGATTCTACACCATATGTATGGAATTGGAAACAGTAGAATCCTGTTTAGTGAGAGTAAATTACCTACCTTGGATAGGTTGAAATCGTCAGATATATTTCACGAAGAGACAAACAAAACAATATATTATGGGAAGAAATAAGTCATCTCCCGAAAATAATACGATAATTTGCTATTAATAATATGGTTTAAGAATCATACCTCAGTCTGAGAAAAAGGTGATGACAATTTATTAAATAGAAAATAAATATTCCCTTTAAAATATTTTAAGATTTCGCTAACTCTTGAAAGCTGTCCCGTTAATTTACTGAATATTTATTCAATACTTATAAATTAGAAATATGTAAATTCCAAATATCGATTCTAACCGATTGATACCGTCGACATAGATGTAAGAAATCAAGCAGCATTGCAAATACAAGCTGAACACAAAGTTGTTGAAAATATATCATTATTATTAGAAAGAGAATATATAAAATTACAATATAATAACGAAATAAATAATTTTATTATGTTATTATGTTTATCGATTTCCTTAGAGGATTTTTAGTATCCCATAAAACTGTTTATTTTTTATTTCATGATACACTGTGTATAATTTTAATTAAATACCTTTCTAAAACTAAAAATGAAGTTTCAAGAAAATTTCTGCAATAAAATAAATGAAATAGGTATAGAAAGAATAACATTATGTTTATATTTCGAAATCATCTATTTTTCATTATGTTTTTTAAATATGAACATAGCAATATAAAAATAATAAAATAAAATAATTATAAAATAATAATGTAAAATTATTTAATTTAAAATCTTCCTCTACTGACATTAGCTATAATTTTGCAGATGGTGGTGAGGCATTGGTTCCTGTTTATGGGTGGTATGGTTGCCACGTACGCCATTATGGTGTCGAAGTAGCTACCGGGCATGGAACTGTTGTTATTGTAGGACTCCGGATTCTGCAAAAGTAAAAATAAATATAAAAACAACTAATAAATAATCATAAAAAAGCTTTACTTTATTATTTAATCTTTTTATGAGTGCACAAATCTCGATTCTACATCTCAACGTTGTACATTTAAATATTTATTATTGTAAGTTTTATTATTGCTAAACCTTCCTAGAACTATAAAAAATATGTTAATATTTGGTACAGATGAGTTCAGTAGTTTTACCATTGTAAACTCTATTGAGGAATGGCTCTAGACATATATTGGTCGATTTCCTAACTTATTTAAGATCCACATGCTGCATAACATATTTAAATATCTTAATATATATATGAATTACGTGTCGCGTTGTTTGGGCTACGTTGGCACCTAAACTACAGAACCGATTTTAATCAAATTTGCACACCGTGTGCAGTTTTATCCAACTTGAAAGAAAGGATAGCTTATATCTTAATTTATAGTTGCAATATTATTTGTGTATTATCTGCAAGTCACAATTATCTGTTAGCTCTATACGATTCTAACATATGGTTATACTATTATATAAAAGGACAAGCAATAATTGTTTGCTACCGAAAAATTATTTTTCGGTTGTGATCACTAACCGCCAAAAACTACTGAACTAATCTCTACCAAATTTTGACAACATCATCTTTATAGTTAAAGGATGGTTTAGCAATAATAAATTTTACATATTTTTTATTAAATTACTGTTTAAAAAGCGATAAATATGTGGAGTGCAGTAAAGTTTTAACATTGGCCGATAGCTGGCGAGCACCATTCAAGAATGATCCGGTATAAAATATAGGTAGAAATTGATAAAAAAATTACTTAATTCAATTAAATTGTTATCCGAAAAGCTATAAATATGTGGTGTGACGTGTGGATTCCAGTGAAATTTAAAAATCGAATGATATGTGGCAAGCGACAGTAGCGTTTTAGTAAAACTAATGAACCTATCTGAACCAAATTTTAACTACATCATCTTCATAGTTCTTGAAAGATTTACAATTAGAAAGTTTACTATAATAATAATTTATACTATTATATAAAAGGACAAGCCATTTTTCGTTTGTGATCACTAACCGCGAATACTAGTGAACCAATATGTACTAAATATTAACTACGCCATCTTCATAGTTCCAAGAAGGTTTAGCAATATTAAAATCCGCTGATTTTTAATTAATTTTTATTAAAAAAAGATAATATGTGGACAACAGTGAAGTTTGAAAATTGACCGATAGGTGGCGAGTGCCATTCTACACGAGAGCATACAAAAGAGATTGAAATCGATGATAAAATTTACTTATTAAACTATCAAGAAAATTATTAAAAAATATTTAAATATGGTGTGCAATATGTGGATCCCAGTGAAGCTTGAAAATCGACCGATTGTGTATAGCGCCATTCCACAATAGAGTTTACAATGGTAAATCACTTTTATATTCTAAGAAGGTTTTGCAATAACTAAAATTTACAGTAACTAAAATTTAAATGTAAAATGTTGAGAGGCAGGAACAAGGTTTGCCACACTGTCATATACTTTTATAGTTCAAAATCAACATCCAACCAGATGAAATCAACAAAGTTATTTCTGCCGAATACAAACTATTAATAAATCAAAATGTCGATCCTTTGCTTTTTTTATATTGTGTGTAAAAATATGATCCACGGGCCTTTATAGTCTTTATCCATCTTAATTACCAATTCATTGATTAAAATTAAAAATTATATGTTTAATGGTGCTTTTACGTAATCTTCAACCACCTAATCAGTGCAATTATAACTAGATCAATAATAACTGCTATGCGCGAAAAAATCATTGATGAAATAATGCTCAACCAGATGCTAAAATACAAGAATCTTATCGATAAACAAATAAATATTATAGCTGAAATTATCTTTAGTTATGAGGGAGGGCGAAGCCGCGATGGAGATGCTAGTTTTTTTATAATTTAATCTATACTATTATATAAAAGGACAAGGCAGTTTTCGTTTGTTTTTACTATAATAATAATTTAAATATACAGTTATTTTTCAACGTGGTATGTCACACTTTTATAAACTTTAAAGGTTAGAAATTAAAATCGAACCAGATAAATTCGATAAAATTATTTCTGCCAAATACAACTTATTAATAAATAATAGCGCCAATTCTTTGCTTTTTATTGTGTGTAAAAATATGATCGATGGGACTTTAGTTGCAAACACTGATAATGTATTCCATTATCTGTAAGAGATTCTTAATAGTCTCTGTCCGTCTGGATTACCATATCATATATTTTAATTAAAGATTGGATGTCCAATTACGCTTTTGGTAATCTTTAACCTTCCGGTACCTCTATGTACAAGACTAGTCGTGGCTCACCTATGAGGTGATTCATCAGTAAAAAATGTAAACTTTTTTTTTTTTTATTTTATATATTTATAAGCCATAATTTGTGTAGTAATGAATTTAAAAAATTTATTTTATGAAACATTATTATTTATAAAGTACTTAAGAATTTATATTAAAAAAATATTCTAAATAAACCTAAACTGGAAAAATATGCACATACCAATTCAAATAACTATAACTATTAGTAGTTGAAATTAACTTAGACCAATAAAAAATTATAAAGTACAATAAATGTACAAAAAATTAAAATAATAATAATTGGAGATAACTACAATGCAGTGCCAAAAATATAAGCTGAGAAAAAAGGCCAAACTATATATTCTGTTAATTAGTTTTTCTAATTATATAATTTAAAAGAAAAATATCAAATTAATCATTCTCAACTATTCGATTTAGGGATATTCCCACTGTAGCAATTACTGCACTATAGTGTACTTAAAATATCCCAAACCTATTTTTTTTTTGAGATATATATAGATTAAAAAAAAGAAACTAATTCATATTTATCGATACAAATAAATGAAACAGGAGACAGATATTAGTTCATGAAAGTATATTGAATTTAAATAACTGATATTAGTGGTCGCGGCGCACCTGAGAGTTGATTTTCAATTCTACGTCTATCAAATTCACTCATTGAAACTTCCTTGGGTACTGAGTGGAAGAGGAGGGAGAGGATGGAGGATTGCTAAAAGGGGAAGCTTACAGGTGCTCTTTTCTGTTAATTACAGAAACTTTACTTAACTGGATCACCTCGCAGGTGACCACGTGTAACGGAAGGTTAAACAAGTAATCAGCGCAATTTTATTTAGCTTAGAAATTACACGATAGGCATGAATATATCAATCTATGAAGAAATAATGCTTAATTTCATACTTCAAAACAAGAATTTTAACGAAAAAAAATTAAACTTCAATTATCAGTAAAACTTATCTTAGGTCTTTACTTATCGCGAAGCCGCGACGGGGGATGCTAGTAAAATATAAGTATAGTTTATTATCAAATTCAAGCTCTATAACATAACATTGTAACATCTCATGTAAAATGGCACTTCACTATTAACAAATGTTGTAGCTTTTTTAATAGCAAATGAATTAAAAATCAGTAGATTCTAATACTTCTAAACCTTCCTTCAACTATTAAGATGAGTAGTTAAAATTTGGTGTACATTGGTTCATTAGGTTCAGTGGTTAGTGATCGCAAATGAAAAATGGCCTGTCCTTTTATATAATAGCATAGATAAAACAACTTAATAATAATAAAAAAAAAAGAAAATTCAATAATTACCATCTTGTATTCCTCAATTTTATCAAGTTGATTGCTGAGCTTCGTGTGTTTGGTAAGAAACTTTTCTCCACCACTCTTGTTCCAGTTTTGGATCCTCCGGATCTCCCTTATGGCTATCGCCCTCTTACAAAGGGGAAGGACCTCCAACAGGTTAGCAATATAGAGAATCCTTTCCTCGTCAATGGGTTTTGCTAGAAAAACTGAAATTAATAAAATTATATAATATTCTGATAGAAATGCGAATGAGTAATGCTATATGAAAAAACAAACATGACAGTAGAATTATAATATATTCATACTTTTAATACGTTATTTTAATGTACGTGGAATTAATAAGTTTAAATACCTGTTAAAGAGGGATGATAACCTTTGTCCATAATGTCGATTTGTTGAAAGCACTGAAAGTACTAAAGTGACTGAGTTTAGTTCAAGGTACTGAGCAATTTTAGGGCAAGTGGGGGATGGGGGTTTTTGCGAGTGTGACTTCCTCCTTTCAAACGTTTTCATTGGTTGTGAGTTTCCCCATCCATATAATGAATCCCCTACCTTTTCTGAATTCCAGAAAAGCTTTTATGAATATGGAATATTTAATTTTTACTTAATTAAAAATATAATTGCTTGTGGAATTTTAGATGGCAATAGAAGTAATATTAGGTTGTTCATTCTAAAATAATACATTTTAAAATCAATAAATTTAATAAACTAATCATTAAAATAATTCCAGTACATCTGTTAACACTTTCAGCATTGTAAATAATGTTTTTTGTTCTAATTTTAGGGATTTAGAAGCTTCTTCTTAAATTTAATTTATATTTTCCTAACAACTGACATCTCTCGCTCTAGCACCGTCCTCACCACGTACACTGATGACACATGTGTGTTGTCAGTAAATAACGATCCTTTCACTGCATATCAATCAATTCAATCTCTTACCACAAACCTTCATGAATGATGTCAAAAAATTAAGAATTACAATAAATCCAAATAACCATCACTCTTCCTCGCAACCTACGTCTTCCAGCCTACAGTATTCTTTAATAATATCCCATTGACGCCTTTTAAACAGATCCAATACCTAGGGCTCAGTAGCGTAATGTTTTTTGGCTGCCCTGTAATGATTTGTTCGTGAATTTGAAAGTAAAAAGCCAAACCGTTTGCTGTGCCGAAAACAACATCATGCTGGATTTTGCATAGTAAAAACAAAATTGAATATGAGAGTTTAGGAGGACCTGAAAAAAATAAAGAGATTTCGGGCATGTGATTAGAAAAATCCAAGTTAGAAAAATGTCTTCTAACAATTTGAGATAAAACATTTCATATACGATCTAAATTTAAAAAATAATCCCCATTTTTGTTTCTATTTGCAGATTTGTTTTCATGATTACAGTTCAGATCCAGTTTTGGTAAATAATTCATTTATTATTGCCATGATTCTTTTGGGGCTTGTCTTGTCTATCTAGTCTCCCAACTTGTTTCTCATTCGATTACCACTAACCTTACAAGGCGTGTGAAAAGATGGCCTAGGGACTTTCTAATGCATTTATTGAAGTACTGCTTTTAAGTAGTAATGAGGCAATAAATCGAATGAGATCATAGTCTAAATAATTTGAGCGTCACAGACTTTCTTCGAATAATGCTTCGTTCTAGTGTTACTGGTAACCAACAGAAAATAACCGCAATTTTTGGTGTTCTTTTTTGCTGAAGATGAAGCTACCAAAATATCAGCACCTATTATTACAAAAAGAAATCCCAAAAATAAATATCTCCATTAAAAATAAATAACCTATATAATACCTAAAATAAAAGGAAGAATTAGCTTAATAAAGTCTAGAGCGGAAGATATTAATATTAAATATAGTAGTAACTGAATCAGAACCTATTTATGCTTATAACATTCAAGATTTTTCCCTTAGTAAAAATGTTTCAAAAAACTAATTCTTGAATTTTTAAATTTTAAATTAAAGAAAAAATAATAATAATAAAAAGATATGCCAATTTGCATTTTCTAGAAATGAGTTCACAAAACGTTTTGGAATAATATAAAATATATTAAGTAGAAAAAGATCCAAAAAAGGACCCAACAAAATTTCTACTCGAAAATAAGGAACATAAATAAAATAAATTACATAAACTGTTGTTTTAATATAGTTATTAAATGGAAAAAAGAAGAAGAAAAAAATGTCAAATAAAATAATCAGGCAATGCTACGCTGGTCATTTATACCAACAATTTCCAGCACTTCCAACTTCAATTCTTCAATGGCCTCAAAACATCTTCTCGCCGAAATACCAGCATATTCCTGAACATTCTTTTTCTGCTTGTTTTAACACTAAACCTACCACGAAGGGTCAAATGATCCTTTTCGGATTTTTGGCAAAATTTCATGAAAACAACGTTCATTACATTGCTTTTTGACTTTACTACTTAATATATCTCATTATTAAAAATTGCGTAGAAATATGTACGCATGAAATGTTGGTAGGTTTAGTGTATATTAAAAAATGCATATGTCAAAAATATTTATTTTAATATAAGGACTACTTTATTTTCTTTCTGACTACTTTATGACCCAGTCATAATTTGTAATCATCATAGTAACCTTGCTATTATCTTGAATTATCTAAACTGATGTATTTTTTCTCTTATAGTATTCTATATATAGAAAGCGGACTAAATGAAAATAAAAATAAAAACAAATATAGGACTTAATAATTTGTATTCTTTTGTTTACAAAAACATTAAATAAATAGAAAAATATATGTACATTTTATATACATTTACTATTATGAAAAAAACGTTATTATAAAGTATATACATTTAACAGGTGTATTCCTAGACTAGGAATGCTTAAAATAACTTTGGTATAAACAACAGTCAAATTAAACTCACATAAAAACAACATATAAAGACTCTTACAGTAATGACTTAATATTTCCATGCTTAAATATTTTATAACTATCGCTTTAGAATTACCTGCTTAATTCGCCTTCCGTGATTTCAAAAATATCCGCAATCCTAGTTACAATATTTTATTATGTTGACTAGTATTTCGAAATATATTTTTCTACACTACACACTTTCAGACCTCCACCATACAGATACAGAAGGGACTCTGAACTATGCCTCGTGTCAAACAAACAGATTCTAGAACCTTATTATTGTAAACATAAATAATAAACAAACGCTTAAATATTTCCTCTCATCTCTTTTATATAATTTATTTATTTATTTAATCTTTTTTATCAGCAGCTGCAATTTTGAACCCAATAAGTATCAATTCAAAATGAGAAATAAAATTTATGATGTGAAATGCCAAAATACTTTAAAACCTCATTAAAAGTACAACTTAACCAATTTTTCATAACGCATATATTACAAAGGCACGGTATTAGATATATAAAGCGAAGAGCATAAAACTACTTATTAGTTTAATGAATACTATGAATATACTGATTATTTCCTTCGAAGTATATGAACAAATGTTTCTATTTTTAGTAGTTATATAAATTAGTGATATATGTTTTTATTAACATTTTATTAGCAAATTAGTTTAGTATTCGAGTTTTTTATGTTGCCTATTCGAATTGTAACCCAATCCTTCTAGATATGCGATGTAATTAAATGTATGTGCTTTTTTTTTTTTTTTTTAAACAAAACAAAATATAAATAAATATTTAAAAAAGATTCTAAAATAAAAAACTTAAGAAAATTATATTATGAATAGTTCTATTATTTAGTTAGAAAATATTTTTGCTTTCACTCTCAAAGCTAAACTTATTAAAGTGGACTTCATGTCAAAGTTAGCAGAGTAAGGTCATTATTGTTAGAATTTGATGCAAATAAGACATGTCTATAGCAACCACTTTTAGAAGGACACTCGCCATTCCTTTGGGAGTAAGTATAAAGAGTTGGCCAGATTATACCTGGATCAGGGTAAAACGAGTTTGGATAATGTCGGCTTCACAGGTAGTGAAGGTTTTAATAGGAATATATAGTATATACATACATATATATATATATATATATATATATATATATATATATATATATATATATATATATATATATATATATATATATAAAGAGAATACTTAATACAAGATGAAGATAACAATAAACAAGATTATTTAATATTTTATATATTATTTATTTGTTTAAGCAGAGGTGAAATATATATCATTTACATTTATTAGTTTTTTCTTTTTTAATTTTATTGCCTTTCCCGTAAGGATCATCGAGTATTTATGTGAGACTTCTGGACAGTAAGCATTGGATACGAGATGAATTAAATGGTTTAGTGGAGCCGCAAAGCTCAACTCCATATGGCCAAAAAGGTCAATTACTGTAATGCAAATAAATCTTACGTAATTAATCAGAAGGTTTGAACGTTTGTCTAGTAAACGTTAAGTGAGTCAAAAACGTCGAGTAGTTTCTTGTCGTTTTAGTTTTGTATTTAGGATTCCCAGTAAAACGTTTGTCGAGGAGTCCATGGTAGCGGAACGAAGGTTAAAGGTAATTTGATAAAATGTATTTGGATTTATTTTAATTCTCCAATTTTGAAACCATTCATGAAGATTTATGATATAGGATTGGAGTATTTGGGAGGCAATGAATGGATTATTGTTCACTGATAGCACACATGTTTTATCAGCGTACGTGGTGAGGACAGTGATAGGATGAGTCGGGATGTCAGCTGTTAAAAAAATAAATAAAAAAAAATCTTATAAAAATAAGAGTCTAAAATAACATAGTTTAATCCCGGATGAAATTAATGTCATTTCAATTTATTTAATTTTATTTTAATTTCTCGCCTCTCCAGTTTTGAAGGAGAAGAAAACTAAGCCCGTTTTTGGTTTTCTTCTCTTTCAAAACTGGAAAGGCAAGAAATTAAAAATAAAATTAGATTTTTTTCTCCGAAAAAAATAATTACCTCTAAATCATTTATTTTGAAAGATATCAGCTTCTCTAAAGGAATAAAAAATATGAATTTTCATAATCAACAACACTATTATTTACCAACCGTATATTTGATTTATCCCAGTGCAGAGATGAATACTAATTTGTGAATCATTGTGGACAAAATTTCGATTTTCCTAAAATACAATTTTTTCACCTTTATACCATATATATATAAGTGACAGATATACAGGGTGTCCCAGACATAGTGTAAAAAAAAAAAATGGGTAATACTGCAAACTAAACGGGGTAGAATGGCGCAAAAACGAGTGTCCTATCTCAATTTTTTGAGGAGATACTCCCTCTGAGCTGCTAGCGCATTGTCATTGCAGAACCCGTAGACGAAAACCATATCTGCGTACTCACTTGTGGTGAAGTCCATGGCTGAAGAGTAAATGACAATCGATGCAGTCATAAAATAAGAGGATAACTTCTTATGACCTTTGCACAGAGTGGGACTATAATTGTTTACAAAGCTTTACTAAATAAATCCGGGGCTTGATAACACAGTCTGGGCTAATGAGTAATAGCAGGGCACATTTTGAAATGTTATTTTTCTGTTTATGTATTTTAATATCTTCAAATAATCCTAAATTATTATTTTTTATATTTTAAAAAAAAGTACGTTTATGTAACATTAGGTAATCAGCAAGAATTTGGTTAACCCCCCCCTTAACTCCCTATAAATAAGTTTTTTTTTTTTTTGGGGGGGGGGAGGGAGGGCTTGCCACCTTCACAACTCTTTATCCATCATGCATATGGACAAGTGATAAAAAACTAATACATTTATTCAATCTAGTAGGTATGTGGAGCAATCAAGTATTTATTCTCTAGCGTGTTTTTCATCAGAAAAACGTCTGTTAGACTCAAAAGGTGAAGTGCAATTGTATCATGAGTTACACCAATAAAAAGCTAACTAAATTCTGCAGTTTTTGAAAATTTTGACGGCTTCTAGGGTTCTCAAGTGAGGAGTGAGGAATTTTCAAAAAATATTAAAAATTTAAGTTTTAATAAATGTTTTGTGTTTTGCGCGTTAAAAGGCCCCTTAAAAGTGAATTTAAATTTTATTTAACTGTTTATTTAATTGTATTTAATACCTATTTCATCTTTTAGAAAATTTAATGCTGATTAAGAAAATATGATCGTTTTAGTTTCTACGCTAAAACAAAGTAGAGAAAACTGTAATTTTTCAGAAAAAAGTAAGATTTTAAAAATAAAAACGAAAAAAATTCTATCTCCTCAAAAAATTGAGATAGGACACTCGTTTTTGCGCCATTCTGCCCCGTTTAGTTTGCAGTATTACCCCTTTTTTTTTACACTATGTCTGGGACACCCTGTATAGAAGTGGTTCGTCTGCTGAACATTCGAACCCATCACCCCTAGCGACAAATTTTATATAATGTTGACTGAAATATTTTACATTAAAATTCTGATTGGGAGAAATTTGTTAAATTTTCGGTCCAAGCAACACCAACAGAGCTAGAGCGTTAAGCCGTGTCCACACTATGTCGATCGACAAAGGCTATCGACAATGTCGTTCGACACGATCGACTTCAGTCTAGTCCACATTAAGGTACGTCCACACTAAGTTGATCCGAGTCGAACGATGTTTTCGATCGACAATGTCGTACCAGTGTGTACGTGTTGTCGACTTAGTCGAATATGTCGGGTCGAACCGAACCGCAACGACAACGACAATGTGGACGTGTCGAATGTGTCGTTCGACATCACTGAAGAATAAAACAAATATTATTTAGAAAGAAATCTTAACTATGTCAACAAATTAAGAGGAAAATGAAAATGTTTATAAAATGACTGCGGCAATGGCTAATCCTTTTTACACTGACTCTTTGGTCAGTTTCCAACTGATAACAGGTAAACTCCACGACTAAATAATGTCTCACTATACTCGTTTTACTATAAGTAAATTTACTGCTTTATTAATTTAAATTTTGTTTTATCATGAATTGGAGTGACGAAGATACGTCAATGTTTTTGTGGAACTCCAATGGTTTACAGTATGAAAACAAAAATAAAGGCAAGATGGGTTAATGGACGTTGCGGATATAGTCCAGTAAAATAAGGATTTGGTGAGGAAAAATACTGCGGAACTTTTTTAGAAACATCTAAACAAATAATATTTAACTGATGTAAATTATTTACGGAAGTTGGTGCGTTATTGTTTAAACATATAAGATTTGAATTTTCTATAGCTGATATTAAGTTGTTACCTTAATGATCACTAATATCACACCCCCATTGATAGTGGTGGGCGTTTATGTCTCCACCTATGAGTAAAGGACTATCAAAACTATTTAAAAAATCTTCCCAATCCGATTGGGTGATTAAGTAATTTGGGGAAACATATAACGAGGCTAGATTAAGTTTTGTTTTATAACCTATAATTACATTAATTGCTACTGCTTCTAGGTTGTTAATTTTTGGAAAATTTAAAATTTGTTTGAAGCATAGATTTGATTTTATTATAATTGCTACACCTCCATAGCCATCTGCTCTGTCCTCCCTTATTACATTGTATCCTTGAAAATTAATGTATCTTTTGGGTTTAAACCTTGTTTATGATATCAAGGTGATATCTATGTCTTCGGTAAAAAGGAATGACTCTAAACTATTTTTATTACAAATTGCTGATCTAGCATTCCATTGCATTATTTTTATATTTAGGTCCATTGACTTAGTAAGTGAAAATTTTTTAATTAATAGTTAATTAGGTTAATAGTTTAGAAAATCTATTATGTTATTTTGTGTACGTATTAATTATTATATATATGTAGGCTTTCGCTTCTATCTTTAATCATATCCCTGATTTCTTCTGCACTAATTGTAAAATTTTAGATAGTATTGTATTTAATATAGAATAAATAGCTTCTGAGACTTGTTGGTTCATTATAAAGAGTTACGATCGGTTTATCTCTTGAATGATTTGTGTTAGTATACACAAAGAGGTAAAGAGGTGCCGTACTAATTTTATTACTGAGGGGTGAATTAGTTTTATTAAATAAATTTCAGGGATAGATTGATTTAATATCGTATTTTTCTACGATTGATTTAATAGTTTTTCTATTGTCATAGTGTGAAAGCGGCTAATACCGGCCCCTTCGACGGATTTACTTTCTATGAAAACATAATAAGGCCCAAAATCATTTTCTTCGTATAGACGGGTTGTTATATTTTTATTTATTGTTTTTGTTTTAATTATGCTTTCTGCGATTTTGATTGAACTACTACTGAATTATTAGAACTACTGTTCTCTTCGGTATTTTTCCCTGAATCTATTTCAATTTTGTTAACATCCAAATTAATATTTGAGTCATGAACTAAATTATTATTAAGTAAATTATGTACTAAATTATTATTATGAACTAAGTTATTTATTTCTGAATGGTTTTTATCGGAGGGGGGAGGGGAGGATATCGGCCCGACCATCGCTATTTGCTGTCATTATTGTTATTATAACTATAATAAATAAAGTAAGCCCATGGTATAATAAAATTAATCAACTTTTACTAATTAAAAAATTTAAAAAGAAAAGAAAGAATGAAACATATAATATTTTTATATTATATGTTTCATTCTTATTTTATAAAGCCTTTTATCTGTCCTCGTTGCTAAAGCTTCTAGATTCTCTCTGCTCGAAGGCTAACCTAAGACTGCAGTATATTATGAAGACGTCGAAATCGACCATCCAATCGAAAAGAAACAGATATTAAAAATATAGGAAAATGTTATCGTTTCTTCTTTAATTTTCATTTTTAGATTGATTGGTATTTATTAAATTTTGAACTTCATTCAGATATCTTTAAGTACTTTTGTGAATATTAAGGTGAATTAAATTCAGTTTTTTTTAAATAATCGCATTTCTATAAATATACTTTATTTAAATATTATAGGTTCTTTTTGAACAATATAATGAAGTTTACAAAGCTGTGATACGGTTTCTGTACCATATGTATGGACTTGATAACAGTAGATTCTTGTTTAGTTAAATTAAATTACCTACCTTAAATAGGTCAGTGACAGATATATGAAGAGACAAACAAATGAACAGACAAACAAATGAATATATTATGGGAAGAAATAAGTCATCTCCCAAAAATAATATGTTAATTTGGTATTAATAATATGATGTAAGAATCATCTCTCAATCTCAGAAAAAAGTTATGAAAATTTATTAAATAAAATATAAATATTCCCTTTAGAATATCTTAAGATCTCGCTAACTCTTGAAAGTTGTTCCGTTTATTTACCGAATATTAATTCATTGCTTATAAATTAGAAATATGTGAATTACAAATATCGATTCCAAAGAACCGATTGATACCGTCGATATAGATGTAAGAATTCAAGCAGTATTGCAAAAACTAGCTGAACATCAAGTTGTTGAAATAATATCTTTATTATTTGAATACGAAGATATAGAATTACTATATACTAACGAAATAAATAATGTTTCTTCAATTTTCTTAGGGGATTTTTAGTATCCAAAAAAACAGATTATTTGTTATTCCATGATACACTGTGTCTAATTTGAATTAATTAGCTTTTTAAAACTAAGAATGAAGGTTCAAGAAAATTTCTACAATAAAATAAATGAAATAGGTATGGAAAAAATAACATTATGTTTATATTCTCAAAATCATCTATTTTTCATTATGGCACATGTAAGTTATATAATAATAATTATTTAATTTAAAATTTTCCACTACTGACATAAGATATAATATTGCAGATGGTGGTGAGGCATTGGTCCCTGTTCATGGGGGGTATGGATGCCACGTACGCCATTATGGCGTCGAAGTAGCTCCCGGGCATGGAACTGTTGTTGTTGTAGGACTCCGGATTCTACAAAAGTAAAAAAAAAATATATATATAAAAACAACTAATACATAATAATAAAATAGCATCCCCCGTTACGGTTTCGCTCGCTCTCACAAGTAAAGAACTGAGATAATTTTAACTAATTATTGAAGTTTTATTTGTTAATCAATAAAAATCTTGTATTGAAGTATACAATTGGGCATTATTTCACCAATAATATTTTTACACTTAGCAGTATTCATTAAGTTGGGATTAGTAAAAGCGTGATTGGACATCCATTTTTTTTTATTACAAGCTATGAGTTGGTAATTTAGATAGAAGTAGACTATTTAAAAACTGTTGCAGATAATAGACTGAAAAAAAGGCAAAGGATTGACTTTTTTATTTAATCTTGTTATGAGCGCACAAATCTCGATTCTACATCTCAACGTTGTACATTTAAATATTTATTATTGTAAGTTTTATTATTTCTAAATCTTCCTAGAACTTTAAAATAGGTTTAGTTAAAATTAGGTACTGATGGGTTCAGTAGTTTTAGCATTGCAAACAGTATTGAGGAATTGCTTTAGGCACATATCAGCGCATTTCCTAACTTCACTAAATTCCACATGTTGCACAACCTATTTAAGTATTTTTTAAATAATTTAATGTATTATATTATACAAAAGGACAAGTAATTTTTCGTTTGTGATCACTAACCGTGAAAACTACTGAACCAATATGTACCAAATTTTAACTACACCATCTTCATAGTTCAAGAAAGGTTTAGCAATAATAAAATTTACATATTTTCTATTAAATGGTTGTAAAAACGATAAATTTATGGTGCGCAGTGAAGTTTGAAAAGTTACCTAGGTGACGATCACCATTCAAAAGTGGTTAAAAATATACGTTGTTATATAGAGCTAAAAATTTATAATGAAATTTACTGAATTAAATTATATTTTTATAAAAGAAAACTAATCAGTGCAATTTTAATCAGCTTAGAAATTACAGCTAGGCGTGGATGTATCATTGAAGAAATAATGCACAATAGCATACTTCAAAACAAGAATTTTATCGATAAAAAATTAAAACTTCAATTATCAGTAAAAATTATCTTAGGTCTTTACTTGTGAGAGATGCTATTAGAATGCAAAGTCACGATGGGAGATGCTAGTAGAATATAAGTGAAGTTTATTATTAAATTCAAGTTCAACAGGGTAAGTACCTCTTAGTATTAAAAAAAAAAAAAATTGTGTGAAACTAGATCAAAAATGTAGAAAAATCCGCAGACCTCACCTTTCTATTCGAATCTGTTGCAGATATGTGATAAATCAAAGACTTTTTTGAGGAAACCACGTTTTTTACAATTAAAGCTGTAATATATTCGTTTTCTTTAAATATTTTTTAAACTTTGACCACATTTTCGGATTTAGCATTAAATTTCCTATAAGAGCCGAGTACATGTAACCTTGAATATTACAAACTTGTGACCTAAAGAACAGCATGGATCTTCACCTTATTTAGGGAAGTTACAAGATCTTATATTATTTCAACGCTCACTGTTTTCTTTAAAAAACTATTCACAAAACTCCAAATCTTGCAAGTTTAATCAACTTTCGAATGATATATTAAAAGTAATGATTCTTTTATTTTAAATTTACTTTTAAAGCCGAAAAAACATGGTGTTCTCATTTGGCATACAAATCAGTTACTTGTGTAAAAGATTCTTCCTGAAACTAAGAAAGTGCTTAAATATATACACTTATATACTGAAACCTCAATAGATTTATGCTTTACAGATGTTTGGTTCAGGTAAAAAACTTATATATACAAACTACAAACATTGCAACTACACGATCGATCTCCTTGGTACGTAATAGAACTCTGCATACATTCCTACACATACTCTCTGTATTGGACAACATCAAAACAAAATAGTAAATATTTAACCACAAACTTCATGACCATCCTAATTGACTCTAACAATAATTATTGTTAGTTATATATATACACACACATACAGGGTGAATATCTCTTAGTGTAAAAAAAAAAAGTTAGGTGAAACTAGATGAAAAATGTAGCAAAATGCTGCAAACCTCCCCTTTCTATTCCAATCCGTTGCAGATATATGATAAATCAAAGACTTTTTTGAGGATACCACGTTTTTTTCCATAAAAGCTGTAATATCTCCATTTTGTTTAAATATTTTTCAAATTTTGACCGTATTTTCGGAATTAGCATTACATTTTCTATAATTGCTGAGTACCTGTAACCTTGAATTTTACAAACTAGGTATCTAAAGAACAACTTGATCTTCACCTTATTTGGGGAAGTCACAATGTATTATATTACTTCAACGTTCATCGTTTTTCAAAAAAGCTATCCACAAAACGTCAAATCTCACAAAAACTTATTAAATTAATTAAATTTAATCAGCTTTCGAATGATATGTTAAACGTAATGATTTTGGTTCAATTTCATGGAGAAATTACTTTTGAAACTGAAAAAACATGGTGTTCTCATTTGGCATACAAATCAATTTGCTTTTTATTCCAATGAAGAGTTTATTATGTTTAAAATGCACATTTACATTAAGGGATTGTCATATGTTTTGTTTACACAAGTTACTGATTTGTATGCCAAATGAGAACACCATGTTTTTTCGGCTATAGAAGTAAATTTCTTCATGACATCGAAACAAAATCATTACTTTTAACATATCATTCGAAAGCCTATTAAAATTATAAGGTTTTATCAGATTTGCAGTTTTGTAGATTATTTTTGGAAAACGGTAGCGTTGAAGTAATACAGGACATTGTAACTTCCCTAAACAAGGTCAAGATGAAGCTGCTCTTTAGATCCCAAGTTTGTTAAATTTAAGGTTTTGTGTACTCGACTATAATAAGAAATCTAATGCTAAATCTGAAAATGTGGTCAAAGTTTGAAAAATATTTAAAGGAAATGGAGATATTACAGCTTTTATGGTAAAAAACGTGGTTTCCTCAAAAAACCATGTATGGTTTATCATACATTTTTTACACTAAGAGGTACCCACCCTGGATATAACAACGTAACATCTCATGTAGAATGGCGCTTCACTATTATCAAAATATTGTAGCTTTTTTAATAGCAAATTAATTTTAAATCAGTATATTCTATTACTTAATTAAACCTTCTTTGAACTATAAAGATGAGTGGTTAAAATTTGGTACAGATTGGTTCAGTAGTTAGTAATCGCAAATTGAAAAATGACCTGTCCTTTTATGTAATAGTATAGATAAAGCAACTTAATAATAAAAAATAAAAAAATAAAAATTTAATAATTACCATATTGTATTCCTCAATTTTAGCTAGTTGCATACTGAGCTTGGTGTGTTTGCCAATAAACTTTTCTTGACCACTCCTGTTCCAGTTCTGAGTCCTCCGGATCTCCCTTATCACGATGCCTCTTTTACAAAGGGGAAGGATCTCCAATACGTTGGCAATATGGAGAATCCTTCGCTGGTCAATAGGTTTTACCAGAAATACTGAAATTTAATACGATTATATAATATTCTGATAGAAATGTGAATTAGTAATGCTATATGAAAAAACAAACATGACAATAGAATAATAATATATTCATACTTTTAATACGTTATTTTAATGTACATGGAATTAATAAGTTTAAATACCTGTTAAAGAGGGATGATAACCTTTGTCCATAATGTCGATTTGTTAAAAGCACTGAAAGTACTGAAGTGATTGAGTTCAGTTGAAGGTACTGAGCAATTTTAGGGCAAGTGGGGGATGGGGGTTTTTGCGGGTGTGACATCCTCCTTTCAAACGTTCTCATTGGTTGTGAGTTTCCCCCTCCATATAATGAATCCCCTTCCTTTTCTTAATTCCAGAAAAGCTTTTATGAATATGGAATATTTAATTTTTACTTAATTAAACATATAATTGATTATGGAATTTTAGCTGGCAATAGAAGTAATATTAGGTTGTTCATTCTAAAATAATACATTTTAAAATCAATAAATTTAATAAACTAATCATTAAAATAATTCCAGCACATCTGTTAACACTTTCAGCATTGTAAATAATGTTTTTTATTCTAATTTTAGGGATTTAGAAGCTTCTTCTTAAATTTAATTTATATTTTCCTAACAACTGACATCTCTCGCTCTAGCACCGTCCTCACCACGTACACTGATGACACATGTGTGTTGCCAGTAAATAACAATCCTTTCACTGTATATCAATCAATTCAATCTCTTACCACAAACCTTCATGAAAATGTCAAAAAATTAAGAATTACAATAAATCCAAATAACCATCACTCTTCCTCGCAACCTACGTCTTCCTGTCCTACAGTATTCTCTAATAATATCCCATTGACGCCTTTTAAACAGATCCATTACCTAGGGCTCAGTAGCGTAATGTTTTTTGGCTGCCCTGTAAAGATTTGTTCGTGAATTTGAAAGTAAAAAGCCAAACCGTTTGCTGTGCCGAAAACAACATCATGCTGGATTTTGCATAGTAAAACAAAATTGAATATGAGAGTTTAGGAGGACCTGAAAAAAATAAAGAGATTTCGGGCTTGTGATTAGAAAAATCCAAGTTAGAAAAATGTCTTCTAACAATTTGAGATAAAACATTTCATATATGATCTAAATTTAAAAAATAATCCCCATTTTTGTTTCTATTTGCAGATTTTTTTTCATGATTACAGTTCAGATCCAGTTTTGTAAAAATAATTCATTTATTATTGCCATGATTCTTTTGGGACTTGTCTTGTCTATCTAGTCTCCCAACTTGTTTCTCATTCGATTACCACTAACCTTACAAGGCGTGTGAAAAGATGGCCTAGGGACTTTATAATGCATTTATTGAAGTACTGCTTTTAAGTAGTAATGAGGCAATAAATCGCGTCACAGACTTTCTTCAATGCTTCGTTCTAGTGTTACTGGTAACCAACAGAAAATAACCGCAATTTTTGGTGTTCTTTTTTGCTGAAGATGAAGCTTCCAAAATATCAGCACCTATTATTACAAAAAGAAATCCCAAAAATAAATATCTCCATTAAAAATAAATAACCTATATAATACCTAAAATAAAAGGAAGAATTAGCTTAATAAAGTCTAGAGTGGAAGATATTAATATCAAATATAGTAGTAACTGAATCAGAACGTATTTATGCAATTCAAGATTTTTCCCATAGTAAAAATGTTTCAAAAAACTAATTCTTGAATTTTTAAATTTTAAATTAAAGAAAAAAAAATAATAATAAAAAGATATGCCAATTTGCATTTTCTAGAAATGAGTTCACAAAACGTTTTGGAATAATATAAAATATATTAAGTAGAAAAAGATTCAAAAAAGTACCCAACAAAATTTCTACTCGAAAATAAGGAACATAAATAAAATAAATTACATAAACTGTTGTTTTAATATAGTTATTAAATGGAAAAAAAATAAGAAAAAAAAGGTAAAATAAAATAATCAGGCAATGCTACGCTGGTCAAGAATAACGTGACACGAAATCGTTTCTCTCAAGGCTTTAAATGTTCCGAAAATCATTCATCAAATTACTTCCTTAACGCCTTAATAAACGGATTTAAACCTAATATATATATATATATATATATATATATATATATATATATATATATATATATATATATATATATATAAACATTTATACCAACAATTTCCTGCACTTCCAACTTCGATTTTTCAATGGCCTCAAAACATCTCGCCGAAATACCAGCATATTCCTGAACATTCTTTCTCTGCTTGTTTTAACACTAAACCTACCACGAAGGGTCAAATGATCCTTTTCGGATTTTTGGCAAAATTTCATGAAAACAACATTCATTACTTTGCTTTTTGACTTTACTACTTAATATATCTCTTTATTAAAAGTTGCGTAGAAATATGTACGCATGAAATGTTGTTAGGTTTAGTGTTTATTAAAAAATGCGTATGTCAAAAATATTTATTTAAATATAAGGACTACTTTATTTTATTGATTAATGGGCGTATTAACTAATATTATTATAATATAATATTTCCATGCTTAAATATTTTATAACTATCGCTTTAGAATTACCTGCTTAATTCGCCGTCCGTGATTTCTAAAATATCTGCAATCCTAGTTACAATATTTTTTTATGTTGACTAGTATTTCGAAATATATTTTTCTACACTACACACTTTCAGACCTCCACCATACAGATACAGAAGGGACTCTGAACTATGCCTCGTGTCAAACAAACAGATTCTAGAACCTTA
The DNA here is from genome assembly GCA_003667255.2 of Euschistus heros. Classification (NCBI taxonomy): domain Eukaryota; kingdom Metazoa; phylum Arthropoda; class Insecta; order Hemiptera; family Pentatomidae; genus Euschistus; species Euschistus heros. The sequence continues at coordinate 25,485 of RCWM02000228.1, forward strand.
TTATTGTAAACATAAATAATAAACAAACACTTAAATATTTCCCCTCATTTCTGTTATTTTATTTATTTGTTTCATCTTTTTTATCAGAAGCCGCAATTTTGAACCCAATAAGTATCAATTCAAAATGAGAAATAAAATTTATGATGTGAAATGCCAAAATACTTTAAAACCTCATTAAAAGTACAACTTAACCGATTTTTCATAACGCAGATATTACAAAGGCACGGTATTTTTTTTTTTATTTTTTATTTTTTTATTTTTTTTTTTTTTTTTTTTTTATTTTTTTTTTTTGTATCAGTATTAAACCTAGTTTGGGTAATGGTTCGGATCGGCGACACCACCAAACTAGGTTGACCCGCGCTACACCGACCAGTTCGATCCTTACGCTTCACTTCATGTTTACATTTTTCGATAGTTCATTCCTATAACCTCACATGTAAACAATCACTTTTACAGTTTCAACTTGGATTGTGTTGTATAGTTTGTTATATTGATATTTAGACTTCTTAAATGTAAATAAGTGAAACAGAAGTTCACAAAATGAGGTTTCATAAAGGATTAAGTGTTTTATAAATTCATGGATTTTTTCTTATTTCATCTAATCTTATGTGTAAAAGTGTTATAAAACTTAAGAAGATTAATTTGTACATGGATTTGGTGTTTTATATATTTGTATTAGTTGTTTCAATTTCAGTGATAAAATTTCAGTATACATATTTTGTGAATGGATTCTTTGTCATCCATATTACTTTTTGTGCTAAAGTGAGACAGATTGTATAATTAATTCAATAAAACATATCAGTTTATAAATAAATGTGAGAAAGTATATTACAGGTTTTTTATGTTTTCTTATTTCCACTTCCCAGGAGAAAATATAGCAGAAATTAACATCTTCACTTTCAACTAGGATTCTGTCTTATATTATATAATGGCTTATAACATGGTGAAAATAATCACTGATTAAGAGGTAAATGACACATTACTATATAATTGTAGAACTATTGGTATAATGTTATAGATTAATGTGTTTTTAAAAAAAAATTAGAAGCCTGATGATGAAACTTTATCACCGAAACATGTAGCTACAAATGTTAAATAAATAGGAGTTATGCCAAATAAATACTTAAGGATTCTGTCTTTTTATATTTATAATTTGTTATTTTCACTTCTCTGAGAGAAAGTTCATCAGGAATTAACTTTACTGGTGGTTCAGTAGTATATTAATTGTTGATTAAATTAATATTAATTCAAAATTGATTTAGTGTCTTATATTTCGATATTTCCTTATTTCCACTTTAATATTTTCTTATTTCTCATTTTAATATTAGAAGGTAAACAGAAGTTAATATTACTTTGAACAGGGATTTAGAGTTTCTCAGTAAATGGAGGAGAATAACTTTTCTCCTCTAAAAGCAGCGACTAGAACATCGAAATATATCGGAACAAGGTTAGAATCGATAAAAGGTATTCTGAGCGGGTTTAGGGGTTGGTGTCGCCGATCCAAACTATTACCTTAGTTTGATATGGTTTAAAAATTAAAAGGGGTGAAATAACTCGAATTTTGAGTTTTTAAGAGCGGATTTTGGATTTAGTCAGCAAAAGGCGCGGCACGCTATATTCATGGCAGAGTGGTGGTATTTTTTGCCATTACTAAACCTAGTTTATTTTGAGTTAGAAATTAAAATGGGTAAAATAACTCGGTTTTTGCACTTTTTTTCTAACGTCTACTAACGGCCGCTTTTTGTTACGCTTCTGACATTGATTGGTAGCCATTAATTTTCATTTAGAACAGTGGATAGATAACAACCGTGCATAAGACAAAAAAGTTAAATAACTTCTTTTTTTTTCCTCTCGGGCTCTTGGTCTAACTTGGCCATCTAACTCCACTCTATGGGACCATATAAATTTGTTTTTTTGCTAATAAATTTATTGTAAAGTTTATTAAATATTTTTTCTTTTGAGATGTGCAAGCAGAAGTAATTTTAACATACAAAAATCACGACTGAATTAAATCTCATTGCAACAACCAAATTAAAAAAAAAATGTAACGTATCGCTGCTCAACCTCATTTTATTCGATATTTGTATTATATGTTATTTATGTAAACACAGTAGTTATATGAAATTTTACTAATTTCGATTCAAAAAAATTAACATTTAGAAATATTGAAAAATTTACTGGCGTCACTCTTCTAGGAAATCCAGGAGGCTTGAAGGATTTTGTGCCCTTTCAATAAAGGGATTTCCAAGGGTACTCTTTCATCTTGTCGCCGGTGATATACCTGCCCTACCATCAGTTTTACTTGAAGATTGGAAATAAAAGAAATATGTTACAAAAAAATGAATGAATTGTTGGTTTCCATTAACAGATTTTTATTTAAAATTTATTATTTATATTCCAAAATAATCAATGTTGAAAGACTACTTTATCTAAAAGAAGTTTGATTAATGAAAATATAATAAAACTAAAATTATGTTCTATCAAAACTACAAACAAGAAGAACAATAAATTAAATAGTCCTATATCAGGAATAAACTTAATCCACATTCTGAGTAGTATTGGTTTTAGTAGGTTTATATTATTTTGAATGACATAAGAATTTGAAAAAAAAAATGTATACTTTATATGTTTATAAGTTTATTATAAGTATCTTTTGATATGAGTTTTTTTCAAGTCTAACTGTACCATTTCTAATACAACAAATTGTAATACCAAAATTAACTTTAATTGAAAATTTTAATCTTCTGAATTTATAATTTCCACGCTTAAGTCCTTTTATACAGTAGAGTGAATCTTATAATACAATAGTATATATTACATTTTTTTTTTTTTTTTTGTATAATTTATTTCTTTTCTTCTCTTGAATTTTATACGTACATACATGCATGTAAGGATCATATCATCATACATGCGTATCTAGTATTTATCAATTCAATTACATTTCATCAAATATACGTTAACAATTGTACAATATTAAATACATTCGAATGAAATATTAAGAAAAAATATATTGAATTACCTCATTTTTTAAATAGAACATTATATACGTTCAGTTTTGAAAGCATTCCCTTTCTGTAATTTTTTAAAATTTATTAGAGAAATGTATAACGTAAAAGTATAATTATAATTCATCTAGATATTTGAAGCAATGAACATAAAACTACTTATTAGTTTAATGGAAACTATGAATTATTATTCCCTTCGAAGAAAATGAACAATTTTTTATATTTTTAGTTGTTATAGAAATTAGTGATATGTGGTTTTATTAGCAATTTTTTAGCAAAGTTGTTTAGTACTCGAGTTTTTATGTTGCCTATTCGAATTGTAACCCAATCCTAGATATGCGATATGACAAAATTTGTTTTTTTTATAAATAAAACAAAATATAAATAAATATTTAAAAATTATTCTGAAATAAATATCTTATCAAAGAAAATTATATTATGAATAGTTCTATTATTTAGTTAGAAAATATTTTTGCTTTCTCTCTCAAAGCTAAATTTATTGAAGTAGACACCACATCAAAGTAGGCACAGTAAGGTCATAAATTGTTAGAATTTGATGCAAACAAGACATGTTTATAGCAACCAGTTTTAGAAGGACACTCGCCATTCCTTTGGGATTAAGAATAAAGAGTTGGCCAGATTATACCTGGATCAGGGTAAAACCAGTTTGGGTAATGTCGGCCTCACAGGTAGTGTTCGTTTTTTGGTACAAAAATAGGGATATGTAAATATATATAATAAAATACATAATACAAGATAAAGATAACAATTAACAAGATTATTTAATCTTTAATCTATTATTTATTATTAAATATTTAATATATTATTTATTTATTTAAGCCGAGGTGAATATATATCATTTCAATTTATTAGTTGTTTTTTTGTTGTAATTTTATTGCTTTTCCAGTAAGAATCAGTAAGCATTGGATTCGAGATGAATTGGATGATTTAGTGGAGCCACAAAGCTCAACTCCATATGTTCAGAAAGGTCTAATTACTGTAATGCAAATGAATCTTTTATTATTAATCAGAAGGTTTGAACATTGTCTAGTAAATGCTGAGGAAGTTAAAAACGTCGAGCAGTTTCTTGTCGTTTTATTCTTGTATGTGGATTCCCAGTAAAACGTTTGTCGAGGAGTCCATGGTAGCGGAACGAAGGTTAAAGGTAATTTGATGGGATTTGTTTGGATTTATTTTAATTATCCAATTTTGAAACCATTCATGAAGATTTATGATATGGGATTGGAGTGTTTGGTAGGCAATGAATGGATTATTGTTCACTGATAACACACACGTTTTATGTGAGGACAGTCCTAGGATGAGTCGGGATGTCAGTTGTTAAAAAAATAAATAAAAAAAACCTCTTATAAAAATAAGAGTCTAAAATAACATAGTTTAATCCCGGATGAAATCAATGTCATTTCAATTTATTTTATTTTATTTTTAATTTCTCGCCTTTCCAGTTTTAAAAGAGAACAAAACTAAGCCCCTTTTTGGTTTTCTTCTCTTTCAAAAATGGAAAGGCAAGAAATTAAAAATAAAATTAGATTTTTTTCTCCGTAGAAAACAATTACCTCTAAATCATTTATTTTGATAGATATCAGCCTCTCTAAAGGAATAAAAATATGAATTTTCAAAATCAACAACACTACTATTATACCAACCGTATATTTGATTTATCCCATTACAGAGATGAACACTAATTTGTGAATCATTGTGGAAAAAATGGCGATTTTCCTAAAATACGATTTTTTCACCTAACCGACTATACTAGTGCCACAGATATATAGAAGTGATTTGTCTGCCGGTCATTCGAACCCATCAGCCCTAGCAACTAATGTTATCTAATGTTGGCAGAAATATTTCCCATTAAAATTCTGATAAGGAAACTGTTATTACATTTTCGATCCAAGCAACATCAACAGAGCTAGAGCGTTACATTTTTGTGATTTAGTGATTTTTTACAATAACATTTGCAATAATGTTGCAACATAATAAGTACTGTATTGTTGTAAAATAGAAATATGTATTACCTATGTCATTAAAAAAAAAAAAATTATAAAAATAAGCTGCTTTCTGCTTCCTCTCATGCCTTTCACGCCATTTTTTTCCTGACAACAAATTTACTGGTATCGACAGGTTTTAATAAAAATAAAAAAAAAAAAAAAAAAAAAAACTACGTTAATGGTAAAACATTATTTTTACTCTCTCGATTAACCGAGGATTTGGATATCCGAGCCTATCTCTGTCCCCATCACGACGAGTAATCGAGTTCCAAGTGTTATATAATGATATATAAAGTAAAATAGAATATCTCACGTATTTAAATAACTGATTGAGCGATCTTTTAATAACGAGCTAAGGGTCATATCTAACAAAGCCCATGTTTTCATTCAACATCTACTGAGAATCTAGACATTATGAAACACAGAGCTATGGGGTTGTCATTATTCAAAAGCAACTTAGAGAAAAATATTCAAGAATAATATAAACTCCGTGAAATTTCTTATGAAAAGAAAGTGGAATTATTGTACAATAATAAATAAACAATCTCTAAAAATACAAATTATAAAATTAAAATTAAGATAAAAATTATACAGCGTGAGTCCCTCTTAGTGTAAAAAACAAAACAAATGGGTGAAACTAGATTAATAATGAAGAATAATGCCGTAGATCATTTACCTTTCTATTCCAATCCGTTGCAGATATACGATAATTCAAAATTTCAAATTTTGACCACATTTTCGTATTTGATCACGATATTCCACCTGAAGTTTGACAAAATATGACTTTCCAACACCACGGTGCTCCTCCATATTATTCGAAAGCAATACAAAAATGTATAAACCAACGATACCCCACACGGATAGGTAGAAATGCCTATGAAAACAGACTCCTCTGTCAATAAAATTAACCTCAAAAAGTAGTGTTCTACATTAATATTTGATATCGCTTTATTGACAGTTTTTCTTTTTTTGTATGTTAAACAATAAACTTTTTTTATGCTTTTTATTACAATAAAGAGTTTATTATTTTTAGAATACATATTTTCATTAAGCGATTATCATAATTTCTTATTTACACAAGTAACTGTATGCCAAATTAAAACACCATTTTTTTTTTTATTCAACATGAAACCAACAAGTAATCATTAATTTGATCATACCATTCAAAAGCTGGTTAAACATGCAAGTTTTAGTGATATTTGCAGTTTTGCGGATAGTTTTTTTCGAAATACTGTGAGCTTTGATGTATTGTAAGACATTGTAACTTCCCTAAATAAGTTAAAACTGTTCTTTAGGTCTCAAGTTTGTAAAATTCAAGGTTATATGTACTCTGATCTTATAGGAAATTTAATGCTGGATCCGAAAATATGGTCAAGGATATATTACTGCTTTTATGAAAAGTGGTTTCCTCAAAAAAGTCTTTGAATTGTCGTTTGCAACGGATTGGAATAGAAAAGTAAGGTCTGCGGCATTTTTCTTCATTTTTGATCTAGCTTCACCCACTTGTTTCTTTACACTAAGAGATACTCACTCTGTATATACAATCTATATGACACTTTGCTTTGTAAACCACAAATCGTGCTTGTCCTACTACTTTTAGGGGAGGGCTGCGGAATACCCAAAGAGTTTTAACTTGCGTCATTGGTGTTATATTTTATAGGGAATTGGGGTATCGAAATCCAATGTCGACCTTTTGTAATATTCAAAAAATAAAAAACAAAAACCGACTTCAAGATTAAACCATACTACAACTAAATAGTAAAAACTTGAACTGAAAAGTAAAAATAATATTTTAATTGCTTCAAAACAAAGATCATTAAAGGAAAATCAAGGAAATTATCGTTATTACTTATAATAACAATCGTTATTACTTATTTGTAATAATAATAATTATTACGTATCCACAATTTGTGATCAGTTATTTTTAGAGTCGGTGCCAGCCAAGAATGGCAGTTCAATCCTGTCTTGGCAAAAAACTGTCTGCACTTCTTTACAATTATGCTTCCTTTCGATTTTTATTTGTTTTGTTTTGTTAATGCTTTTTGTTTTGAATTAATTAAAATATTATTTTTTATTTTTTAGGTCAACTATGAACATGTAGGTTTAGTTTAATCTTTAAACCGGTTTTTATTTTATTTTTCTAAAAAATTACTATTATTTGTTTGTCTTAAAAAGCGCTGAGTGGGTTGCAATGGAATTTTTATGGGACCACCTTTGAAGTATCCGACCGATCCATCAAAATCGATTCATAATTGACGGAATAATAATTTTTAAAAAAATACAGTAGAATTGAGAACCTCCTGCTTAACATATTGGATCTAGGAGACCTCCTGAAATAAACATTGTGATAAATTAGTTATCAAATTTTATTATTACAAAAGGTATCATAATTATTTTTTCAAAATAAATTATTATTGTTTTCTATTACAGTAAAAATTCAATATTAAACTTGATTTTTGTTTAAATAAAAATTAAAAATGTTCAATATTCACCAAACCTAACGTAGGGAGGATTAAGAAACGGTGGAAGGGGGTTCATGATGTAGAGGGGTAAACCTGTAGCCAATGAAAACGTTTGAAAAGGTGTTGTTACCCTTCCCACCACTAGCACCACGATTCCTGGATATCTTGTGTAGAACAGTCATTCCACTTCTGAGCTTAGCTATAATACGAAAAGATCAGCAACATGCCAAGTCGTTGCAACAAAGTTCGTCAAGCAGGTTACTATATTTATTTAATTTTATAAACATTTAATTTGTAAATATTTTGGATTATGATTATGGTATTATATTGCAATTTGTTTAAATGTAATATTACTGATTTACATTTCTAGAATGATATTTATAACGATATTTATTTCTAATTTTAGTTCATTTGGTCAAACCCAAGGACCAACAGAGGATCGTAATGGCAAACTACGTTGCCAACGCTCTGGAGGTCCTTCCTGCCGACAAAAGAGCAGTGGTGGTCAAGGAGATTCACAGGGTTCAACAGTGGTACACAGAGGACTGGTACAGGAGTGGCAAAGAAAAGTTTGTCAGTAAAAGAGCCAAGCTAAGCATTCAGATTATCCGAATCCAGCAATATAGAATGGTAATTATTGCATTATTTTATTTTACTTATTAAATGCGTATTATACTATAAAATATATGACATATGGGTGATTCTCAAACTATGGGCAACCTCATGTCCACTGCTTATTCAGTGAAAAACACGGCATTTTGGCCTCTTTTTCTTGGATATAAACATTTCCTGTGAACTGACCTGATATTTTTAAAATGAAAATCTTAACAAAGTTTTGTGTTTTCGAGATCAAATCTGATTGATTTGTATGCTATTTGTCATTCCCATGGTTGTCACCAATGAGGATTTTCTTTCAAAATAGATACTTTGGTAGAAAATATTCAATTACTTCCCAATATTTGTTGCCTTGATTGTAAAATCAAGGAAGAAGCATGAATATAACACGCTGTTTAAAAAGTTTGGTCTAAATGATACATTAATTTAAAAAAAAAAATTGAAAATTGTCACTCGGAAACGACGTCATTCCGTGGGCAAATGAATAATCGATTCATACATCCATCACATTGGGATTTAGAGATTCAAAGGGTTAAATTCAATGGCGACACCTTCCAGTGAAGTTATAGATTTTCTTACTACCTTCCTTCGGAAAGTTTATGTTTATTACCGTCATTCCAATGGTCTCTGTTGTATCGCTTTTCCGTATGAATTTAAAACTTTAAAATAGTTTCATGTTTTTCCCCTTCTTTGACTCTTAAAAGTGATGGCATTTGTTTCAAATGCATCAAATAACTTTTAACTAATTTTAAATTTAAATTTAATTTTAAATAATTTTTAAAGGAGAAATTTGTTAAAGTCGTTTCGTCATTACTCTGGACTTAACTTTCCGTCATTCCCATGGCCAATTATTTATTCATTTGTCAATGAATAATTTCCACACTGAAGACGAATTCAAGGGTGGCACATTCCCCTATCATTTAAATATATGTTGAAAATAAAATATGTTCTTTTTTTGTATAAGCTGCTAAATCGAATGAAACCATAATAACCTTTATCGGATCATGAGAAAACATTAAAATTCTCTGTCAAAAAAAAAAAAAATTGTTTGGCGTCGTTCTTTTTTTTTATAAGGTGCTGAAACGAATCGATATCCGTTATATCGATATACTTTATTCAGACCAGCTATGCTTAAACTATTGAAAATTAGTTCTCTGTGATATACTGAAAAGGATAAATTAACAAATAACAAAAAAATTACACAATTAAAATTTAAAAAAATAATTAATTAATATCATTTCGATTTGCATTACTATCCTAACACACTTCTTTTAAATGCTCCCCACATACCCAATTTTCGCATTTCGTCCACCACATTCTCGTTGCCTTATCCCTTCCACACATGTAGCATCGACCTCTTAATCCTTTTCGTTCCACTGGTGGAGAAGTACTCACCATATCCCCAAGCAATACGTGGGAACGCCATTTCAGTTCATTGGGAAGTAAAGTGATGGCACTTCTACGTTTAATTTGTGGTTTTACCAGCTCCCAGCCTATTTCTTCCACAAAATCTATTCGTTGAACTTTTATGTCAATGTTAATAGCTTTCTATGTTCAGGGCATTAAACGCTGATATATTTAATAAATCATAAAATAGTACCATAAGCCAACGTCTCGTATTCCTAGACACATTATAATTTTGACACAAATGATCTAATACATCCACCCCGAATTTCGCGCTATTATAGAAAGTGAATATTTCTGGTTTTCTTGCGTCTCCAATAATACAATAAAATAAAACATCTGAAATTCAAAAAAGAAAATTGAGAAGTGTAATTAAAATTTATTGACCATGGAAATAAAAAATTAAATAATTTATATTTGTTTTATACACATATTTGATCTAAATTAGTTTTAACTGAATCGCAATTCAATGTAAATGAGACTTTTTTTGAAATCCATCGATGATTTTGAATGTTATTTTTTTTTCCATGAATATTTATTTAGTCACATTCGAAATGACCGAAAACTCATTAACAGTTTAGTCCGCTAAGAGTTAATTGTACGCATATTGAAGAAAAAATGAAATATAAACATAAAAAGAAAAGTAGTTACTGATTTTATTCACTGACGAGTTTAGGCGCGCGGGTGACAACTGTCACCCAGTAAACTTTGAAGGTTAATCGTTGGTTCTCCTTACAATCTAACCTAACACTGGCAACAAGGTCATGTAGGGCATAGTGCCATGGGGAAGGTTCTAGGAGCGACACTAATCTAGGTGAATCCATTTGAGCTGACAATAACAAAATTATTCTTGTGGGTGACACTTGTCCCCCGCGCGACTAACGAAGGGTAAAATATCATCCATCACCTTTATTCTTCATCTCTGTAACAGCATTTTTATTGGTTAAAACCTTATCATCTTCAATTTTCATCTTTCCAACAACATCGTCAACGGTTAAAACGCTATCATCTACAATTTTCATCTTTGCTAAAGCATTGTCATTAGTTACAGTATTATCATCTAAATAAATCAGTTCATTTTTATTAATTCTTTGTAGTATTCTTAATCTTTCATTTTGCAAAAGTTTAAACTTAGTGATAGCATCGAGACCTAAACGGAGGTCATACGAAAACTTATTATTTTTAACTACATATGTGTTAAGGTTCTCCGTAAAATTACATATTTTTTAATAAAAGATTGGCCTGGGCTGTAGAGAAGTTCCATCCATTAATGGTTTGAAATGCGTTTGTAAGTTGAAGCAGATTTATTTTTAAATCATCTATCACTTTCTGGTTTATTAAACTGACGTTCGAATCACTATCATAAACGGCCTTTATTTTCTTCTTCTCGTCAACAATAACATTTATTTTTATTAATGGATGAAATCTCTCCAGGCCAGCGAAAAAACTCTAAATCTACCAACATATATTTCTTTAATTCCAATTGTTGGTAACCCTCGTGTAAATTACACCCCTGAATCGATTGAATCTAGTCCGGAGCCGATCGGACAAACACTTTTTGAGATATTCTCAAAAATATTCGAAAATAGTGTATTTTACGACATTGGTTGTTGGCAACCCATTTTATTCAATCAATCGTTTGCAAATGGAATATAATGGATTTTGTAAAGGAAGGATCCTGTGCCTCCTCCGTCAGCACTCCATAGGCAAAACCGCTGAAGCAATAATGATTTTTCCGTGGCACAGAATTTTATGAACTGTATTTGGCACGTAATACCAATTATACAACTTGACATAAAGTTGTGCACTATCATTGCAGTATTCTGCAAATTTGTCAGGATCTATTGCAGCAACCCTGTCTGTTACAACCAATATGACGCCAAACCGATTAGTGAAATCTTTATTTACGCTAGTGATTTCTGCTGTAATATCTGGATTTCGAAGAATCTTCGTGACGTATTTCCGTCATTTGTTGTCCCCATACCTTGTTTAACTACGTCCACATTCAAACCCAGCAATATCTTAAATTTATCCTTTATTTTACTTTTTACTGTTCTGTTTTTTTTTATGTTGAGTGTATTTGTCTACTTTCCACTTTTCCAATGAACGGTTACACGAAGTGTGCAATATACATTCCATGAACTTAATCCGTGCATGCAATGGTGAAGTCCATGTTTGACTGCTTCTTCAGAAGTAGATTTGCTCCGTATAATTTCTAAATTGCTCATTTCAGACGGTTTTGCACAGCATATAGGGCATACCGACATTGATGACGTCTCTGTAACCTTTCCATCAGTCGTACTTAACACCAGTTTATAATTAACATGGAAAGCTTGGTTGTTCAAAATAATATTTGATATAATCAGTACTAAAATTACATCATTTACTCTTTGAATTTCTTTTCTAACGGTATCAGGTGTTTCTTTGACAAATTCGAATTTCAGGGGTCTGCAAAATCTTGTTATCCAGGTCGTGGATTCTTCCAGTTAATGAAAGTCGGGTTATTAGTTTTTGTCATAAGAAGAGGTACTATAGATGTTTAGAAAATGTTTGAATCGGTTACTTCCTGGTCAACAAGTGTTTGCTTGTATTCACTAGGCCGCGAGGATCCACCCCCATATCGATGTTAGTGAAAGTTCATCACTAATAGTTTTTAATTAATTTTCAGTTCTTGATAACAAAATGCGTTTCGCAGTATGGTCTAGTAATAATTGTAAGCTTTCCATCACCGAATTCTCCGTAGTTTATTTGCTACCAGGTAACACCTTTTTTTTCACTTCTTATACCCGATTGTATGAAGGAAAAATGTTACACCCTATTTCTTTGCTAGATTTGTTTAGTATGTCATACTGATGTCTTGATAGTGAAGCGTCGACCATCAAAGCTAAGGATTTCTTCGGACTGAGAAGGTGGTAAACCTTCATTTGGTGTCCCTGTCACCTTGACCGCAACCAAAATTATTTTTCCTGAATATGTTTTACGTAGGTGTTTAAGTTTTATTTGTTTGGCTCTAACATCACAATGTTCGAAGGGTATTTCGGAACGGCTACCAACAGAAGTTTCTTGTAGTGCGTCTGAAGCACCAGCATCTAACGAATATATATTATTTATAAAATATTCGTTTCTCTACAACTCCTTGTTATTCTTTGAAAAAAGTCCTGTTTTGTTTAAATACCTACGAATTTCTTCCAAGTGATCTGACGACAAATACTTGTTCAGGGTTGCCACTTCCCGGATATATTTGTCAATGCCACGATCGTTGCGTAAAATTAAATGCACCAGATCGTAAATGCAAATGTACAGAGTATATGAAATATAATATGAATTCTTATAAATATGAATCACAGTCAATGTTTCATTGCCAACGTGTACTTTCAACGTCCTTGTGTAAACGAAAAAACCAGATCTCGACTATTTAACTCATCGAAATAATTGCGTTAACTATTCGTGTTTTCAAATATAATACTTAATAGTTATATTATGAACTTCGAGAAATCGGGTTTTTTCGCTTCCTGGACCTCTGTGCGCCGCCGCACGATGGGCCAAATAAGCAAAAAACTGTTTAAAATACATTTTTTTAAAGTTTTTTCTTCCGTTGTTGATTGCTTATCGATGGGGAGCCTTCTAAGTAAAATATGGCAAAGAAAAAAAAAATATTTTTAGTGATTTTTCATTAAAAATCATTATAATTTTATTTCAATTTCAGTATTAATATATTGTTTATTATTGTTTTGACCCTGGTAGAGAACAAACCGAGATGGTTTTGAAAAGTAACTAAGCCAAATTTTGACTTTTTGATTTTCCGATTTACATACTTCCTACAAAGTTTGTTTCTCTTCGAATTCAAGGTCAAACACCTCATAAGGTGTATAAAAAAAGACTATACAATGATTAGCAGCGTCGACTTGCGTCCTTCACTGCCAGAGCTCGCTAACCCATATTTTACAGCTCTCAGTAGTCAGGAGAGCGGAGGCCCTACCGTATTTCAGACAAACTATGCAGCTTATGATGGCTTATTTGCAATAATAATTATGACAATTACTGACATTAATTTCTTTATGAACAACCATATTTTCTCTTTGTAAATTTTGAAGCAATTATCAATAAAAGTCAAATGATGAATTATTGACCTTATGGTTAATTGTTCATTTTATAGATATTGTTCCTCTTTGTGTCTCATTCAATCCAAAGTTAAATATTTTCTAGAGATATGTAACAAAAACATACTTTATTTTTGGAAGGGGAATCTGCTTGGAAGGGGAACAAAAGAGTTGTTCTAAACAACAGCTCGTTAATCTTTGAACATGGTTAACCTACCGACATTTGATGTATACATATTTCTACCATAAGTTCTCGGTAAAAAAACAATAATAATAAGAGAGGAGTAAATATTGAAAAAAACACTTTATACAGTTTTTAAAAAAAGTAGTAATGTCAAAGAGCAAAATAATGAATGTTGTTTCCAAGAACTCCCATTTCATGAACCCCGATGTTAGATGTGATTTAATATTTTTTATTAGTACCTTATCTTTGAAAAAAGAGCAAGTAATTAGAATTACTGAAATTTAAAAGAAAATTACTCTTTATTTTTTTATGTAGGTAGGTACTATTATCATTGCTGGTGATTCCCAGAATAATTAATATAATTAACGTGCAAAAAAAATTTTCTCGAGTAGTATTAAAAAACTAGTATACAAGTAAAATTTTACTGGCAAACTAAGAATAACAAAAAAAAAAATAAGCGTGTCTTATTATCATGTACCGGCTAAATACTAAGGCCTAACTAATTTTGACTGCTGGACTTTGTTCACCACCATTATCCTCTAAGTGTGATAAAAAGTCTTTCTCATAATATGGTTTAGGGGAGAGGGGAGGGTGAATGTCCTATGTTGTTAGCTGTCTGATATTGGAACTCGGAAAACGTTACTTTTAGCTCATATATACAGAAAAAAGCAAATAAAATTTGCAACAAATTTCATTCTATTCCTTTCTTTCCCATATCATTTTAGAGCTATGGGGGAGGGAAATATGGAAGATTTTTATACATATACTTTATGTACTAACACCCTGTAAAATTCAGCTTTCCCTTAATTAGTCTCCTAGACAGGTAGCCTTCACCACGGCTCTGTGGTCTGTCTTCCCAGGTTGCAGTTTAACGTCTTGCCCAGGACTTTTTACTTATTAAATATGTATTATATTATAAAAATAGATAATATATATATATATATATATATATATATATATATATTACGTGACGAGTGTATTATACAGTATATATATATATATATATATATATATATATATATATATATATATATATATATATATATATATATATGACGAGCAATATAGAATGGTAATTATTGCATTTTTTTTTTCAAATATTTAATGTATATTATAGTATATAAATACATGATATATATATATATATATATATATATATATATATATATATATATATATATATATATATATATATATATATATATATATATGACGAGCAATATAGAATGGTAATTATTGCATTTTTTTTTTCAAATATTTAATGTATATTATAGTATATAAATACATGATATATATATATATATATATATATATATATATTATATGTATATATATATGTTTATTTATAATGGTTTATTATTATTTACCTATCTATGTTTACAGATAATCCTTATATTTATTTCTACCTTTCTAGAATCCCAAGTTCTTCAATACCAAGAAAAACAAAAGAGGACCTGTTACCGTGCCACGGAGCTACTTGGACGCAGTAATGGAGTACATCTCGTCCATCCCTCCCCAAAACAGAGACCCCGCTCTCAGCCGTCTCTGCAACATCATTGACTCTGTTTGCTCGGGAAGAATTTTATAATTAAAATTATCACTAATTTTTGTTGTTTTTACTTACTGTATTGTATTGTAACATCATACATAGACTCTGTTTTCTCGGGAAGAATTTTATAATTAAAATTATCACTAATTTTTTTTTTTTTTTACTTATTAAATGTGTATTGTATTGTAACATCATAGGGCTCTGTTTTCTCGGGAAGAATTTAATAATTAAAATTATCACTAATTTTTTTCCTTTTTTGTTTTTACTAATTAAATGTGTATTGTATTGTAACATCATAGGGCTCTGTTTTCTCGGGAAGAATTTAATAATTAAAATTATCACTAATTTTTTTCTTTTTTGTTTTTACTAATTAAATGTGTGTTGTATTGTAACATCACAGAGCTCTGTTTTCTCGGGAAGAATTTTATAATTAAAATTATCATTAATTTTTATTTTTTACTTATTAAATGTCTATTGTATTGTAACATCATAGTGCTCTGTTTTCTCGGGAAGAATTTAATAATTAAAATTATCACTAATTTTTTTCTTTTTTTTTTTTTTACTAATTAAACTGTATTGTATTGGTAACATCATAGGGCTCTGTTTTCTCGGGATGAAGTTTTTAATTTAAATTATCATTAATTTTTTTTTTTACTTATTAAATGTGTATTGTATTGTAACATCATAGTGCTCTGTTTTCTCGGGAAGAATTTAATAATTAAAATTATCACTAATTTTTTTCCTTTTTTGTTTTTACTAATTAAATGTGTGTTGTATGGTAACATCATAGGGCTCTGTTTTCTCGGGAAGAATTTTTTAATTAAAATTATCATTAATTTTTTTTTTACTTATTAAATGTGTATTGTATTGTAACATCATAGGGCTCTGTTTTCTCGGGAAGAATTTAATAATTAAAATTATCACTAATTTTTGTTTTTTTTACTTACTGTATTGTATTGTAACATCATACATAGACTCTGTTTTCTTGGGAAGAATTTTATAATTAAAATTATCATTAATATTTTTTTTATTTACTTATTAAATGTGTGTTGTATGGTAACATCATAGGGCTCTGTTTTCTCGGGAATAATTTTATAATTAAAATTATCACTAATTTTTTTCTTTTTTGTTTTTACTAATTAAATGTGTGTTGTATTGTAAAATCATAGGGCTCTGTTTTCTCGGGAAGAATTTTATAATTAAAATTATCACTAATTTTTTTCTTTTTTGTTTTTACTAATTAAATGTGTGTTGTATTGTAAAATCATAGGGCTCTGTTTTCTCGGGAAGAATTGTATAATTAAAATTATCACTAATTTTTTTCTTTTTTGTTTTTACTAATTAAATGTGTGTTGTATTGTAAAATCATAGGGCTCTGTTTTCTCGGGAAGAATTTTATAATTAAAATTATTACTAATTTTTTTTTTAGTTTTTACTTATTAAATGTGTATTGTATTGTAAAATTATAGGGCTCTGTTTTCTCGGGAAGAATTTTATAATTAAAATTATCACTAATTTTTTTCTTTTTTGTTTTTACTAATTAAATGTGTGTTGTATTGTAAAATCATAGGGCTCTGTTTTCTCGGGAAGAATTTTATAATTAAAATTATTACTAATTTTTTTTTTGTTTTTACTTATTAAATGTGTATTGTATTGTAACATCATTGACTCTGTTTTCTTGGGAAGAATTTTATAATTATAATTATAATTAATTTTTTTTTTTATTTGTTAAATGTGTACTGTATTTTAACATCATAGGGCTCTGTTTTCTCGGGAAGAATTTAATAATTAAAATTATCGTTAATTTTCTTTTGTTTTTACTTATTAAATGTGTATTGTATGGTAACATCATAGGGCTCTGTTTTCTCGGGAATAATTTTATAATTCAAATTATCACTAATTTTTTTCTTTTTTGTTTTTACTTTAATGTGTGTTGTATTGTAAAATCATAGGGCTCTGTTTTCTCGGGAAGAATTTTATAATTAAAATTATTCAAATTTTTTTTTTTTTTTGTTTTTACTTATTAAATGTGTATTGTATTGTAACATCATTGACTCTGTTTTCTTGGGAAGAATTTTATAATTATAATTATAATTAATTTTTTTTTTATTTTTTAAATGTGTATTGTATGGTAACATCATAGGGCTCTGTTTTCTCGGGAATAATTTTATAATTAAAATTATCACTAATTTTTTTCTTTTTTGTTTTTACTATCAAATGTGTGTTGTATTGTAAAATCATAGGGACTCTGTTTTTGGGAAGAATTTTATAATTATAATTATAATTAATTTTTTTATTTTTACTTATTAAATGTGTACTGTAGTGTAACATCATAGGGCTCCTGTTTTCTCGGGAAGAATTTTATAATAAAAATTATCACTAATTTGTTTGGTTTTTTACTTATTAAATGTGTTTTATACCATAAAAATATATGATTTTGCTTTCTAAATATACTTTTATTATTTCCATCTTTCTTTCTTCTTTTTTATTTATATAGAATTATTCTTTGATCTGTGTCACCTGTGAAAAGTATCTTAAGTACAACAAATTGCATTTTGAGAAAAATTCAATTGAATGTTAACAATTTTTTTTTCAAAATCGACAACGAGATAACATCTCAGTTTTAAGACGTAAACATGAGCACTTTACTTATTTTTCACTGATAAAAGTTTAATTTTTGAATTCTAACCTAATATTCACAAAGGAGTATTTGTTTTCGTAATAACCGCTTAACATAGCCATATAGACACCAATAAAGAGGCAACAATTAGTTTTCTGGTATAACCCAGAACACAAAATTTTATTTGACACACTATTCACAAGCTAATAACTCTATCCTGTAAAATCCTGCCTATTATGGAACCTGGAATCAGCATCACCAAGGATACATGAAGAATTGCAAGCTTTGTAAGTTAAAACGACAATCCAAGACAAGCAGAGGTGAAGCAGACTGATTAAGGCGGCCAAGGATCTGCAAGGTCTGTAGAGCCAACCGAAAAAAAAAATTACGATGAACGCAATGTGGACTTCAGATTTTTTCAAACTTAATGAAGGAAGAAACTATTATATACAGTTATTCTTTACATGAAAAGAAAATTTTAAACTATACTAACCTTTTATGCTAAAGGAGATGTTACAATACGTAAGTATTTATTTTGCATGACTCCTATTTATTTAACATTTGTAGCTACATGTTTCGGGGACAATGCCCCACTGGATTGGAACAGTGTCTCCAAAACATATAGCTACAAATGTTAAATAAATAACAGTTATGCCAAATAAATACTTAAACTTAAACTACGGATGAGCATTAGGGATATGGTATAGATGCTCGCATTCTCTTTGATCATTTTCCACTAAGACTTCTTCTGATTTTAAATTCATTATAATCCGCATACCAGACTTAAAAGACGAGAAACTACTCGTAGTTTCCGGCTACTCCAACACTCGCTAGACAAGCGTTCAAAGCTCCCAGTAAATTACAAAAGAATCATTTACATAACAGTTATCAGAACTATTTGGCCGTACCGAGATAGGTTTAGGAGTCCAAAATAACTTGCCGGATCCTATCCTAACAATCTAAAATTTTTTGAAAAATCCTCAATGCTCCTTACTTTTTAAAGAAAATATTTGTTTTAATTATGTTCATTCCCCATATGTCGTTGATTATACCTTTACTATTAATAGTCAATAATTTCCATAACCATCCTAAACTACTAGTGCATCAGATCACTTTCTATCGATTCTCAATAACCCACTTAGGCATCTGAAAAGAAAATGGCCTTGGGAACATCTGGTACAGAACTTCTAATGAAAAACCACCAATAGATAGTTGTTTTAACTAGCCATATTCATAGCATTCACTTTTATAGATTTATTTGTTGTGTACATTAGTAAATTTCTAAAAATATAAAATACTAGCATCCCCGGTGCGGCATTGCCCGTTCAAATAAATAAAGAGATTAGGTAAGTTTAACTAATAATGGAAGTTTTATTTTTTTATTGAAAAAATCTTGTATTATATCAGGCAGTTGAGAATTATTTTCTAAATGATATTTTTACACAAAGCAGTAATTTTTAACCCTATACTATTGCATTGATCAGTTGGTTAAAAATTTACCTTAAAGCGTAATTGGAAATTCAATTATTAATTTTAATCTATAAATTGGTAATTCAGATGGACAGAGACCATTTCGAAAGAAACTGTGGTGGATAATGGACTGCATTATCAGTGCTTACAACCCTATCAGTAGAGGTGTTCTCGACTTACCATTTACTTTTTCAATAATAATGTTACGTATTTTCACTGTCATTGTATTTGTAGGTAAAATTTCTGTTCTTTCAAACGACTAATGGTATAATTTATTTACTAAACCTGAAACATCAGAATAAATTTCAAATCATTGAAATTTCAGCCTTCTAAAAACCTCCAGTAAAAAAGATTGGCCCGGTTTTTATACACAATATAAAAAATTAAGATGTCGATATTTTGATAAGGCAATAATTTTTAGTGCGCCAGAAATAATTTATCGATTCCATCTGGTTGGATTTTACTGTATAACAATAAACGTTAATGACAGTGGGGCAAACCTCTACCGCTCAACACTCTACATTTAAATTATTACTTTAGTAAATTTTACTATTTTAAACCTTTTAGAACCTTTCTTTCAAATATTTGGAGGTCTCTCTCCACAGATTTTGTAGTTGTCCAAGTCTTTGAACAATATAAGAATTGGGTAGATCATTGTATTATATCTAACCACCTGTCAAGATACAAGATTACTTGAAATGTGTTGTTGCAGCCCAAACTATTTTAAGTAAGTATTTTATTTACAAATACGTAAATAAAATAGTTTGCCAACTCTTAAAAAATGTAGGAAAAATTGACTTTTTTCATTCAAACCAGTATAGCTTCTAAACGTTTTATATAGCCGTCAAATTATGATTTCACCTCGGAAATGAACCAATGAAGCTGAATTTTTGCTTAGACCTTTGTATTGCTGTTCTAAATAAGTGGTAAAAAGTCACCAATCTCAGCACGTTAGCATGATTAGATATTCAAGGTCGAATGTCACAAAAATCAATTCTTTTCAAATATCTCGATTTCTATCCATCGGCCAGCATTCAAGAAGGTTACAAAATTTGTAGATAATAATATTCTCTATTAATTTTTTTTTTTAGGATTAACCGATAAGAAAAAGGGGCGGGTACCGGTTCTGACATACATTTGCTTCTAGTGCCTTCGACAATTGTTTCTCAGAAATATTGTTAGAAACAAAGTTGTAGAGCATTAAATTTACTTTAATTTCATATATACCTCTTTGGCACTTGAATCAAACGTTTGACAAAAAGTGAGGTAAAACTAGTTTGTCTCTGCTGGTTAAATTTACTATAAGAACTTCTATATTAAAATTTGATCAAGTCCCATAAAATATCGATGTCAGCACCCCCAAAACCGCTTACTGTTTTGAAATCCAAGTGTTTTTGGCACATTTTTCCCTATAACTCCATAACTGTTTAAATATAAAACCTGGTTAAATTTACTATTAGGCCCATTATATAAAATTTTGAATAAACCACGTAATACACCCTAGCCAGCACGGTAAATATCTGTTTTGGCAACATCTGTCGATTTTGTGATTTTCAGTGGCCTTGCTTGGGAATACTACGGAGTTTAATCAAAATTTCATATAATGGGCCTAATAGTAAATGTAACTAGGTTTTAGTTGAAAAAATGAAAGTTCAGATCGGAGAAACAGTTATGGAGTTATAGTGAAAAATGTGCCAAAAATACTTGGATTTCAAAACAGTAAGCGGTTTTGAGGGTGCTGACATCGATATTTTATAGAACTTGATCAAATTAATTATACAAGTTCTTTTAGTAAATTTAACCAGCTTTCAGATGAAAAAAATATATTTTAGATCGAACAATTACTTTCGGAGTTATAGCTAAAAGGGTACCGAAAAACGTGTTTTCGTGGAAAAGCGCTACCCCAGTTAGAGTGCTGAAATAAGGGGTGTAGAGTGCATGAATTATGCGACTATTTTTGACTTCACAGCATCGTTAGGAGTAGTTAGAAGGTAAATATACTACAAGTCTTTGTCCCTAGGGGTGCGGGAATCCCCAGTTTATGGTGGGGGAAGTTGAGAAGGTCCCATGTCGATTTTATCTCGAAAACCGTGGACTCTAGAAAAATAATCAACGTATCGAAATTCGTATATATGAAATTAAAGTAAATTTAATGCTCTACAACTTTGTTTTTAACAATATTTCTGAGAAACAATTGTCGAAGGCACTAGAAGCAAATGTATGTCCGAACCGGTGCTCTCCTCTTTTTCTCCGCGCCATATCTTGAAAACGGTTATCCTAAAAAAAAAAATTAATAGAACCGAAATTATAGAGAATATTATTATCTACAAGTTTTATAATCTTATTAATTGATGGCCGGTATATAGAAATCGAGATATTTGAAAAAAATTGTTTTGTTTTTTTACATTCGACCTTGAATATCTAATTATGCTAACGTGCTGAGATTGGTGACTTTTTACCACTTATTTAGAACACCAATACAAAGGTCTATGCAAAAATTCAGCTTCATTGGTTAATTTCCGAGGATTTTCTATGTAAAACTCCTTGTTTGACTGGGCTATTATATTCTAGTAACAAATGTTAAATTACAAAAAATATTTTCCATAGGAAATATCAATGATAGGAAAACTCATCAAAATGTTACGTTTTTACGGTGATAAAACATTCATTCAAACATATATTGCTTCTAAACAGTAGTTCCAAGCGACAAATGAAATAAAACAAATAAATATTCTCCATCCAATTTCTGGCCAGGGAGCTGTGGTCAAATTGTCGATCCCCAACAGAGCTAGAGCGTGTTGAAAAAGCCTCATCAATTAAAAAATGTAGGCAATGGTGACTTTTTCATTCAAACTAATATAATAAACGGTTGGTTCTAGTGACAAATGCTATCTATATAAAAACAAAATATTATTTCCATTAAATTTATAATTATAAATCTGTTGATAGATTTTCTATCCAAGCAGTACCAACAGAGCTTGTCAAAATGTTCCATTTTTAACTGTAAAAAAAATGTTACACAAACAAAGTATAGTAGACCCCAGCTAAAAGACCTATCCATTACTAAAGTTTGTTTAACATTATTTTCTCCATTTACAAAACAAAATAACATTGCCTGGTGTTGCATTATAATTATTTATTTATCTTTTTTTTTTTACAAAAGAGTTGAACTATAACTGCTGTATAAACACTTAATTCAAAAGAGATTGTGTATAAACATTTTAGTTCCTACTAGGCTAACATTATGGCTATATTTTAAAATTATTTACTCCTTTAATACCTAAATAAAATAACTTTAGTACTTTTTATGGCTCCTTATTAAAGTAAATTTTTTATTTGTACAGTTTGTATTGTGCAGACTAGAAATATGAGGAATTCTAATATCTAGGATAATTTTACAATGTTTGGTCGTAAACATTTTTATTCCTCTTCCGAATTTTCCTTTTTTATTATTAGTTATATAGTTCATAGTTATCAGTTATCAATATGATTAAAATTTTAACTTTTATAAATAGTCATTGCGCATGTAATCAACACACTAAAATAAATAACAAAATTACTTAAACATCTCAGAATTTGACGAAATTTGGTTTGGAAGATTGTCCCCCTAGAGATTAAGAGAGGTGCTGTTATTTTTTCTAATATGAAACGGTTTCGTATAAAAACATCAAGATTTAGGCTCCATAAGGAATTCCGCGAGAAAAATATTTTGAAATCGCCATAACTTTTCTCCTAATCGAGCTAGAGAGGTGGGAGTTTTACTCAGTTTTAAATGTTCTATGAGTATATATAATTTGTATGATTATAAAATTATACTATTCTTTGACTCAATCCAAAATTTGGATTTGAATTTTCTCAAAAAGGGCCTTTTGGAAATAAAAAAAAAAAAAAAAAAATCCTTTAAATTGTTTAGTTTATACTATTTATAATTGATTCTCGGAATTACAAAATGAGAGGCTAATGGGTACGCAGTTAAATAATAATATGTAAAAAAAAAGTGTTTAGTTAAACAGTTAAGTCAGCCTATTTTGTTCAAATTACGTCTTAGGCAAAAATGCAGATTGAATGTTTATAACACTAGTCAGAAAGTATAAATTTTTTTTTTAAGGTATTTATTTTTTAGGCAAACTACATTTTATGCATGGGATAATAAACTAAAAAATTGGGTCTTAGAGGACTTTTTTCAATCCGAAATACTTTTTTTTTTTTTTTTCTAACAATAGCAAATGTTTTTTTCTACCATGGCACTTCATTTAATCATTTGACCCTTTTAATTCTAAAGTATAATATTAATAAAATTTTGACATGTACCAGGTATGCAAGATTAAAATGTCGTTTTAATTAATAGAATGCGCTCTTAGCCTAAATTGAGTACTTATCTATAAACGCTATTTTGTTTTTAGACTATCCGTAACAACCCTGACTACATTAGTTCGGGCAATCGGATAATAAACTAAATTGAGGTCTTAGAGACAACCCTCCTAAGTAAATAATTATTTCTAGTCATAATCAGCACTTAAAAAAAATATTTGCCAAAAAAGCAACATTCGAATTTTTTTAGAACATTCCTATCGAAAAATGGGAGGACCTTGGCTAGGGTTTTAAAACTTTTTGTATTAGTGGTGTTTATGAACATAGTTAATTATTTACTTAGGAGGTTGCCTCTAATAAATTATAAAAAAATATATATATTTTAGTTTCACGATACACAATTTTCCAATTCTTACAATTTCCTATAAAGATGATTTCTACAAACTTTGATAAACAATGTCTTATGTTGATCATATTTATTTACATGACTTAAACCTTAGAGGGTCAGGTAATCAATCAATCCTTTGGGTGCAAGCAAGGCATTCACTGCTTTAAGAAAAAACATAAAAACACAAGTTTCAGCATAATTTTCCCAGCTGCTATCTTCACTATAAACTAGAAATAATTTATAACGGTAACTAGCCAGAAAGTAGAGATTATGTAATTTTTTTTTTTGGCAGAGGTTCTATAATTTATTTTTGTAATGTAAAGAGTCGTCATGGCAATCTAGACTTACAAGGTTTTTTCAATCTCAAAACAGTAATATTTTGACACGCTCTAGCTTTGTTTTGCTGCATGGAGCAGGAAGAGGCAAGTAAAAGAAGCAAGGGGTCAACTTTTACAGTATTAGACTTTTTTTCAAACCTTAAATTTCAATCCGAAATACTTTTTTTTTTTTTTTTTTTTAAACAATAGCAATGGTTTCATAATGCTAGAAACCTCAAATTGCGTTTTTCTCAGTTTCTTTTAAAATTTAATTACCTGTTTTTTTTACCATGACACTTCAATTTAAATCATTTGACCCTTTTAATTCTAAAGTATTATTTGATAAAAAAAAATTAATAAAGATTTTGACATGTAATAGACAAGTAATTTGCATGTGATGCAAAAATTGATAGGTTCAAAAGTCCAGTAGACGAACCTATTCTTTATAGATGGATAAACATGTTATTGATATATTGCTTTCCTCAGTCAAGGAGAAATTTATTTTATTTTTTAAAAATTATGTTCCATCAAAACCAAATAAAAAAAAATATTCGTTAAAAATGAGTCTTTCTTGTATTTTATTATCATATTTTAATAGAGTTGAACTCTATAGCGTATTAGGGAGATGAAAAAGTTTTTAAATATTAAAAATAATTTTAATCTAGAAAGTAGAATGTTCACCAAATCATATTATTGATTCCTTGATATAATGTACTAATAAATACTCATAAAAATTGAAATATGTAAATAAATGTAATATTCATAAAGTAAGGGAAGGATGAAAATGAAATAACTTTATGATTTTGATGTATAGCTTTATAATTATTAAAATAAAATATAATTTATATAAAAGTAGATAAAAACACAGTAGTATATACATATGTACAAAATGTTACAATATTTACAGTATTCTGACAAGATATCTTTCTTCAACACTTCTTGTACTGAGTCCCGTAGGAAGACAGAATGTTGCAGATCTCCTTCAGGAACATCCCTCTCAGCTCCTCAGGGATCGATGTAAGATAATATTCAATAGTTTCGCCGTAACTAAGGAACTTATTTTTCCCTCTAAGACGTGGATCTCGTCGCATTGCTTTGGGTGTCTGTAAAGTTATTATTTAATTAATATACATGATATTAAAGGTAATACAAAATAATGTATGTATATAGCAATGTTTTATATTGATATTAAAACTAAACCTACCCTTCTAGTGTTCTCGATCCACCAGAGGCGTGGAGCAAGGGTCGGTCGTAGATCTGCTGATTCCAAGCAGAAACGCTTTTCGAATTCTTCGAGTTCCTTCAAAGCTCTGGCTCTGACAACAACTGGGAACTGTTCCATGAGCCCACCAACAAAGTTCCCCAGCAACAACAATTCTGCCTGTGCATGGGCCTTGTTCATATTGGATGAATCTAGAATCTAAAGGTAAAATGTAAAAAATTAGTGATCAGTTCATAATGAAATATAAAATAAAAAGATTATGGATTCATACGTACTAGTTTTTAGATATAAGATATGACTTGAACGTCTTCAGAAGAGAAGTGCTTCAGCTTTTGATGATGAGACAGATATAGGTAGGGAGGGGATAGGGGCGAGGCCAGGTGGCGCTATTTGACCAATCGCACAAACGCCCTCCCCACCACTCCTCCGTACACGCCCACGGCAGACAGGAGAGAGAGGGTGCAAATTTTCAAATGATATTATCGGAATTAATTTTTATTAATTATTCTTTTTTAAAGCTACTAAATTAAAAAAATGCTGGTTTAAGTTATTTATTTAGACCAGAAGATAACTGTATATTAGAATTCTAATTGTATATTAGAATAACTAAAGGCCGCATGCGTGCAATCAAAATTTAAAAAAAGTGCAACCAAAATTAGCCAAACGTTCAATAAAGATAAAATAAAACATATTGAAAAACGTACAATTCAATCTTCTACTGATGTAAAGTTCCCGTGTGTCTTTAGTTTCATCTTACAATGATGTAAAAATAATTGTTTGTATTCGTTTAAGTATTTCTTCAATAGAATGTTTAGAACAGTGTTTGAGATAATTTTTTTCTAATTGTGCTCACGTCAGGAATGTTTTGTTAAGTTTATTTTCATAACACTAAAATGACTTGGATTGCAGTTTATTGAATGAAAGTTGAGTTCCAACAAGCATCCCACTTGAGGCTTTCGATCGGAACCAATTGATTGCAAGAAGAACAAAAAAAAAAAAAAAAATGTTTTCCCATCTGATATCAATTCTGGATATGGTTTCAATTTTGACATTTGGCTGCCTGTAACTTTATGTATTTTATATATTATATGTACTTGTTTACCGAACTCTATTGTAGAATGAAATGAAAATGAAAGATTTGGTTGAAAGGTAGAATAAAATCATTCTACGAATGTTAATACAAAGAAAACGTTTATCAACATTATACTATTTCTTCAACTAGTTTGAAGAAATATTTGGAACAGATGAGTATTTTTTTTTCTTTCTTTCTAGGAAATTATGAAGGTGAACATCATTAGATAACTGAATTATTGTTGTGATACCTCTCCCCTTATACCATTCGCATGTAAATTTGATATTTATTATAATAAAATGCCGAACAATGCATTATAATAAAAAATAACTGGTATCTTAAGCCAAAGGCTGGCTGGCTTGCCTGATAGCAGAGACATTTCCTCAGATTCTCAGATCATAACCTTTTCTTTTTTTTATTTGTCGATTTATTTTTTGTCTTTTGATGTTAATAAAAATATTTTTTTTATGGTATCAAAAAATAAAATAAAATAAAAATAAACAGCGCACAGCAGTTTAAGTTAAAAATAGTGAACTCATTTTTGATGATATTCTAGATGCAAAGGGAAATCACACTTCATGCGTTTATAAATTGTACTTTAATTTGTTTGATATTTTATATAATTGAGTAACCATGTAATTGTTGAAATAATAGCTAATGCACATGGTATTCTAAAAAGTAGAGTTCAAAATAACCAGAAAAGAAATAAAATAGCGATAGTAAAGAACCTGAGAAGTTTATTCTTATATTATCTAAGAGAGATAAAATAAAAAAAATCAAATTTTTATTTCAGTTAATTTATGATTTTTTTTTTGTATCACCCAACTTTGCGGTATTGTAGATCAATCAATTTTAAGTGCGCTTGGACTTTCTTTAAGCCCATTATTGTGCCAATCTTTTAGACCTTGCTTTCCTTTCTTTATCAGAGCTTTGAATGGTCAGTTTCATTTTGGAACTGAACTGGAATTTTTTTTTTTGTTATTATTTTTGCAGTTTCATCTAAAAGCATGTTTTCTATAATTTGGAGTTCTTTTTAATCCTTCACTGTTTCCTTAAACCGTCTTGGTTTGGTTGTTTTGTTGCGGAGGTAGTCAAAAAGTCAGCCTATTTGGATTCATCCTATGGATGTGTCCATTAAAATCAATTCTTCTTTTTCTAATTGTGTCGGAGAGTTTATCAGTTGTTTTGCAAAGGGTTTAATTTCTGATATGGCTTGGTTTGTTGTTAATAAATTTGGTACCTGGAACGTTTCTTAAAATTTCCCTTTCTTTGATTTCTGGTTTTCCATTGGACCATGGTTGGTGATATGTCTATCACGCTATCGCGTTTCACCTGCATATCATATCTTCTGGTTTATTACTATGTCATAATGCCTAATTTTTGCATTCCATGATAAGTATTTGAATTCTTTGACGACTTCTGTTTTTTAATTTACTTTAAAATGTTTCTGTGGGTTTTTAATGTTTGTTGTTTTTTTTTTCTAATTTTTCTGCTTGTTTTTGTAGTTCAAGGGTCTGCCACTTTATCATTTTATATTGTACAGTTTATTTTTGTTTATTATTTTGCAATTTTTTTTCTCCCTTTTAGTTTTAAATATAGGTTCATTTAAGCATAATGTTATTTTCATGATATTATCATTAAGAATATAAGTGAAATTAAAACGGTTTGTTGGTTTTTATGTGATTAGGTGACTCAAATTAACATAGCTATAATAATTAATTATTTTGTACAAGGACTACAATTCTCTGCTTTCTATGTGTTTTATTTTTCACTATAAGTTTCAAGAAACACATCATCTTATTAGTAAGTTACAATGATAATTATAATAAATTTTGTAATATAAGAAAAGTATAGAACCAATTACAACCAGGCCCGAATTTACGGTCCCCACCAACTTAGAAAGACCATTTTTTGCCGACGCAGAGTGGGGTATTTGCTTTCAAATGCTGGCCAAAAGTCCATTTTGTAAAAGTTACCTCAAACGAAAATGAATTACTGTCAGAGATATTTAAATAGCCTGTCAACAATGTATAAGTCTAATTCCTTTGCCTAGATCATTTCTGAACCAGGCGTAACATAACGAAATCACCACTCTTTATCTGTGGGTCGGATATTTATCTCTGTAAAAAGAAAAAAAAAAAATTCTTGAGTTTAGAATTTAAGATAATTTTGATTATAGATCACTCTGAAGCAGGTTAAGTGAGAGGATATTAATCATTTTTTAGCTAAAATTAGACCATTTTTGAATCAGTTAGACCACAAATATGGAATCTTGAGGGGTTTTTAGTGTCAAATTTACAATAATTCGAATGATTTTACTATACTTCCAAGCTTTCCGAACCGCTTTTTTTCTATATCAACATAAAGAGGAATGAATTAGCTTTAAGAATATATAATCGGTAAGCGCGGATGTGCAAGTACATGCCTGTTGCTTTTGTTTGTTTAATGTGAGTGTTTTTGTAATAATTTTTAATATTATTTATTTTTTTCCTTTTAGGATCTTCAGGAGTCAAAATAATGAATAGAAAAAATATTTTTGGCATCATGCGTCAAAAAAAGGACCATAATTATGAAAACAATTAGAATATTTTGCTAAAATTTGGCTTTGATTACTAAAAAAAAAACAAATAAATGAAATCAAGCACAATTTTTTTCATTTTCAGTTACAGTTTAAACAAAAATGGTTAGCAGCGCACAAAAAAGAAGCTATTTTCGTCAAAAATAATGAAGTATAGCTTCAAGGTAAATTATTATTAATATTGGCAAAAATGCGACAGGGGCGACCATTTGAAGAATTCAGAACTTTTCAAATGATTATGACTCTGATGCAAATATATTTCAAAATTCTCTTGTGCCAAAGCAGTTAACTTGTGGATTATTTGAAAAGCGAGTTCTTTGGCAGAATACAACACCGTCATCGCCGCGCTGTTGCCGTACTATCAGAATTAGGTCATGTAGAATGCAGACATAACGAATGAAGAAATACAATATATTCAAAATTCAGCAAATCAATAAGAAAAATCAACAATTGTATTGGCTCAAAGATTGTATACAGTTAAGCACACGTTCTTACTGACAATGGTTGACACTTAAGTGTGTAATGCCGCAACTCAAACTACGTCTACAATGAAATTTTATATATGTGGTGCAACATCAAAAACATTTAATGATGACAGATAACAAATCTTCACGATTTGGATTATATGTTTTGTATTCAAGGATTCGACTATTTGAAAGCTTATTACATTTAGCCTATAAATCACCAGTGAAGAAGTGGCAAGTATGAGAAGAAAAGGACAAATTAATTGTAAAAGAAAAGAAGTCACATATTAAAAAACAGATGAAGTAGAAAATGGGACTTATTGTAGAAATCTCTAAGCCTGGACTTCCCAGGAAAAAAACTAATTCCTTCCTGAAGGAAACTGTAGATATGCTTGAACCTCCCGAGCAGAAATATAACTTATAAATATAATATAACCCAACATTCAGGAGCGAAATATTTCTTCAAATGCTGAAGAAGGGATTGACATTTTCTGGATGATTTCAAGAAAGTGTGTGTGTGTGTGTGTGTAACCGTTAAACATTGATAGATAATTTATAAATATATACATGTTGTACCTCACATTCTTAAATATTGTTTAATTTAAAATAGCAAAACCCTATTATTTTCTTGAAACCCATTTTTATATTCATATAATATATGAATATAGAAATGGGTATCTATTTTTCAGGGTATCGGACCAAATAAAATGAATTGAACATCAAAAATATTTTTGGCGGCGCCCCTACCTCTTCCCCCGACAACTTTAAAAAATTATATTATATATTAAAGTTAAAATATACAGGGTGAGTATCTGTTATTGTAAAAATAAAAATTGGGTGAAACTAGGTCAAAAATGTAGAAAAATGACGGCAGACCTCACCATTCTATTCCAGTCCGTTGCAGATAAACTATTAATTAAAGACTTCTTTGAGGAAACCACGCTTTTTACCATAATAGCTGTATTCATTCTGCTAAAATATTTTTCAAACTTTGACCACATTTTCGGATTTAGCATTAAATATTCTATAAGAACAAAGTACATTTAACCTTGAATTTTACAAACTTGTGACCTAAAGAACAGCTTGATCTACCTTATTTAGGAAAGTTACAATGTCTTATATTACTTGAATGATCACTGTTTTTCGAAAAAACTATCCACAAAACTGCAAATCTCACAAAAACTTAAAATTTAATCAGCTTTCAAATGATATTGAGATAATATAAGATTTTAAATGTTTTAAAATTTAGAATTGTACCCCTACCATTATTGATAAGTGATATAATATTTTTAAAAAACTTAAATAATATTATATATTTATTTCTAATAAAATAAATCAATAATAAAGTTACTAAATTGGGCTTCACATCCAAGCAGGCACAGAGTAACCATAAATTATTAGGATTGTAATTCTCAAGGAAAGAAGACATGTTTATTGCCTTCACTATTGTTGGGGCACTTTGCATTTTTGGAATATCAATATTGAAGGGTTGTCGTACCTGAGGCCAGATTATACCTGTATCCGTACAGCAGCAGATTGGGTTATTTGGGCCTCACAGGTAGAGAGCATAGGAAAACAAAAATAATAATAAATAAAATACATAATATATATCTATATGCATGTGTAAAAAATATAAAACAAGCAATCAATAAAATAATCCTTTTTTACAATTTTGTCCTAGTCAGCTGTTTATGCTTGATTTGTTTTAATATAAGAATATATATCCTCGAAACTATTAGTCCAGTAAAATGAGACACAAAAAGTCCGTTTTCAAGAAAAAACTGCCGAACTTTTATTCTTAACGGATCTTTATGTTTTTTGGAGTTCTGAATCCGAATCTGAAGTTTGCTACCACGGCAAACGTCAGCTTTATACCCAAAATTGCCAAAAACCGCCGAAATTATCGGTTATTTTCTGCTTTTTACCTATAACACGAAAACGAAGATTTTTTCGAAGAATGTTTATAAATATTAAATAGAGCTGGAATTATTACCTACGAAATGAAAAAAAACTGCTTCCAAAATCGGACCATTTACCGCGAAGATATGGTCTTTAAAATTTAAAAAGAGGTCAACTGCCGACCAGTCCCACTTCTCCGCGAAAACATGTTAGTCTATAACTCCATAACTATTTGTCCCATTTAAAATTTCTTTTTGTCATCTTAAAGCTTATTAAATCTACTATTAGAATATTATATATGAAGTTTTTATAATGTCCCTTAAAAGCACGCTAAAAAACCCGTATTGTTGTGAAATCCACGTTTTTTTTGCACTATTTTCACTACATCTCCGAAACTATTCGTCCGACTCAAAATTTCATTATTTTAAACTAAAAGCTGGCCAAATTTACAATTAGACTCTATATATGATATTTTAATCGGGTCTCTTGAAATACACCCCCGTACTTTTATGAAATCCACGTTTCTTTGGCACATTTATTGATAACTCCAAAACTATTTGTCCGATCCTAAATTTCATTCATCTCAAAGCTGATTAAATTTACTATTAGATCCTATATATGTAATTTATAATCCCGTGAAACACCCACGCCTGCTCACTGAACATGTCATGATTGTGATATTTTGCCAAAATATACACATTTAGCATGATAGCGAGGGTGTTACATGGTGTTTAATATCATATTATCTCTCTCTCTATCTCTCTCTAATTCTCTCTCTCTCTCTCTCTCTCTCTCTCTCTGAAAAAAATGAAATTTTGGATATATATATAATATATATATATGAATTATATAATTACACATATATGATCTAATAGTAAATATAACCAGCTTTGGGTTGAAAAAATGAAATTTTGGATTGGAAAAATAATTTGGAAGTTGCCAAAAAAACGTGAATTCCATAAAAGTACGCGATCTTTAGCGTTCTGCTATGTGTATTTTACATTTAAAGAGCTATAAGATAGGTAAAAAAAAAAAAAGCATAATTTTGGGTATAAAGCCGACGTTTTTTAAATCGGCGAATAGAATAGTTCGGAAAACCCTTATTTTACTGGACTATATGTAAAAGTAACAAGTGTGTAAACTCAGTCTTTTTATTTCTTTATTTTACCGTTGCATTCTAGAAGGCTTTATGGTAAAGTATCGTATCGGATTAGCGAATTAGAAGACCAAAATCAATAATGTCATCTTTCATTTAAGTAATATAGAATCCAGAATTTACATCTGGTGCCTCTGGCCATGCCACAAGGCACCTTAAAATAAAATAAATAAATAAATTAACACCGCCTTAAGTTTGTAGGAGGTTAGTATTAGTATCCGTTCATTGAATAAACCAATCACCAATTATTTTTATATTGAAATGGAAAATCAACTGAATTGTTAATTGAATTGAGATTGAGATGAACTGCTCAATATAACCGTTCAAAGTCTGTCAAGCGTTTTTTTTTTTTTTTTGTACTTATTACAACTAGATAAATTTAATATTTCTCTACAATAACTTATTTGCATTTGAATATAAATGCTTAATTTTAAAATTTTTATTAGCTCTTATGATCACGGAAGATAATTTATACTATAAAATCATTACCTCAAGCCATTTCTTTTTTTTTTTTACTAGTTTTAACAAACTTATATTTATATTTAATAGAACAATTTAAAATAGCTTAATTTGAATATCTGCTATTATAATATTCATAAATCATTATTTTACAATAACTTTTAACAACTTCCTAAATTCTAATAACTTACCAACGAAGTTATGTTCGTCCAACTCGCTTGGTACCATACACTTGCCCTGTCAGAATTTTGGATATTCATTTAGGTCCATTCTTTGAACCAGAATAAAAAAACGAGCCCTGCCTTCATACCTTACATATCATCATCCACATCCTTATGTTTTGTATATCAATAAATGTAGTAGTTTTAGACATACCAACATATTCTCTGTTCAATGTATAATGTAGAACTAATGTATAATGTAGAACATATTCTATCATTCAATCGAGGTAATCATAGTTAAAAAGATCATTTAGAAATGAGTTTGATTAATAATCACTAAAAACCATATTCAAACAAGACTAAATATATGTATATATATTTTTAATGAAAAAAGTATATGCAAGTTAGTTTTTAAAAACATATATTTTAATATTCTAAATTTTATCATAATTACATTTATATGGATTATATACAAATTACTATATATACATAAATATTACAATTATCTTAGATATTATTAATATAAATTTATATACATATAAATACAATGTTGATATTTACAAATTTGTTTTCTTGAATTCGACTGTTTCTCTAAATACTAAATATATAAAGACTATATTTTAAACTAAGAATAAGTCCTAAAAACTATATTAAAAATAATAATAAAATATAAAAATACAAACTAAAAACAGTTTAAATTGAAAAAAAAAATATTAAATTCAAACTACACTTTGATTCTAGTTCAGTAACAAGCATTACAGGCATATATTTGCGGACCGATTTGCCTTGTGTCCTTAAAAAGGCGAATATTTCCACAGATATGGCATTTCAATCTATAGACCGCAACTCTACACATTTTTGGTATATCTTCATCCCACCCACTCAATAAAAGTAAAGATTCCGCACATTCCATATATGTCTCATCTTTGCATCCACGTTTCTTTTTATAATGGCAAGGGAAGCACAAAATTGAGTCTGGTCCTTTCTTTATTTCACTGTCCGTATACACTTTTTTGCACATATCACACATTAAATTTAAAGGACGTATTTTTTCACATCTGGGGAAGTATTTTTTCGGAGATTCTGGTTGAGATGGTTTCTTCGAATGTATAGTTCTTTCGTTAGAAGAAGATCTCCTTTTCTTGGGAGGTAGAGATCTATTCCCAAGGGCACAATCAGGACACATATGTCCGTTACTGTTTGAAGATCCGACACTGTCTGCTATGTTGAATGGTCTCGCACAGATGGAGCAGTTGGCAATGTTCGCCATGGTATCTTCGGGTGTGTATCAACTGGTATCCTAGAGCGGACTAACCATTCCGGGTTTGAAGCCAGGTATATACCCTAAACCCCCACTCTTATCTACTTACTTTCAAAACCAAAGCTTGGTTTTAAATTGGAAACATTGTATCTATAAAAATTATTAAATTATCTCATTACTCAAATCGAATAATTTAATAATATGTGTCAGTTTCGCCATCTTTATAACCCCCTTCGCAGTTTAAAAGGGCACATAGTAGACCCGAATGACCAAAAAGCTGGAAAAAATCCCATATATCTCTTTTACTAATAATGCTATCGACTCACAGTTAGTCTCATTTAATTTAGAATGGGAAATAACACAGGAATTTCACCCTGAAAATTTTTATTTCAGAAAAAGATCAAGGAAAATTGAAAAATCAAAAAAAAAATTCTATTAGAAAATTTTATTCTAATTTCTAAAATTTGTTTAATTTCATTGTACAGCAATTTTCTTTAAAAAAGGGTGAAACGAATCATTGATTTTTAGCTAAAAGCTGATTTATTGAAAATAAAATTCAAATTGAAAATAAGTAGTAATAATGCAATAAAAAATATTTAATAAAAAATTGATAGATACAATCATTAAACATAAAATAATTGAACAAATTCTCTTAAATTTTATGTAATTTTAAAATTAAATTGTTTTATTTTCAATAGCTATAATTTAAAATGAAAGAAAAACAATCTTAACATATTAAATTAACAACTTTAAGGCTTTTGCACTGATTGGAATATATTTTTTTTCTTGGTTTGGGTATAATAGCAGATATATGTGGATCAGATTAATCTATAACTTTATTCCAAAACGTCCACACAAATTAGCCAATACGCATAAATATTCAGGTGAATTTATAGTGATGTTTCCTCCAATACATCCTGATATAAATTAGGCCAGCGGCCAGGTTCCAAAAAAAGGGCTTTAGGTCGCAAAAAATTTAAGATAGCTGCTTTTTTGACATGTTTGAAGGGCATGTCTTAGTAGAAGAAAGTTCGCAACCGAAAAAAATTCCGCAGGTTAGCCAATTTTTTGTCTTTCACAGTTCTAACATCTGAGGAAAAAAAAATTAATAGAACCAAATTTATTGCAAACTTTCTTAGATTTAAAAATGTATAAACCACAAAATGTGCTGAAAATAACGTTTTCCGAGTCAAACTGCTAATAACATACGAGTTTCAACACTTTTCTCCAATTTTACTTTTTTTTAAAATTAACTAGTTAAGTATTACACCAACAGGTCTCGGTCTAATCCCGTACTATTGCGAATTCTTTATTTTTTCGGCACATTTCTTGTTAAACTCCAAAAATATTTGTCCATTTCCGGATTTCATTTTGCATCTCAAGGTAGGTGAAATCTAGTCTCGGTCTCTACTTAGATCAAAGCTAATTAAATTTACTACAACTTCATTTCTTATGACATTCATCGTAGGATCAATCCTTTTGTCGGTGTTCCTCACGAAAGTCAGCCAAAACCTAAAATTTGGACTTTTTGGATAAAATTGCCAATTTTCAGGAACATAACATACAACCTCTTAGACCTACAGAGCTGCTGTTGGGCTCAAATTGTAGCCAACGCAATTGTATTTAAAAATGGTGACGCATATTTTTTACCAAAAACGCACCAATTGGGAGATACAGGCCAAAAACTGTAAGAAACCAGAACATTTCGATGTTTTACGGCCACCAAAAGTTTTCCCATCCATTTTTTTCTGTTGCAAACTTGGACTTGCAATAATCAGACATGCCCTTCAAACATATCAAAAATGGATTTCTCGTCTAATTTTTGCGACCCTCAAACACCTGGCCGCTGTCCTATATACAATGAACGCCAACTTAATGAGGGTTAACGCGTATTCTATAATCTTTCTTCTAACTTATTCAGTTAATTAGGTTTTTTGTTGACTTTTTTGATGAGGGCCCATATTCACCCCAAATTTTTTTTGGTGCTATTTTGAAAGATTTTTGTAAATCGTCGTTTTTTAAATGAAATAATTAATGTTACTTATTGTTTTGCCTTCTCGTATTTAAGAAACATGTTATAGTTGTTAATGAAAGACAAAAAATTTTTAAGTTAAAACTAACTTTGAATCAAAAACAAAAGAAGGTGCCCGTATTAAACCTTTTCCTCTATATTAGGGCTATTTCTATGATATAGTTTGGAAATATTTCTACTTCCTCACACAAATCTAAATGAAAGCTGAAGTTATTGATATAAACTAGACATTTCCACAGCCACATATTATTAATATTTATTATTAATATTTGTACATATTATTAATATTTTAATCCTGAAACAGAGAAGACATGTTTATAGCAACCACTTTCATATGGCCACTCTGCCTTCCTCAGGTATTATTTTTGAAGGGTTAAGATACCCGAATCAGGTCAAAGGCAAATTTGGTGATTCGGACTGAGGCAGGTAATATGATTTGAGGCAGGCTTTTAGATACAGAAGATATATTGAAAGATAGAAAAATATGAATATAGTTTTATATTAAAATAAAATAGTTATTAATAGAAAAAACGTATACAAGATTATTTCATTTTGCAAAAAAAAAAACCTTTTTTTCATATATTGAAAATTACAACTTTCTAAATATACACAAAAAGTAAATGTGTTGATAATTATTACATGTCAATAACATGTCAAAACTTAAAAAAAAAACTACTCATCAGTAGCAATTCAATAAACATTCTACACTAGAAGGTCTCTAGGCCATCTTATTTTTATTAGAAGCTTGTGGATTTGAGTGGCTATTGAGCTTACTATGAAAGGATAATATTTGAGCTAAATCAACAACATAAGGAACATATATTTATGAAGAAGATTATTAGTGACAAAGTAAGGAGCACTGAGGATGTTTCGAAGGATTTTGAATTTCTTTATTATTCACATAATATTTTTAATTTTTTAAAATTATTTATTCAACTTTAAAACTGTATAAATATATATATATATATATATATATATATATATATATATATATATATATATATATATACTAGATATGAAGATAATGCTTTTGATAACATAACAATGGCCTGAAAGCAACTACCCATTAGTAGCATTTAAATTAAAATTTTATACTTGAAGAATGCGAGACCATCTCCATTTCAGAAGCCACTAAGTGCTATATGCAGTACAATAAAAAGCAAGTGAATTATGAAGTTTACTATTAAAGGGTAGGTATCTGGTTATGGCTTAATTTATCTATAATTTTGTCAGTGAAAAAAGTAAGGAGTGGTGAGAATTTTTCGAAGGATTTTAGGTTGTAAGGATTGGATACGAGATGAATAAGATGAATAGTGGAGCCCCAAAGCTCAACTCTGTACACTCAAAAATAGGTCTAATCACTGTCATGTAAATGAGTCTTTTGTAATTAATTGGGAGCTTTGAACGTTTGTCTAGTAAATGTTGAAGTAGTCTGTAATGACGGGCAGTTTCTTGTCACTATAGTCTAAAAATGTCACTTTAACAAAAAAGATTATAGTTTTAAAAAATTAGAAAAACACGCTTCTACAGCAAACCTAACTAAAAAGCTAAGATTGGTGAACTATTTGCAGCAGTCAGACCTTTTAATTTTTTAAAAGTAAATCCAATGTACGCATGGATAAAAAGCAGAATGTATGCTGATTCTAGTGATGCTATTATTGTTGTAATCGGTTGAACACAGCAGTTGTTATGACCGGTAGAAAATGTTGATGAAATCTCAACTACAAAATTTTAACCTCCTCGAAAGGGGTAAAAAATCTATATTTTTTTATTTTGATAAAATTTCACATATAAGGGTTTTATGGTGCGATAAAACAAGATTTGATGTCACTTGTTCATGAAAAAGGTTTCCACTGATTTACAGCGGATTTCCTTGGAATTTTGTCATTTTTTTGGAGCTTTTGAGCACTCTAAAGCCGGGTATTGTTTTGAGCATAACAAAAGTATTTTTATTTAAAATATGATACATAACTACAATTAAACGTGAAATAATCATTTCTCTATCTTGACTTAGAGCTGAGAAAAAAAATAAAACGTGATTTTCATATTTTATTTTTTTACTCGGCTCCTAATGCCCATTGGCGGCTATAACTCTAGTTTTGCACTATTATAGGTCCCTACTACCCACCCCAAATTTGGCATTCAAATCTGTGAGTTAAAACTGCAAACGTCCCCTTGTGAGATTCAAGTATATTTTTAAAGTGTTTGCTTTATTTAGATTAAATTGTTAGATCCAGATCTTGAACAGAGACCACCTAAAAAGTTTTGGATTATTGAAGAAATCTGAAAAGAAAATGGCCTCGGTACCTTCTTATAAAGAAGTGTTATTGAAATGCTGCCTATAGTAGTCCAGCCGATTTATACATCGAAGTTCACAAAAGCGCACGTATCTACCATTTTTAATATGTTATTAGGACCTATAAAGGTAGTTGATATCCAAGTTCACAATCCTTAAAACCTAGTGCGATTTCAGTAGTAAAAATCGGGAGATTTTATCACTATTTTCAGTTTTTCTTATATTTTGTAAACTGATACCCTGCTTTTTTTTTTTTTTTTTTTTTTTTTTTTTGCAGCATCCTCTGGACATTAATCTAAAATATATGTATATGTAAATGCATATACAGACGGCAACCCATGAACATCAGCTCTATATATCAACTCATTTGAAAGCGTTTTTTGTTCAAAATAGTTCATTTTTTTTTTTTTACTTAATCAGAACTATATAATTATCATCTTATTAATGTGAATTATTATTAGTTATTTTCTCCATATTACGGAAGAATCATCTAGAAAACATTTATTTCTTTACCCGTCTGCAGAGCGGAGAGTGTTTATATTTAATCCCTTAGGCATTTAAGACAAACAGGCGCTCTCGCCCGCATCAATATTTATATTCTAGAGGAAACAGCTATTTCTATCTGTATTTTAAAATGGCTATTTGTACTATTTGTGAATCGTTAATTTCAAGAGATGATAAAAATATCGTGGCGTGTGGGAAGTGCCGTGTTATTTTCCATGGCAAATGCCAACAAAGAGTTGGAGTTTACAAAATTATTGAAAAAAGCCTGGTTATGTTCAAACTGCAAAGAAACTAAAAACAGACCAACTAATGAAAAGTCAGTCAATCAGCCATCAAATGAACCATCTGTCTCTGACATACTCACAGCCGTTAATCAGCTTAGAGCTGACGTCAAATAGGATATCAAAGCCATAAAAAGTTCACTCGAAAAATATGGCGAGCTGAGTTTTGAACTAAATGATAAACTGGCTAAAATCGAAAAACACCTAGAGAGCCAAGGAAAACGTATGGAGGAGCTAACGACCGAAAATACTGCGCTAAAGAATAAAATCGGAGAGCTAGGAGTTCGCCTGAATAGGGCTGAGCAGGGCTTGCTCTGTAAATCTTTAGAGATACGGGGCCTCCCTCTTCTCTCTGGCGAAAACTCCTGTGGCAAGTGTCGGGGCTGGCCTGGGAGTGAGGTTGAACATTGAGGATATATACTTGGTTGAGCGTCGCAGACCACGAAAGAAGATCCACGACCACCACCTATCATAGTACGCTTCCTGAGACAGACACTAAGGGACGATCTTCTACAAAAAAGAAAAGTGAAGAGAGACTTTTCGATGAGAGATATGGGATGGCAGGATAATGAGGCCCACCGCATATATCTCAGCGAAGAAATGACTCCTGCAAACAGACATTTATATTGGCTCGCCCGCCAGAAGAGGTTGGCGGGAAAAATTAAATATGTCTGGTTTTCTGCCGGGAGGGTTCGATGTCGAAAAGATGATGGCCACCCAGTTGTTATAGACCAGTCTCAAGACCTCGACGCCTTCTGACTTTCCGGAACCTGTCGACTTATCTGCCTTCTTCGGTCTATATCAACAGGCTTTGCTCTACGGCTCTCGTTATATCACTTTTAGTATTATCACTTTTCAATTATTTCTTATTATTTTCTTTGATTCTAGAAAATGTAAATATCTTTTGTTTTTTCTATTCTTATTCATTTTTAATTTTCAATTTTTATTTTTATGCTCTTACATTCTTATATTTACATTTAGTACTTCCTTTTATATTTTATTACTATCTAATTGTTCCCTAATGTTATTTATCTTTCGTACTAGATCGCTTAATTGGAGTCTTTCCAATTATCTGAAAGCCTGCGTCTTCCTATCAAATTCCTTCCTTCTCCCCATATCCTCAAAATGACCGATGTCCTAACTATCTGTCACATAAATGCCCAATCCTTACCTGCTCATTATGACGAATTCCTACAGTATTTTACCCGAAATTCCTACCATATCATCGCAGTGTCTGAAACTTGGCTCAAACCTTTCATTCCCTCTTCCCTAGTTTCCCTTCCTAACTACACGCTTATCCGCCATGACCGGGTTAGCCGGACGGGCGGTGGTGTAGGTTTATTTGTCCATGACAGCCTCAAGCTCCGAATTCTTGAACGTTCACATCCAACTGATCTACCACAAATAGAGTTCCTTCTCGTTGAAATTTCCTATAAAACTCTCCATCTCCTGTATGTGGTATTATACCTCCCACCCCATGTTCCTTTTGACCCATCTTTTGAGACTTCCCTGTCTCAAACTACGTTCCCTTTTATGCTAATGTCATTATTTCTGGGGACCTGAATTCTAATTTCCTTTCTGACTCATATGATAAATTGTTCCTAGAAAACCTCTTCTTTTCCCTACATCTCTTCGTCGTTCGGTTCTCTCCTACCCACCATACTTCCTCCTCCGATAATTGGCTTGACCTATTTTTCATTGATTCGGCAAAAAACCTCCTCTCTTCTTCTCAGTTACCTGTTCCTTTCCTTTCGTCTCATGACCTGATTCAAATATCATACAATACTCTAGCACCTCCATTCCTTCCAAAAACTATTTCATACCGCAATATAGAATCCTTAACCCGTGAGAAGATCCTTCCAGACCTTGAAGCACAGAAGTGGGCTGAAATTAAAACTCCTCCTCCTTGATTGATTCCATGGTAAACATGAAGCCCCTCTCTCACTGATCCCAAATCGAAATGGCATATCCTCCGTAAACTTTCACTCTGTGATTCCGTTGTATCCTCATCTACCTACTCTGTATCTTTCGATGAATTAAATTCATTTTTTGTTTTCACCTTTTCTTCTGATTCTCTTCATCCTTCCTCCTATTTAACCCCAGCTCCTACATTCAATGATTCT
The DNA here is from genome assembly GCA_003667255.2 of Euschistus heros. NCBI lineage: Eukaryota > Metazoa > Arthropoda > Insecta > Hemiptera > Pentatomidae > Euschistus > Euschistus heros. Next base: position 67,424 of record RCWM02000228.1, read on the forward strand.
AATTTTTATTTTTCCGATATCTCCCCCTCTGAACTTATTTCCTCCCATAATGAATTCCCATCCAATTCTACGGCCGCAGACGATATTCCCACTAAACTAATAAAACTATGTTTCCCCGAAATCATACCAGCCCTCCTATTCAGTTATAATTTTTCCCTCCAAAATTCAGTTTTCCCAACCTCATGGAAAAAAGCATTAATTCATCCTATAAATAAAACATTAAACCCCATGTCTCCAAACGACTATCGCCCTATCTCCATCTTGTCTAATCTTTCTAAGCCCTTGGAATGATTATTTCAATCTAAAATTTCCAAATTCCTTGAAGAATCCAACCTCCTCGACCCCCTTCAATCCGTTTTCGTCCCGGCTACTCCACCCAGTCTGCTCCTAAAAATCGCTAATGACATATTTACCGCAATAGATGATAAAAAATTAACCGTCCTGTTACTCCTTGACTTTTCTAAAGCCTTCGATTCCCTTGATCACTCTATCCTATTCTCCAAATTAAAATCATTAAACTTTTCCTACAGTTCTATCCGCTGGTTTCAATCTTTCCTTTCTCACCGTTCCCAAGCAGTTAAAATACCAAACCAACCCCTATCTTCTTTTCTTACTCTTACCTCAGGTATTGCTCAGGGATCCAGTATTTCTCCTCTCCTATTCTATTCCTACATTAATGATCTTCCTAATTCAATCTATCACTGTTCCTACCACCTCTGTGCAGATGATTCCCTAGTCTATCTCTCCTTCTCCCCTTCAGAGCTATCCACTGCTTTCGCTAAAGTTCAGGAAGATCTGGACAGAATTAGTGCCTGGGCGACTTTAAATAAATTACAACTTAACGAAAAGAAGACTCAGGCCATTCTAATAGGCTCTAGCTCCCTCCTTAATTCCTACTCACAATACCCTCCTTTAACCTTAAATAATCATCCTATCTCTTTCTACTCCTCAGTAAAAAATCTCGGGATTGTTTTTGATCAAATCCTTTCTTGGAAACCTCAGATTGCCCAAATTTCTCGCCGTTCCATAGGCCTCCTCAAATTATTCCACCAAAACCGTTACCTTCTTCTCCAGTCAACCCGCAAGCTTTTAGTCTCTTCCTTATGATTCCCTTACATTGACTATGGTTGTCTGGTTTACGGTGGCCTCTCGACGGTTCTCGAGGACAGACTGAAGCGAATCATGAACTGCTTCGTCAGGTTTGTCTTCGGTAGTCCGAGGCGTTCCCATGTTTCCCACCTCTATTCCCAACTAAATTGGCTCTATCCCACTTTCCGTAAACAATATTTCTATGGAACATTCGTATACCAAATTATCAATACCCTTCAACCTTTTTATATTTACAATAAGCTTCAATTCAGATCTGCAGTCAATCTAATACATACGAGATCCCGTCTTTCTGATCTGTATACCCCATCCCATAGAACTTCAACATTCCAACGCTCCTTCCTTTTCTGCTCACCAATCCTTTGGAACTCCATCCCTTCTCACATCAGACAAGCTAAATCCCTGAAAACATTCAAATATTTCTATTTCAAATACCTCCTTCTCATCCAGACTGACGCTTGCTAACTATCTAACTACTTAGTCAAAAATTATTATTGCATTGCTGGATTCAGTTTTGGAATAATTGAGATTCCTTTTAATAAAAATTTAACTTTCCATGAATATAACATTGGGTACTTCTATTGTACATACAAATCATATCATTGTACCAAAAGATTTTTCTATATCATTTTATTTTATTTTTTTCTCATTTAATTTTATCTCCTCTAATCTGTAGAATGTTATCTTCTTTTCTTTTCTTTTTATTTAAATATCATCTAGGTACATAGTGTCATTAATGTATTATTGTTTTTATTTTTCTATTTTTCTTTTGTATCTATAATATTATTGTCTCTACAACCAATATATGGATACCAGATTTAATTTAGTTATACCTGTACTTATCTGTTATTCATAAGGGACTTTGTCCCAGAATAAAATTATTTTTCTATTCTATTCTATTCTATTCTATATAATCTATTCGATTTTCCCCTTTTAGTCGAGTTAATGAAGGATTATATAGTGCGTTTTCTGTAATCCAAGGTTTTTCTTCGGAAACATGTTCAGGGTAGCAAGTAAACATACTAAAAGTCCTGAAGTTTTCGGGCCTGGGAACAGGAAGGGGTTTCATAAATACTATGTAGGAAATTACATTTTCTTCAAAATACTTATATATATGCCCATTTATCTTTAATTTGTCAAATGTTACATCAATTTGAACTTTTCTTGGTAAAACATACTAGACGTCCTTCACGTTTGCCAATCTTGGAAACGGTACAGAATATGAAAAATGTGTATAAAATCGAAGTTGTAGACAATTAAATTACCTTTAATTTATTATTTTGCATACAACGTACCATTTTAGAGATATGAGCGCATAACCAAAAAAAAGGACCTTCCGCACTCCGCGCCCCCCTCCCTTTCTGTCCCCAGGCCCAAAAACTCCAGGACTTTTAGTATGTTTACTTTCTAACTATCCTGAACATGTTTCCGAAGAAAAACCTTGGATTACAGACAGTGTACTCTTCTCACTCTTCTTAATTCTTTATATGCTGGACCCACTGAACATGTCAAAATTGTCATTTTTCCCAAAAAATACACATTTAGAGTGCTGTCTGTATTTCATATATGTGGTCCAATAGTAAATTTAATCAGCTTTCAGATGAAATAAATGAATTTTAGATCGAAATAACAGTTTCGGAGTTATAGCCAGAAACATTCCGAAAAACGTTTGCTTATCACCGGAACTTAGCCAATCTTTAAGCGCTTTTGTTGGCCAAACCACTGAACCGAATTAAAATTATTACAATATTTTTAAAGCACCACATTAAACTGAATTAACGTAATTTCACAACATTAAAATCGGTTTTAAAAATGTGTTTTAGATTTATTTTTGACCATTAAATATGTATCAGTAAATTATCTAAATTAGTCGGCTATGAAGATTGTATTACAGTTGTGTATGAAGGATTTTTATAATAGTTTTACAACATATTAATAAATTTTTTTATTTTTTCAAGATCATTTTTTAATAACCTTACCTACAACTTTTGATAACTTTCCATAATTTTCTACAATGTACGCTTGCATATACCTCTTAAATCTTTTTCCAATCTCAATTTCTTATTATTGAGACAGCATTTTTTTTTTTTTTTGTAAAATATGTATATTGGATTTTTTCCGTTTTACTTTTGTATGATTCTGATTTGAAACTTATTTCGATCTTATCGAAATATTAACAAAATTATTTTACAACTTAATGATGTTAAATGCTAATTCCTGAACCATTTGATGTATGAATATACAGGGTGAGTACCTCTTAGAATAATAAAAAAATTGGGTGAAACAAGATGAAGAAAAATGCCACATACCTTACCTTTCTATTCCAATCTGTTGCAGATATACGATAATTCGAAGACTTTTTTGAGGAAACCAAGTTTTTTGCCATAACAACTGTAATATCTCCAATTTGTTTAAATATTTTTCAAATTTTTGAGATTTAGCATTAAATTTCTTAAAATAGCAGAGTACATGTAACCTTAAATTTACCAAACTTGATCTTTAGAATTATCTTATATCTGCAACGGATTGGAGTAGAAAGGTAAGGTCTAGGGTATTTTTCTTCATTTTTGAACTAGTTTCACCCATTTTTTTTTTTTTATACACTAAGAGTGACGCTGTATATATGAAATGAAAAAAATAATCTTTATTTATATGAAGAAGATAGTCTGGAATCCAGGCTTGGACGTGTTTTTCTTCATATGTTTTATCAACTCAACTTAACTATCCTGACTTACGGTTAAACGTATTAGATAAGATGCTGGTTATAAAGTTCACATGAAGGTAAAGGGAAAATTTCTCACTATATTAATTCATTTATATATTTATTTCTGAATATAATACATGTATTATATCATGAAGATCATTCCCAGGTGCAAGCCCATGCTATCAAACGCGACCAGGTGTTCAAATAATCAGGTTTGCCACACGGAAAAGCAGTGGTGGACAAGATGTAAACATCAAAGAGGAGATCGGCTACTTGGTGGCGCAGGTAGTTCTATAAAATGCCTCCAATCTCTTGGCCTCGTGTCGGCAACCTTCAAAGGGTGGAATACCCCAAAAGAAAAATTTCTCTGGCTTTCCTATTCTGAGGGTAGAGAGCATTTGATTGATTGTTCGACCTTGAAAAAAAATTATTGTTGAGAAACCAAAACAAGACAATAACGGGATAAATGACAAGGATCATACAATTAATAGTTACTATTGTAAGAGCCTGTCAGTGAGAATATAAGATAATTTACCAGGATGAATGGCTTGGCTTGCGTCCCTCTTTAGATGAATTCCAATCTATTTCCGACACATTTGACTTAATTTGAATTTTATATTATGTAAATGCAGTAATCTTTTCTTCTTAAGACAACAAAGCTGTCCTTGGTCTGTGCAATTATTACCAACCATCTACTTGGTTTAAATTAAATTTTATAATTTAGTTAAACAGCGTGCTTTAATGATATTCCATTAATCCCTGTGGGATAGATCCTCTACCATAAAACTGATACATAGATAGCGCGTGCGTAGATAGGTGCACAGGTAACTCCCAGAAACCCTAAATAAATTAAAATGTATGTATGATTAAAATATAAAATAAGCTAAATTAATTAGAATAAAACCTGAATAAACTAAACTAATATGTAAATTTTAACTGATATTATCTATACTATTATATTAAAGGGCAAGCCCTTTTTCGTTTGTGATCACTAGCAACGGAAATTACTGAACCAATCTCTACCAAATTTTAATCAGATCAGCCATATAGTTCAAGAAAGGTTTAGCAATAATAAAATCTACTATTTTCTATTAATTTGTAATTAAAAAAAGTAATAATAAGGGGACAACAGTAAGTTTTTGTAAGTTGAAAAAAAGTTTACTAAGGATAATAAGCTTGAAATTGATAATAAAATGACTTAACAGTAAAGTTTGAAAATTGACCTGTAAGTGGTGAGCGCCATTCTACATGAAAGTTTACTAAGGATCGGATTTATAGAGCTTGAAATTGATAATAAAATGTACTTATATTCAATTAAATTATTGAAAAGACTTAAATATGGGGTCGGAGGACATGTGGATCCCAGGGAAGTGTGATAATCCACCATAGTACTGTTTCGTGCCAAATCAGCGAGAGGATATGGCCATTGTTCTGTTTCAATAGGGAGCATAAGGATTTTTCGAAGGATTTTGGATTGGAGTGATTGGATGCGGGAAGAATTCGATGGTTGGTGGATCCCCATAACTAGTATGAGGTCTGATAATCGTCATATATTATATGAGTTTTTTTATATGAATCAGGAGATTTGAACGTTTGTCAAGTAGGTGTTGTTATAGTCGAAATCGACGTGCAGCTTCTTGTCTTTTCAATCTTGTGTGAGGGTTCCAGGTAAGTCTCTTGTCCATATAAAATCCAAGGAGGATGAGGTAGGTTTTTAAAGGTTATTTAAAATCTTAACTCTCCATATGTGTGCAGCAAATGGATCATCAATTGACTGATCACATTATATAAAAATACTTTAAATACTCTATCTGCGATTTCGTCTAAATCAGATTTGGTCCAGTGCAGAGAGATTTCACGATGGCATTGTTGGATAGTGGAATGAGACTGGAGAAATCCAAACTGGTGATCAGGAATAATGTGATTGGAATCAAGGATGGGATAAAGTCGTTTCAAAAGGAGCTTTTCAAGGATTTCTCCATGATAGGTAGGAGGGAAATAGGTCGGTACGAGGAAGGGTTTTCTGGCGGTTTTTTAGGTTTTGGGATCATTTTTATTATTGATGATTTCCAGGAATCGGGAAAATATGTTTTACGGAGGACAGCATTATAAACGTAAGTTAGGAATAATACTGCTTTCCTTGGAAGGTGTTTGATGGCCAGTTCTGTTTCAATAAATTCTACATGGTTAGGATTTAGGATATCAGGATGAGGTTTAAAAATATTGTGTAATTGTTCACCAAATACCTGCGATTTCTCTAAATCAGATTTGGTCCAGGTTTGAGCTGGAGTAAGGAGAGGATGATTGAAGGTTTTGAATTTTAACAGTCTTTTGGTGGTGTTCCACAATGATTTATCGGAAACAGTTAGTTGTTCAGTTTGTATTTGTAAATTTTCAAATTTTAGTTTTTTAAGTTCTGATTTAAGTCTGTTAGTCAATTTATTATAATAGGTTTTGTCAAATGGATACCGAGTTCTATGCCATTTGGCCCTAGCGCGACGTTTCTCTTCTAATAAAACGCAAATATTCTGTGGTAAGATATTTTCTGAAATTTTAATTCTATTTTGTGAAGTGTTTTCTGTTATGCAGGTTTGAATTGAATTGGTAAGATGTTCTATTGCCGAATCTATTTCTTTACATCTTTTTAGTGGAGTTTTTAAGTCAAGTTGGTTTTCTAAAGCCGAACGGAATTTGTCCCAGTCTACTCGTCCAGTTATTAAGGATGGAGGAGAAGGTTTGATAATAGGAGTAGAATGTAATGTAAGCAAAACTGGGCTATGATCTGAGGAAAGGTCATCTAAGGAATCTATTGTAGTTAGGGAAGTAGGAATTTGAGAGGTGACAAATATGTCGAGGATATCTGGGCGTTTTCTTAGGGATGTAGGCCAGTAGGTAGGATTGTTAGGTGAAAGGATGGGGTAATTGTTTAAGGATGATACACGGGAAAGTATACTACCTCGGGAATTGGATGTTCTACAGCCCCATCGCTGGTGTTTAGCGTTGTAGTCCCCACCTGCAATGAAGTACAAAATGTTTGTCCAAACTTCCGGTGTTCCTCAAGGTAGTATTCTAGGTTCCATCCTCTACAAGATGTATACAACTGATATCCCGACCCATCCTAGCGTCCTCACCACGTATTCTGATGACACATGTGTGCTATCAGTAAGTAATGATCCCTTCATTACCCCACAAACACTCCAATCTCATGTCAACCTTTAAGAATGGTGTCGAAATTGGAGAATTAAAATAAATCTAAGAAATCCCATAAAATAACCTTTACCCTTCGTATTAATCCTACGACCTCCAGTCCTACAGTATCTTTTAATGATATTCCACTAATCCCTGTTGAACAGATACGCTACCTAGGACACCAACTGGACAAACTTTTAACTTTGAATCCACAAACAATACTAAAACGACAGGAAACTGGTCGTCGTTTTCGACTTCTTCAACATTTACTAAACAAATGTTCAAAATTTCCGATTTACTATAAAAGACTTTTTTACATGACAGTTATCAGACCTATTTGGACATATGGAGTTGAGCTTTGGGGCTTAACTAAACCTTCTAATTCTTCCTAATTCAGCCCAAACCAAATACCTATCCTTTCATAGTAAACTGCATAACCACTCTAATCCTCGAGTCGCTCAACTTTCTTCTCACTCCCGATAGTCCACCGAGGTGTCTAAAAAGAAGATTGCCTAGAGATCTTCTAGTGTAGAATTTTAGTTGAAGTGCTACTCATGAGTAGTTCTTTTAAAATTGTTTCATGTTATTGTAATTGTTATGAACACATTTACTAGACGTATATATATTGTACAGTTGTAAATTTCAATTTTTTTCAAAGGAAAAAAAATAAACAAAACTTCAATTTGTTAGTGAAGATTATCTAAGTTCCAAGCCGTGACGGGGGATGTTATATAAGATAAAAGGCAAAATTTGAATTCAGAAACTTCGAATATCGTAGGACAATGAATAAAAGCGGTATTGGAGTTAAATGATGACTAGCACCCTTCCATAATAAAAGATATATCTAGCGAATGCTTCCTTCCTACTCTTCTAGCCTTGGTTTGTTAATAATGTGGAATTCAGTGTGTTTGTCCATCCTCTAAATGATTAAACTTAGCTATTCAGTTTTATTAACTACTTAGGAGGGAGCCCCCAGAGTGCTCCCTCTAATAAGAAGGGTTGCGCCCGCTTTTGTCCGCCAACTAGGACTCTATCTAAGAAAAAAATATATATGTAAGATATAGTTTGTCACAGGGTATATACAGGGTGAATACCTATTAGTGTAAAAAAAAAAAAAAAATCGGTGAAACTAGATCAAAAATGCCGCAGACCTTACCTTTCTATTCCAGTACGTTGCAGATATTCGATAAATCAAAGACTTTTTGAGGAAACCACGTTTTTTGCCATAAAAGCTGTAATATCTCCATTTTGTTTAACTATTTTTCTAACTTTTACCTCATTTTCGGATTCAGCATTAAATTTTCTAATAGAGCAGAATACATGTAACCTCGAATTTAACAAACTTGTGAACTTCTAGATCTTCACCTTATTTATGGAAGTTACAATGTCTTATATTACTTCAACGCTCTCCGATTTTCTTAAAAACTATCCACAAAATGCAAATCTCACAAAAACTTGCAAATTTAATAACCTTTCGAATGATACGTTAAAAGTAATGATTGTGTTTCGACGGTCTTGTTCCAGCCTTCGAAGTGTTAACATCGCGGTGTTATTCGTATCTATTTGAAGTGCCGGCTTCCTTTGTCAACAAGATTTTCTGAAGAATTGGCGGCCACCAAAAGCCAGCTCGATCCCAAGAAGAGCGTTTTTACAGTGCCGCTATGGATTGCCAGTTTTGTTTGGGAAGTTAATTTTAATTTTGTAGTTAAAATCATTGTTTATTAGCCTCTAAGTTTTATATTTACTAGTTCTGTTTTTATTATCGTTTGTAAGTAATTTAAGATTTGTGTTGTTAAATCGTTGCTTATTAGATTTTCTTTTTCTTTTATATTTATGGCTTCTGTTTTCCTTCTTGTTTGTAGTTAATATTACTTTGTTGTTAAATCGTTGCTAATTAGCCTTTCTTTTAATTTGATATTTACGGTTTCTGTTTTCCTTCTTGTTCGTAGTTAATGTTAATTTGTTGTTTAATCGTTGCTAATTAGGTATTCTCTTAGTTTATATGTATTAGTTATGTTTTTTTTTTTTTTTTTTTTTTTATGGTTTGTAATGTAGGTTAGGTTATCTTTTGAGTGAATAAGCTCATTGATACAATCTTTTTTGGATCTAAAGGTAAGACATATGAACATTGTAAGGTAAAAGTGTTTAATATCCTATATAGAACTATTATTCACAGTAGGTTAAGCTGTTTTATTTTTTTGAAAAGTTTAGGGGTTAAGAGGATGAATTTCTCTAATATTAATCTCGATAGTGGAAACACAGAGGGAATGGATCAAGACAAAGGGCCTAAGGGACAAAAACCGACGGCTAAAAGAGCCAGGAAAGGCTCCCCTGATGTAGAAACATCCGAAGAAAAAGAAAAACTGATTCATGATGCTAGGCGGATTCAGGAAAATCTCCGAAGTTACATGGTCAGAAACGATAAGAAAACTGTTATAAATGTTCGTGAACACATTAACAACAAAATACAGAGTCTTATAGAAATCGTTGAAGGATTAGCGGACAGAGAAAATGATAACAGTCCTAGTGAAATCAGTTTTATTGTTGAGAGGGCGGTAAATGAAACACTCTCGTCGCAGAAAGTATATGAATTGGTTACGAAAATCATAATTGAGACTGCAGTGCCAAAAGTCATACAAGCGCTTTCAGCATCGAGTGCGGCACCCCAATGCACACAGCCTGAAGCAGAAGGGGCAACGGAACCTCAAATCATGGACTCAAACGGAACCTCCTCACCTACCGAGACCTTTGAACTTGTTAAAAGTAAAAGAAGGAAAAAAAAAGCGAAAACTGCGAGAAACAAGGTACAAAGTAACCAAAATAGCGCAAATCAAGACATCTCCCATGTTTCGAACCAGGCGAAACCGAGATCTATGGCTGAAATTGCTAAGTCCCTGCCAGCTAAGCCGGCCCAGATCCAAAAATCGACGTATGTCACGATCAGCGGCTTGGGTAAAAGTCCAGTAGATATAATTAACGGGTTGCCATCACCGGAGGAAATAGGAGTAAAAGCTGCTATAGTCCGAGCGACCAAAGCCGGCTCAGTGCTAGTTCGAATGGATGATATTAGCGACGCTACCAAAGTTATTGGATGTCAAGGACTGCGAGAAAAAGGCCTGCTTGCCAAATTAGCCCTCAGGAAGAAACCCAGAATGGAAGTGCATGGTGTGCCTCACTCCTGGACTTCAGATGATTTAGTGACGTTTTTATGGGGAAGAATGCCCGAGAAGCCGGGCTCCACTCCTCTTATCAAGAATGATCTCCGTCCACTTTTCTCCTCAGTAGCTAGAAATGGCTTCACCAAAAATTGGGTGTTGGAAGTGCATCCAATGGTCCGTTTCTTGCTTTTGGAAATGGGCAAGATGGATGGAGGATGGTGGACAATAACCTTTAAGGACTACCTCGACGCCCCTCGGTGCACTAAGTGTCAAGGTTACGGTCACACAAAAGCCACTTGTACAGCTGATGTACCAGTCTGCATCTGGTGTGCATGTAGCGGTCACATAATAAAGGATTGCTTGAAAAAGAAAGAGCTGAAAAGCCCTTCCTGCATAAATTGTGAGCGAGCAAATACTCCTGTTGGTCAAAGGAAGCACAAGGCAGGCAGTCGGGAATGTCCTGTGCATCTACAGTGGTCTAATGAGGTAGCGAAAAGAACCTTCTATGAATAAAATCACCATCCTTCAGCTTAATATGGGTCGTCGGCGTCTTGTCGCGGATGAGTTGCGATCTCTCACCCTACACTATGACATTATGGCGATCCAGGAACCGAGCTGCCGTGGGAACAAGGTTGTTGGATTTGGCCTTACGTCGAGAATAATAGCCCTGAGCAGTGGAAAGAGGAGGCCTAGAGCTGCCATAGTCATTATCAACCCGAATCTTGATGTGATGGGTCTTGAGCAGTATACCAGAGCAGATAGTGTGGCTTGTTATATCAGGTGGGGTAACATTGCTTTCACCCTAGCATCAGTGTACCTTCCCGATGGAAATAATAATCTTGAAGATGGTATATCTGCTATGGAAGCGATCACAGAAAACTCAAGAAATGTAATTGTTTGCTCAGACACTAATTCCTGGAGCACCGTTTGGGGATCCAACCGAACAAATAGGAGAGGTGCTAGAGTCATAGAGTTTATTGCCAGGAACCAGTTAGTGGTTGTTAACGAACCTTCTACCACCCCTACATTCTCTGGGCCAAGGGGTCAGAGCTGGATCGACGTAACTCTTGCCTCACCGACTCTGATAACAAATATTGTCGATTGGAATATTAGATCTGAGACGAGCTCCGACCACAATGCAATTGCTTTTGACTTAGTGCAGTATGCAGGATGTTACCACGTCTTCCATAAAGGTTACGTTACTCGAAAAGGAGAATGGAGTACCTTTCGTGCTACGTTGGAGGGAAAATTGATTGATGAAGAATGGGATCCAGCAGAGACGGATGATACAGATCACCTGGACTATAGAGTGTCTAGGCTCACAAATGTCATCCTCGATGCTGCAGAGGATTCTCTCCAGCACCGGAAGGCGTGAGCTCGAACAGTCCCATGGTGGACACCGGGATTAACCACCTTAAAGAGAGAGGTGTATAAGGCTCGGCGGTTGTATCAGAGATGTAGTTGCGACGAGAGGCGTAGTGTCTTCCGTGAAGAGTACAGGTCTAAGGCCCGAGTATATCGAAACCAGGTGCGCTCACAAAAGCGAAAGTCTTGGGACAATTTTATTGAGGAAGAGTCGGCAAAGAATCCCTGGGGTATTCCTTATAGGACTGCCTTTGGCAAGGTTACTCCACTACAGGTGATTGCATCATTGAAGCAAGGAGACGAACAGGCACTAACACCAGAAGAATCGGCAAGGATATTCATCCAGGCGACATACCCCAGAGACAACCCATCCGAAGACAATGATGAAGAAGCATTTATGAGACGTACTACTACGTATCCATCTGGTACTGATATGTGCCCATCATGGGACATATGGGATCTTCGGAATAGCGTGGACAGTCAGAAAGTGGGAAGAGCACCAAGATTGGATTGTATAGACACGGCTATACTCAAGAACAGCATTCCCTACATAGAAGATAGGCTATAAGCGGTTTTCAATGATTGCTTAGATAAGGGATACTTCCCGAAACTATGGAAAACTGCTGATATTAGACTTCTCTATAAGGGAGTAGGCAAAGACAAGCGACTAGCGAAGTCATATAGACCTATTTGCCTCCTCCCTGTTATGAGTAAAGTGTTGGAAAACTTGCTGCTTAAGAGCTTGCAGCCAGTTCTGACAAGAGCAAGCCATCCACGGCAATACGGATCCACTAAAGGCAGGGGAACCGCTGATGCTTTGTTGAGGGTACGTCATGACGTAGCTGAGAGGGCAGATCGGTACGTCATGTTACTCCTCTTTGACATATCCTCTGCCTTTGATAGTGTGTGGTGGCCAAGCGTACTTTACCAGCTCCAGAGATACGATACACCTAGCAATTTGTATGCGCTGGTAATGAGCTACCTCCAGGACCGACGTGTTAAAATACGCGGAAACTTTTATGAGTATGAAGATGTAGTCGAGAGGGGCTGTCCTCAGGGCTCTGTCCTTGGTCCGGCCCTGTGGAAGTTAGTCTTCAATGATATGTTGGCTCTACTCGAAGAAGAACGGTTCCCCGCGATTGCCTATGTCGACGATCTGGCTGTCGTGGTGTCTGCTAACAGTATAGTCCAATTGAAGCAAGAAGCTGAAAGATGTGCTGGCCTAGTTAGTAGATGGTGCAGTAAACAGAAGATGAAAATGGCGGCTGCAAAAACACAGGCCATTCTTCTAAAAGGAAATAAGTGTAGGCCTAACCCTATTATTAGAATTGAAGGAGAAAGAATACGTCCAACTGAGACTGTCACCTACATGGGTGTGAAAATAAGAAGAAATTTTGATGTAACGCCTCATTTGGAATACCTTGCCAATAGGACGGCCTTATCATTGAACTGTCTCAGTAGGTTAGGGGGCGCCTTGTGGGGCCTCAGATACCCAGCTACGATGGCGATATATAAAGGAGTGATACTTGGTATCCTACGGTATGCATCTCCCGCCTGGTACCAAAATCTCTCACGCAGACAGATGAGTAGGCTGGCAACAATTCAGCGTAATTCTCTGCTGCGAGTCACCAGGGCGTACCGATCAGTGTCTCATGAGGGGGTCCAGGTCTTAGCAGGAGGGGTACCTCTTGATCTTGTAATGCAAGAAGATGGTTTTAAATTTAAAATGAAAAGGGAAGGCTCGGTGGGACTACCAAATAATCTCCGGTCTCTGATCGACGCAAATCCAAGGAAATGGTTGGAGATAATCCGAGAGTACACGATAGAAGAATGGAACAGGCGGTGGGTAACAACCCCGAAAGGGGCTACTCTTAGAAAATATTTCCCCACTGTTAGGTCACGTCTTCAAGCAACTTGGGTACTCCCGGATTACTGGATCTCACAGTTTCTCACAGGGCACGGGGGCTTTCGAGCCAAGCTCCAGAAACATGGTAAAAATATTGACCCGCTTTGTCCCAGCTGTGGTGTACCAGAAACCGCTGAACATGTGGTAATTTCATGCACTGCCTTTGAGGCATTGAGAGCCAAGCTACAGAGAGAAACAGGGTTGTATGTTCTAACGGAGAGTGATTTCCCTCAACTAGTATCAGCTGACAACTACCCGTATTACAAAAGTTTTGTGTATGGTTGGAAAACTGAAGTGGGGGTAGAGCACTTCAACCTAGGAAGAAGGGGCCACGCTCCAGAAAGAATCCTGGACAGGAATGATGCTGACGACAACCCCATCACCGAATAATGCCTATATAAACGTAAAATTAAAAAAAAAATTAAAAAAAAAAAAATTGATAAAGGTATGTTGTTATTTTAAATTAGTATGTTATAGTTATTATGTAGTTATTATTATGTATTATAGTATGTTATAGTTAGTATGTAGTTAATTTTAATATAGTATGTTGTATTAGTAGTTGTATTAGTAGTTTGTATTAGTAATTAAGTTTAATATAGTATGTTGTATTAAATATAGGTTGTTGTATTAGATATAAGGTATATTGTATTAAACACAAGTATGTAGTTATGTAAAGCGTTTAATGTATTTTAAATATTAAATGTTACTTTAAACGTGTAGTGTAATCTTGAAATGTTAAATGTTAAATGTAATATTGAAATGTTCTGTTAAATGTTTAAGAAAATTTATTCTTGCAATGTTAAAAGCAATATTGAAATGTTATGTTAAACTGTTAAAACCAGCAGTGATGGCTACAAGCCATCCCTGCAAAACCCGTGTAGCCGAGAGGCAAGGAAGGGAAATAAATAAAAAAAAAAAAAGATTGTGTTTCGACTTTATGGAGAAATTGCTTATAAAACCGAAAAAAACATGGTGTTCTCATTTGGCATAAAAATCAGTTACTTGTGTAAATAAAAACATTATGACAATTTCTTAATGGAATTAACATGGATAATCTTAATTCTCATAACATGGATAGGTAGATATGCCTTTCCCTGTAAAAAACAGACTCACCTGGTCATAAAATTCATCTTAAAAAGTGGTATTCTTCAACACAATCGCATTCAGAAGCTAACGGCAAAATTTAGGTCTATGTTTATTATCATTGGGTTTTAGACCATACATTGAAAATTTAATAAAAATAAATCCTAACTAATCATAATAAATAAATAAATGTAATAACATAAGATCTTTGATCTGGTGTCGCTTTATCGACAGTTTTCATTTATTTTCTATTAATCAATAATTTTTTTCTCTGCTTTTTATACCATTGTACAGTTTACTATGTTTAAAATGCACAATTCCATTTAGGGATTGTCCTAATGTTTTATTTACACAAGTAACTGATTTGTATTCCAAATGAGAAAACCTTGTTTTTTTCGGTTTTATAAGTAAATTTCTCCATAAAGTCGAAACACAATCATTACTTTTAACGCATCATTCAGAAGCTTATTAAATTTGGAAGTTTTTGTGAGATTTGCAGTTTTGTGGATGGTTTTTTTCGAAAATCGGTGAGCGTTGAAGTAATATAAGACATTATAACGTTCCTAAGTTTGTAAAATTCAAGGTTACATGTACTCGGCTCTTATAGGAAATTTAATGCTAAATCCGAAAATGTGGTCAAAGTTTGAAAAATAGTTAAACAAAATGGAGACATTACAGCTTTTATGGTAAAAACCGTGGTTTTCTCAAAAAGTCTTTGAATAGAAAGGTAAGGTCTGTGGCATTTTTCTACATTTTTGATCTAGTTTCACCTATTTTTTTTTTTTTTTTTTTACACAATGAAGTACTCACCCTGTATATGTAAGATATACTTTGTCACAAAGCATCTTATATATATAGATATACTTTGTCAAAAACATCTTATATATGTAAGATATACTTTGTTACAAATCATCTTATATATAAAAATCTTTATGTTGCATATTTTGCTGATTTAACCCAAACCTGATATCAAACCTTTATAGTTCCCATTTCTGGGTTTTGGTATTATATCTCTAAAACAGAAGACTCTAGAAAATTATGTTTCGAAGAAAAATTAAAGCT
This sequence comes from Euschistus heros, assembly GCA_003667255.2. Classification (NCBI taxonomy): domain Eukaryota; kingdom Metazoa; phylum Arthropoda; class Insecta; order Hemiptera; family Pentatomidae; genus Euschistus; species Euschistus heros. Next base: position 82,998 of record RCWM02000228.1, read on the forward strand.
AATGCAATTATCTATAAAATTGATTATATGTGTATTTGTCGAACTTCCAACGATGGCGATATATAAAGGAGTGATACTTGGTATCCTACGGTATGCATCTCCCGCCTGGTACCAAAATCTCTCACGCAGACAGATGAGTAGGCTGGCAACAATTCAGCGTAATTCTCTGCTGCGAGTCACCAGGGCGTACCGATCAGTGTCTCATGAGGGGGTCCAGGTCTTAGCAGGAGGGGTACCTCTTGATCTTGTAATGCAAGAAGATGGTTTTAAATTTAAAATGAAAAGGGAAGGCTCGGTGGGACTACCAAATAATCTCCGGTCTCTGATCGACGCAAATCCAAGGAAATGGTTGGAGATAATCCGAGAGTACACGATAGAAGAATGGAACAGGCGGTGGGTAACAACCCCGAAAGGGGCTACTCTTAGAAAATATTTCCCCACTGTTAGGTCACGTCTTCAAGCAACTTGGGTACTCCCGGATTACTGGATCTCACAGTTTCTCACAGGGCACGGGGGCTTTCGAGCCAAGCTCCAGAAACATGGTAAAAATATTGACCCGCTTTGTCCCAGCTGTGGTGTACCAGAAACCGCTGAACATGTGGTAATTTCATGCACTGCCTTTGAGGCATTGAGAGCCAAGCTACAGAGAGAAACAGGGTTGTATGTTCTAACGGAGAGTGATTTCCCTCAACTAGTATCAGCTGACAACTACCCGTATTACAAAAGTTTTGTGTATGGTTGGAAAACTGAAGTGGGGGTAGAGCACTTCAACCTAGGAAGAAGGGGCCACGCTCCAGAAAGAATCCTGGACAGGAATGATGCTGACGACAACCCCATCACCGAATAATGCCTATATAAACGTAAAATAAAAAAAAAAATAAAAAAAATAAAAAAAAAAATTGATAAAGGTATGTTGTTATTTTAAATTAGTATTTTATAGTTATTATGTAGTTATTATTATGTATTATAGTATGTTATAGTTAGTATGTAGTTAATTTTAATATAGTATGTTGTATTAGTAGTTGTATTAGTAGTTGTATTAGTAGTTTGTATTAGTAATTAAGTTTAATATAGTATGTTGTATTAAATATAGGTTGTTGTATTAGATATAAGGTATATTGTATTAAACACAAGTATGTAGTTATGTAAAGCGTTTAATGTATTTTAAATATTAAATGTTACTTTAAACGTGTAGTGTAATCTTGAAATGTTAAATGTTAAATGTAATATTGAAATGTTCTGTTAAATGTTTAAGAAAATTTATTCTTGCAATGTTAAAAGCAATATTGAAATGTTATGTTAAACTGTTAAAACCAGCAGTGATGGCTACAAGCCATCCCTGCAAAACCCGTGTAGCCGAGAGGCAAGGAAGGGAAATAAATAAAAAAAAAAAAGATTGTGTTTCGACTTTATGGAGAAATTGCTTATAAAACCGAAAAAACATGGTGTTCTCATTTGGCATAAAAATCAGTTACTTGTGTAAATAAAACATTATGACAATTTCTTAATGGAATTAACATGGATAATCTTAATTCTCATAACATGGATAGGTAGATATGCCTTTCCCTGTAAAAACAGACTCACCTGGTCATAAAATTCATCTTAAAAAGTGGTATTCTTCAACACAATCGCATTCAGAAGCTAACGGCAAAATTTAGGTCTATGTTCATTATCATTGGGTTTTAGACCATACATTGAAAATTTAATAAAAATAAATCCTAACTAATCATAATAAATAAATAAATGTAATAACATAAGATCTTTGATCTGGTGTCGCTTTATCGACAGTTTTCATTTATTTTCTATTAATCAATAATTTTTTTTCTCTGCTTTTTATACCATTGTACAGTTTACTATGTTTAAAATGCACAATTCCATTTAGGGATTGTCCTAATGTTTTATTTACACAAGTAACTGATTTGTATTCCAAATGAGAAAACCTTGTTTTTTTCGGTTTTATAAGTAAATTTCTCCATAAAGTCGAAACACAATCATTACTTTTAACGCATCATTCAGAAGCTTATTAAATTTGGAAGTTTTTGTGAGATTTGCAGTTTTGTGGATGGTTTTTTTTTTTCGAAAATCGGTGAGCGTTGAAGTAATATAAGACATTATAACGTTCCTAAGTTTGTAAAATTCAAGGTTACATGTACTCGGCTCTTATAGGAAATTTAATGCTAAATCCGAAAATGTGGTCAAAGTTTGAAAAATAGTTAAACAAAATGGAGACATTACAGCTTTTATGGTAAAAACCGTGGTTTTCTCAAAAAGTCTTTGAATAGAAAGGTAAGGTCTGTGGCATTTTTCTACATTTTTGATCTAGTTTCACCTTTTTTTTTTTTTTTTTTTTTTTTACACAATGAAGTACTCACCCTGTATATGTAAGATATACTTTGTCACAAAGCATCTTATATATATAGATATACTTTGTCAAAAACATCTTATATATGTAAGATATACTTTGTTACAAATCATCTTATATATAAAAATCTTTATGTTGCATATTTTGCTGATTTAACCCAAACCTGATATCAAACCTTTATAGTTCCCATTTCTGGGTTTTGGTATTATATCTCTAAAACAGAAGACTCTAGAAAATTATGTTTCGAAGAAAAATTAAAGCTAATGCAATTATCTATAAAATTGATTATATGTGTATTTGTCGAACTTCCAACGGTTTTCGAGATATGCGTTATTGAAAATAGATACTTTTCGAAAAAAAATTACCTCTCTTTTTGTCAAACATTTGCTTCTAGTGCCTTCCAAAATCGTTTTAGAGAAAAAAGTTAGAATCAAAGTTGTAGAATATTAAATTTACTTCAATTTGATGCATACCTCTTTTGCACATAAAGCAAATCTTTGACAAAAAGGTAATTTATTTTTTTTTTAACATTATCGATATTTAATAACGTATATCTCGAAAACCGTTAGACATTTGAAAAATATGTATAAAAATAATTTTATAAGAAATTTAATAAGCTTTGATTTTTATCCGTAATATATTTTTCTTGAGTCCACCTTTTTCGAAATATTATACAAAAACCCAAAAATGGGACCTTCTCCCCTCCCCCCACTGTTAGCTCATGTCCCAGGGTCGCGGGGACTATAGTTTGTTCACCTTTTAAATACTTCTGACGAAGCTATGAAGTAAAAAACAATTGCATATTCCATGCACTCTACACCCCTCATATCAGCACTGGGTTGTTCATAGTAAACTCTATAACCATTGTAAGTTAAAACGTTTATTGAACTGCTATTAAGAAGTAGTTCTTTATAAGTTATTGACATGCCGTTGTAATCTTTGTCCATGCCTTTACTTGATAAATATATTATATACAGTTATAAATATCAGTAAATAATAGAATATAAGAACAAATTAAATAATTATTTAACATGTTTCATTTTCCAACATATACTCGATATAATGTTATATTTGTTATATGTTATCAATTATATAAGTATGTTACTTATTTCTGCCAAAAAAATAAAATAAAATAATCTTTCAACTTTTAAATCAAACTAGAATTCCATGCTTTTAAACAGTCAATATTTGTTTGTGACACAAAGTTTTGTGTATTGTTTCGAAAATATACAGACCTTCACTTATGGTGTTCATCATAATATAATTGGATTAATTCAATTAGAATTGATGAATTAATTGCCACTTATATTGGAATTATTTTATTTGAAAACTAGTTTCGAATGTTAAAGATACATCATCATTTCTAAGGAGGCAAAACGGCCTTCTTCGGAAAACCTGTGTTGCCTCCTCAGAACTGATGATGATTCTTTAACATTCGAAACTAGTTTTCAAATAAAATAATTCCAATATAAATGGCAATTAATTCATTAATCCTAGTTATAAATACCATTGTGTCAACTATCATTTCAACCACATTGTGTTATAATAAACAGAAAACATAATTTGTGTATTGGATATTGGAGAAGAAATAATATGCAAATTTGTACATTAAACAATTACTATATTTTTAAATGTAATATTTATACAATTCATTCAATAATTATAAACACTGTATACAAGCAATAGGTACACCATCTATACAAAATATTACAAAATGTTTAATACATATATACATTTGAACATGAAATTGTAAAGCCTTTTCATTAAAATGACATCCGCCTTCCTCTTTTATCTTCTAATTTCAGCTGGAATCACTGCTAAAAAAAAAAAAAAATAATAATAATATTAAAATAAATGAAATAACGATGATATTTTTTTTTTTTAATGCAAAATAAAAACACAGTACTTCAAATATGGATAATAATATTCAAAACTATACCTTGGCCAATTAGATGGATGACCTAGTAACAGTAGTGCTCCAACAGCGTCCATGAGATGGTCTTCGACGTGTTCCCGTTTCGCAAAGCACTGAAAACACGATCTAGCTGACCCCATGATCTTGAAATCATTGGGTGATAACCAGTTATCGCAATCATCACACCAAGGCCTTACTCGGCTTTTCCTACTGGCAGGACTTCCGTTCTGGGTGCACTGGGGGCATTCAATGACCTCATCTTCTTCAATGGTTCGTCCATTGTCGAACTCAGAATGGCACAAGGAGCATGTGTAAATAGTAGAGATGGTCATATTGTCTGATGTCCAGCAGGACTGAAAATTCTGGGTCTCTGCCCAGGTATATACTCTATCCCCCACTCCAACTCTTCTAGAAAACCTATCGACCTGAGATTTATTATCTAAGAACAGATATATTTGTTTTATTATTTAAATTATTATATTATTCAAAAAAATAATTAATTTTAACTCTAATAATTAATTAAATATAAAATAAAATGTCGTTTCCTTACCAGCCTTATAAAGTTTGTAAGCATTTCTTTTAGTCTATAGCTTATTATAACCTTATCACCTCTGATACTAAAGAATCTACAAAAGATGAAAGATGGAAATGGGTGAAAATTACGATGCAAGATTCCGTTACATACAGGTGGTTAATAAAAGTGTATTAAATAAATTACGTCATGGCTATGAAAATCTCCATGACGACGACATTTTCTTCTCATTTTGATAGCCACACCAATGACTATTGGTTATGAATATAAAAACAATGAATAAAATATAAAATAAAATGCAAAGTTATAATAGGAACTTCTCTGTGAGATAAGGTTAGTTATTCTTAATATCAGTATTTGAAAAAAGAATATCTATTTATTAGATAAGTAGATATTTAACACATAAATGAAATAACAATTAATTAAAAATGAAAATTAAAATTAAAACTATGACTTTATTGTAGAAGACACTGATTATTATTTACTGAAAATTATCCATAGTTTAAGAATGACTTCTATGCATATTTCCTAATATCTTAATCAAAAATAATTTTTTCGATTCAAGAAAACGATTAACTCACGAAGGATGTTCTTCGAATCTTGTAGTTTGACCGATGAAAACATCAAGGACGAACCATACATTTATTTGATGTAAAAATCTGAAATTTTTCTGGTTCTGAATTTCATATCTTTGAAGCAATTATCAAATAAAAAAAATCGATTTGTTTGTACTATTTCTATGTATGTCCACACAAATCAAATAAGGATTAAGTTAATTATTAATTATTAAGTTAGTTAATCGTTACATTAAATAAATTATGGTATAGTTCAAACAAAATATTTCTTTAATAAATTAAAATATAATAGAAACATACTAATATCGGTACATGAAATTATATTAATATTATATTCCAATCGGTTGGTAATTTAAGTAATAAAATCCGTTAAAAGTTAAAAGAATTAAATGAAAGCTTGCTAAGATATTAAGATTTTAGTTTTTTTTTAAATATATATATTTATAAATCAAGGAGTATAACCTATATATTATTTAAATAAAATAATGAGAAAAAAATAATGAAATATTAGAACAAGATTTCTGTTAGCTTTAGATTTATGAAAAAGCATTGCAAAGCATGGCTGGAATTTCCATCATCAATTCAGAATTCCCTTGGAGGACCCACTTTACTGTTCTTTGGGAAAAATTGAGTAGTACATCGATATCTATATTCCCAAATAATAAATTTAATTTTTGTTTTTAATAAGTCAGAATATCAGAGTTTATTAAGCCCTCCTAATTTGAAATAAAAACCAAAGAACTTGAACCAACTGTTGATTGTGAACAATAAAAAAAAAAATAATAATTATTTTTTCTTGGGTTATTCTTGTGTTATACAAGCCGGGAGGAAAGGATGGGCCACTAACCTATAATAGTTAACAGCTTGAAGGTCGAAATTCATATACATTTCATATGAAATGTATATTCAGAAATAAATTTCAGTTTGCAAGAGAATCAAACCCGCGACCTTTTATAATTGTCGCTTGAGACCCCTATTCGCTTGGCCATCAAGGCCTCCTCTGTCATCCTTGCAACATGACTCGCCCATCTAAGTCGCCCTACTTTAATGAATTTAACGACATCCGGCTCATTATACCTACGACAGGTATAATGAGCCGGATGTCGTTAAATTCATTAAAGTAGGGCGACTTAGATGGGTGGGTCATGTTGCAAGGATGACAGAGGATAAGATCCCGAGAAAAGTTCTTACAGAGATCCTGCATGGAAGCCGACCCATTGGAAGACCCAAGTTAAGATGGAGAGACTGTGTGGACAGGATGCCAGGGGACTGGGCGTGAGAAACTGGATGGCGGCAGCACAAGACAGAAACGCATGGCGGTTGCTGTTGGCGGAGGCCATGACTCCTTAGCGGGTCGTAGATAGGTATTTTCTAAACTTAAATAGACGGAGAAGGGTGTACAGTTACCGGGAACGATACATCGTCGAATAAGGTAGATATCAATTATTATAATTATAAAAATATATTGATAATATAAAGAAATAATAAATATTTGGCCTTTTTTGTTTGGTCAATAGCTCATTACAGTATTAAGATTATCTGCCAGCTTTCGGTTCCTTCTTCTTTCTAAAATAATAAATAAATGTGTGTATTTATTTGTATTTTTGATGTAATATCAATAATTTTATTAATATAAATCGATATTTCTGAAGATAACAATTTTTCAAAACGATTTAGATGAAAATCCGTGATGGAGATCGTGCAAGGTCCCAAGCTGTGTGATTATAAATTGATAGTCAAGATAAACTAATCAGTGTTAGTACTAATTTTTTTTAAACCAAAATTAGGGTTGTGAATTATATGCAACAAAAACAGAAAATTATGCTCATACATATCCAAGTTTATTGGATAAAATATGAAAAAATAAAGTATTGCTATACGTACTTAAACAAAAGTACAAAATCAAGTATAAGTCGTCATTTTACAGACATTCCTCAGATTTGAGACTGTTTGTTTGTTTATGGTTAAAGCGCTCTGCAGATAGATGGGTCGGTTGTCCACCTAAACGGCTAAAATATTTGGAAATGAAAGCGATCATAAATTTTCCAAAATCCGTCTGTCTGTAAGTACTTCTTAAATTAAACCATCAGTCGTAAAATTTTATTGTCCTTAGTATTGGAGGGACTTGGGTAGTGCCAATATCCAAGAGGATTAAGCTCTATAGGTACCTCAACCAGGGCCTGAAGGGTGGATTATCCACTTTTGGGAGTAAAATGTTTTAGGTATGAACTCGGTCATAAATTTGACAGCCCCATGGATCATAAATAGCCAGTCTATCTTTCAATATTTCTTTGTATAACCAGCTGTGACAGTTTTGTAGCCCTTAATAATGTGGAGGCTGGGGTGATGGCGCCTTTATAGGGGTAATGTCCTCAAGTGTTTGTAGACCATACAATGGATATACAGTTACATTGTTTATAAGAATAGTGTAATGAGAATTTGGTTATTATAAATAAATAACATTCTATACTGAGGAACGGAAAAGTTGTGAATGTAATGAGTAAGCCTGTGAAATATATGCGTTTGTGTATTTATCCTAGCCAACTAAAACACCTTATATCATCAAAATTTATATATTTTTAGGCATTTGGGATAAATTTGATTTATAATTTTTTAGCATATTTGGCTATAAAGACATATTTTTGGATGATTAAACTGTGATTTCTTATTTTCAACATATCCGGCAAATGAGCATTTGGTATTAGAAATATATGATGTTTCTGAGCAGGCAAAAAAACTAATAAATAACGAAAAATGACTCAGGGCACTGCACTCATTCTTTTTCTACCAAATGAAAGAATTTGTATTTGTCTAGTCGCTTCTGTCTAGAACTTTCGATCGCATTTGCTTCCTTTAGAATTGTTTAGTTGCATAAATTCCTCGTTCTCACTCCGCTCAAAAACTTAATATTACTTTACTTTTCCTATTTCTGTTATCCCCACCATCATTCCATTACCCAGTCTCAATTGACCAAGACAGTTCATTCTTTAACTGTTAATTGTAAATGCCGAATTATTCTTGCAAAGATGAAAAATCCTGTTGGGAAGTATGTACCTAAATTCTCAATTGACACTTTTAAGGGTGATGGAGACGATTCAAATTGTGCTTGTTGTGATAAAGTTATATAAACGAGTTTTAGTGACTCAACGCGTAAAAACAGCAGAGCACAAAAAAAAACCCCCACAAAAAAACAAGGTAATATGTCAAAGTTTGAACAAACCTTTGTTTCTCAAACTATCACTGAATCAGAAAAGTCTGGTTGAAATAACGATTTATGTCGTACTTTAGTTCGATTTAATCGGCTTAAGTTTAGTAAGAAGTCATATTTGAATTAAGACGTTTTAAGTAAATTTTTTTAACGTGTTTTTTCTTTTATTATCCGGCTCGTCCTTTTATTTTTTAAGGTCTTCTTCCTATAGTTTCGCTTCTCTACACAATTGGTTACTTAAACTCAAATTTGTACTTATTTATAAGTAAGTATGTATAGCGATTTTTTAATTTTTCTAAATAATATGTTTAGTTGCGTATATAAGTTAACATTTTTCAGTTTTTATTGCATATAACTCTTAGCCCTAGAAATGAGCCAGAAGGCTTATTTTGTAAGTTTTGTTTTTTAAATTTATTTTATAGTCTTTTTTTTTTTTTTAAATCACAATTTAGGATTAATATCGATACAACCCGATAATTAAGGTTGCTTATTCTCAATGTTTGATTGTATTTTGACTTTTTTGATATCTAGAGAGAGTTTAGTTTACTTTGATTTTTTGGCTCCAAAGTTTCGAGGTTAATGCAAAGATGTTTTAATCCGCCAAAAGTTTAATCATTTTGCAGTATCTTTAATCCTCATCTACATTAAATGAAGTTCTTCTTTGTCCGTCATCTTTCAAGCTTTTCATATTTGTATTTCATAACTATTTCAGCAATTTATATGTTGGGGAGAGGGGTTCTCCTTAGTTGTCTACTTAAATCTAGCCCGTTGCCAACCGGTTCTCAGTGTGTCGTCCTTAAAATAATAAGATAATACAAAAGGCAAAAGAATAAACAAACAAAACTTCTTTTTAATTTCAAAAAACAACCTTTCCAGACCATTTATTTGTGATATCACCAGGACAAATATTTCTGAAAAGGATTTACGATTCATTTACTAATGAAACATTCCCACCTATCCCGCTTTCCAGTAGCCACTAAAAAATATTTTTCTCAAATACCTATCTGAAATAGCCCCCCTTTTTTTTTTTTTTTTTTTTTTTTTTTTTTTTTTTTTTTTTTTTTTTTTTTTTTTTTTTTTTTTTTTTTTTTATAGTAAGATCGAGGATTCTTAAGGGACTATAGTGGAATTCATTGATTTTTAGTTCTTGAGTTATGTAACTATTCATTAGAATTCTGGCTTCCATACAAGCTCCATTATGTTGGACTATCTGATTTTAATTAACAATAATTTTGAACTGACCTTGAGTCCCATCACTCGAATGATCTGGCTTTTTGGGTTTATTGTTATAAAAATGTATTTGATGCGCTACTAAATTTTCATCGTGGATCAAAAATATTTTTTTATTGTCTTAATAAATATTTTTAGGGTATAATATATATTTGTCCCACCAGTCAAATGGTCTGCGATTGATATATTACGCTTATTATCGATAATAGATTACAATCTGTGTTATTTCATGCTGGGTCAATTATATTTTTATCACAAATATTTTACCTTAATAAATGCGTTACCAGCTCCTGGACTATTAGTTGAAACCAATTAATTTGTTGCAATATGTTCTTAGTCCAAATTCGGCTCATGAGTGTTTGTAACTTGATCGATGTTACCCTGAACTTGTGATGCGATGAGAAGTCCAATCTTTTGATTTTTTTCTATATAATGATCATCAAATTTTCTCGTAAAGTATTCCAACCAACTGATCAAATTACAAATGAGCTGGGTCATCAACTTGAAATAAATACTCCAGATAAGCGATGTAATTTTTTCCTCTATCCGCATGCTAATTTCTGCAATTAATTACCAAGATCCACTTTACTTGAAATCTGGATCAAGGCTGGCTTAATTAGGATAGCGGAACGAAGTACGTTGGGGCAAAAACGCAAAAAAAGTGTTTAAAATTCAATAATTCGTGGAAAAATGTATTTATAAACTTGAAATTTCACACACTCTTCAGTTCAGCAAAGAGGTTTAATAGTCCCATCCCTCGAATAAATTGGATGGCATAATAAAACAAAAAACAAAAATATTGTGAGAAAATGTATCGGTTTAAAATAAATTCATTTTCGTTGTTGATATGTTTTTTCTCAATAGCAAGTGGGCTTCTATTAGTAGTTTTGCGTGAATTCGATGAAGCATCTAGAAATTAGTTAGGCCTTTGTATTTAGCTAGTATATAATAATTTATTTTCCAAATAGGATAAGATACGTTACTTTTTTTCGTTATTCTGAGTTTGTTAGTACAAATTTACTTTTCTAAAAGTTTTCTAATACTACTCAAGAAAATTTTGGACATTAATTATATTAATTATTATGGGAATCATCAGCAATGATAATCCAAGATTAGTACACACCTACATAAAAAAATTAAAAATGATTTTATTTTAAATTTCAGTAATTCTAATTACCTGCTTTTTTTTTTTTTTTTTTTTTTTTTTAGATGAGGCACTTATTAAAAAATACTAAATCACATCTAACATCGGCGTTCATGAAACAATATAAGAGTTCTTGGAAACAATATTCATTACTTTGCTTTTTGACATTACTACTTTTATTAAAAAATATATCAAGAGTGTTTTTTCAGTATCCACTCCTCTCTTATTATTATTGTTTTTTTACCGAAAAATTTTGGTAGAAATATGTATACATCAAATGTCGGTAGGTTAACCATCTTAACCATGTTTAAAGATTAACGAGCAGTTGTACTAAAGAAACAGATTCCACTTCCAAAAATAAAATATGTTTTTGTATACATATCTCAAATATTTTACTTTGGGTTGAAAAAGACACAAAGAGGAACAATATCTATAAAAGGAATAATTAATCATAAGGTCAATAGTTCATCATTTGATTTTGATTGCTAATTGCTTCAAAATTTACAAAGAGAAAATATCAGTGTTCATCAGTGTCAAATAAGGAAATTAATGTTCAGTAATAATCATAATTATCATTTGAAATAAGCCATCATAAGCTGCACAGTTTGTCTGGAATACGGTAGGGCGTCCACTCTCCTGACTACTGAGAGATGTAAAATCTGGGTTAGCAAGCTCTGGCAGTGAAGGATGCTATTGGACGCAGCTAATCAAAGCATTGTCTGTTTTTATATACCTCTAAGAAATGCTTTACCTTTAGTTGAAGAGACAGAAGGTGAGACAAACTTTATAGGACGTATGATAATCGAAAAATCAAAAAGTCAAAATTTGGCTAAGTTAATTTTCAAAATCATCTAGGTTTGTACTCCACCAAGGTCATAACAATAGAAAACAATATGTTAATATGAAATTGAAATAAAATTATAATGATTTTTAATGAAAAAAAAAAATTTTTGTTTTTCGCCATATTTTATTCTGAAGGCTCCCCATCTTTAGGCAATCAACAAAGTTCTCTGAAACTCAAGCTCTATTAGCCTTAATCAATAGTAAACACACATTTGTCACTAATTTAAGGAAAATAAAACTTTAAAAAAATATATTTTAAACAGTTTTTTGCTCATTTGGCCCACTTTGCGACGTCACAAGCATATTTTTTTGAGATGTTGTTTTTTAAAAAATGACGACGATAACATAAATTAAACATTTTGAAAATTATATAACTATATACTATTTTATTTATTTTTATTTTTATTTTTTTAAATTTACAGCTGTATAAAAAATATAAACAACTAATAATGTGTTAATAACGTTTATAATATCATGACGATTGTTTATGAAACAACTACCCTTTGTAGCACTATGCGGAAATAAAAGTTCTATATTAAAAGTTCCTGAGGCTTTTTCATCTTCTTTTCACACGCCTCGGGGGTTTGTTGGGAATAGTTGTGGATTTTAATATATATATCCATACACAGATAAATTAAAAAAAAAAAAAAAAACCCTTTTAATTTATAATTTTTTAAAAGTATTATTATTGTTTTTATATCTATATTGTTGATTTATGTATATTCCTTACTTTATAGCTAGTGTAGTTTGAGGTTATGTATTTAATTTGTTTTTCTCACTTTATTTATTGTATCCTATAGTATGGTTCTTTAATTATGTTTTATCTCTTATTTTTATTTATTTCTTAATGTACATATCGTGTGAATAAATCCATTAAGCCATCCATATCACTTATTGCTCAGTTTGTGGTAGATTTTAATACTTTCTTAGTAAGCGATTAATAAAAAAAATAATTTAACATATAAATTTTACCTAATTTTTTTCTAATATGACAACGAATGCTGGAATATAAACTGATAGCTGAGGAAATTATTGAAGAACGTTAAAATGCAAAACAACAAATTGTACATTGGGGAATACACACTATCAACCTTGTTGTCAATAGTGTTGAGGGCATTGCCCACACACTATAATTTCAACCGCCAACCAGCCCACAGACGCTCAACACCATCTTCAACATTGCAAGTTGTCGACAAGGTTGACAACATGGTTGATAGTGTGTAGCCCCCTTCATACATTCTCTTAATGCCAGATATAAACTTAAATAAGGGACTAACTTAAATACGTTTAAAAACTTAAATTTAAATATAAGGGAGCTCTTATTTTATATAAAAATCACATTCTACCTTAATTAGGGGTAATAATAATAATAAAAATAGAACTTTGTTTAAAGATTATAAAATTCTTAAGTAAATTGTTTCGCTTTTACATTCTTTAAATGATGTTATAAACATATTTTTTAATAAGTATGTTTAGGTTTTTTCGTAGATGTAAAGTTTGAAAAGAAAAGTATTATATGTTATGTACGTGTGTGTATATGTTTATATGTATGAGTAATGTGTGTGTGTGTGTGTACATCATAGAATCTTTAAATATTACTATTTATTTATTTATTAATTATGTTTAGCACTATTATAATTTTTTTCTATGTTTATATATACTCAATGTTTTGTTTTCAATTGAATTTACTACATAGTATTAATCTTACATATCTCATTTTGTTGGGAATTAATTTTGATTATTAGTTGAAAGCGAAATTGGTGAATATAACTTTTTTTTTTTAAGGCCTTGTATGTTTTACTGTTTATGTATTCAATGCAAAACTCTTACTACCCAACAAAAGCACTATTTTGAAAAACTAAAAAACAATTTATTTTCGAAAGATATAAGCCGAGCGTTCAACTCAAAGTACAACCCTTCTTATACAAGTATTTGCAACTGTACTAACCCCAAGCCAGAAAAATATTTAACATTTTATATAAATATACAAAAATTAAGAACTGTTAGTCAGTCGACAGTGTGTAATAATGAATATTTAAGAATTCTTTATAAAAAATGTAAAGTGGTCAAAGTGGTTGATCTGTGCGAATGGCACTGCAATCGAATCTCAAAAGCAGCAATATCTGCATAAGAATATTATTGAAAAGGACTGTTTGCAATCTCTTTAAACTGTATTGGAGTTGAATAGCATCGAAAAGCTAAATAATTTTTTTTTTTGTTCCTTAGATCTGTCATTAAATATTGATTTGATGGATTTACTTTATATTATATTATGTAATTTCAGTTGTAATAATATGTTGCCATTCTATGTTTGTTATTGTCATAACTAATGTTTTTTTTCTTGTTATTGTGAGGCTGCCAAGCCAACTCCTGTTTGTATGAGAAGTTTCCTAAACAATAAAAAAAATATTCATTCATTCATTCATTCCTTCATTCAGTGAAAGCTATAGCAGTCTAGAGAAAGGGCATAAGTGTTTGTTGTATAAAGCACTAATGATCTCCTGTGTACATTGATATTATAAAATAAGAGGCCAGGGAGGCCTACAAGAGATCCTTCGTTGGACTTACTAAATAGAGTCTGAGTTATAATATTTAATATTTAAAAATTAAATCGAATTTCTTTTATTTGTTATGTTCTTTCGGTCAATACCAGACTGCATAATTGTGTATATTCAATTAAAATGGTTTATTTTCTGCTAAGTACACAGTTTTGTCATAGCTCCGTTTTATTATTTGATAGACCAGAAGGTTGAATTTATGACATTAAATGTTACCAAACTTTCGGGCACAACGTAAGGTTTTCCTTAATCTCTTATAAATATAATTAGCTTGGAGTAATATAAATTTGATGTTCCTCTTACCAACTATGGATATGATTTTACTTCACTAGTTATGATGCCCTCTAACGATCTCAAAAAACTGTCATGGTGATAATTCCGTTATGATACATCTTGAATTTTTCTTTTATGATTGGTAAAAGGATGAGAAATATTAAAATTATTGTAGTTGTACGTAATTTATGTTTAGAAAATATCTAAATGCAATAAGTATAATATAGATGGAAAAGATAGAGTCTAATATATTTTATTAGGGAAATTCATATGTTGACAATTCGTTTAGTACCAGATATATGTATAGATAAAAGTTGTGTATGTTTACTTATTTACTAGCACACATAAGAGGAAAAATTAATAATACACTTTTATAAAAAAAATTGTTTAATTAGTCGTATAGATAGCCCTATATTACAATATATATTATATACAAAATACAAAAATACAAATGTAAATTTAAAATTACAAATTAAAATGTTCGTAATATTTTACAAAAATATTAAAACTTCGATAATGTTTGATAGCATACATTCTCTTGTTCGGTGCCATGACTCTTTTTTTGATGACCTGATAGATTGCTGTGAAACGAATTCAGCGTCTCCCCTGCAAAAAAGTAACATTAAATACAATAATGCATTTATAAAAATAATTATAACAATAAACATTTTTTTAATAATATTATTTACTAAGTTTCACCTAATCATAAACCTCTTTAGGAGTCAAATAGTCCAGATAAAATACGAAAATCAGATGACCTAAAAATACCAGTTGAAATTTTTTCAGTAATGTGTAGGAGATAGCCCCTTGAACAAGAACAAATAAAGTCCCTCCAAATCCAGGTGCCGCTGGGAGGGGAGCGTGGCTTGTAACTCGAAAACGGTGCGTTTCATTGAAAAAGTTTTTCAGTACAAAATTAAAGCTTATTAAATTTGCTACAAGTTTGGTCATATACATTTTTACGAAAAACTGGGCCGTTCTTGTGCTACCGGCTCTGGAAAATATGTAATTTTCGAAAGAATTGTTTTTCACACAGGTTTTTGGTTTATTCTTGTCGTTTAGATTCTCACTCATTCATTATAGAGGAAAATCATCCAGATAAAACTTGTACAGTATTAATTTTCGTATAAGAACATATATCATATATATGATTTATATTGAATAGGTCGCTACTAATGGCAAGATGTAAATGAAAGTAAAGATTTCAACGTAAAAGCTTGATTGACCAATTAAATTTTGATGTTTCGTTCAATGGAAACATAAACAGCTGGAATTTATAAAAATGCTATATTACACTCAGTAGGTAATAAGCCTAAGCGGAAAATGACGTGATCGGGTGCGTTTTTAAAACTGGCGCGCTCAAACCCTTCATCGAGCTTTTCTTCATGAAAACACGTATAACTCAAAAATATTAGTTCGATCCATAACGTATTTTTTCCATCTAAATGCTTGTTAAATTTACTACAAAACCAGACATACGAAATTTTGATCAAGTTTCAGAAAATACACATGCCAGGATGTTAAAAACGCATACTGTTGTGAAATCCTATTTTTTTTTTTTGCCACATTCTTCGATACAACGTCCGAGGCAAAATTTCACGCTGTGCAGACGTGCCGGAATATGCGCCTTACCTAAGCTATTTAGCAATGTCACTCGGTGGTGGTGTACAGCCTGGAATGTGATGTACATAAGACTTTAGACCGATTCTGATAGCCATTAATCTCATGAATCCCATTAATACCGCTGTAATTTCCTTTTCTATTTCAGTATTACAATATTCAAATTAAATCATTTTGAACCTCCTTGGCAATGTTTGCCTGCGTTCCTCAAGGTAGTATCTTAAGTCCTAAATCTACACGGTATATACAAAAGTAACCGTTGAGCTCAACACTCAGCTGTTAATCAATTAAATAATGATCAATTTCTCGCAACCTAGACACTTTAATCTGTTATCATACACCTCCAAGAAACGTGTCGAAACTAGACAAATATAAATTAAATTAAAATAAATATAAATTACCCCCACTTTATCCTAAACATATAAATTTATGTTACACCGTATCCTTTAATTATATTCTATTATTCCAACGTGAACAGGCTCTCTACCTAGGACCGTATTTATATAGACCACTCTAGGAATCTACAAACTAAAAACGGCAACTATTCGCCGGTATTAACTATTTCAACAATCAGAACTAATTTAAACAAATGGAGCTAAAATTTGGCTTATCTCATTTCCAAGAATTATGATCTAAAGTCTTTAAAAAATATCTCTAATGCTCTTTAACGAATCTTAATATTTCATATGATGTTGATTTGGGAAAAAAAAGGTACATATCAATTGATAATTAACTCCATAACAATTCACACCCATTAGACTCTGAACTTGCTTCCTATTATATTCCGGATAACCATAACTTTTATTGAAGTGCTACCAACGGGCCGTTACTTCACAACTAATTGAACTTTTATTGTAATGATTATCCATGATATTATTGTATTTTTTCATATAATTTTAAATATAAATTTGATACATAATTATTGATATATTAAAAAAAAAAAATCAAAAACTTACCGTGGATGTCGATGGTGCATAAATTGAGTCATCGGTTTCATTTATTACATAAATTATGTCGTATGTATCATTCATTCCATAAATTGAGTCATCTGTTTCAACCATTATATAAATTGAGTCATCTGTTTCATCCATTATATAAATTGGGTCATTTGTTTCATTTCTTCTACGAAACGAGCTATCTATATCACTTCTTCTATGCCTCCTAGTATTCTGTGCCTAGAAAAATCAAAAATAAATATTTTAAAATTGTATTTTCATATCGATTAGTAAATATAATATTGTTAACATATCCAATATTTAGCTTAATTGGTTTGAATTTTACCACTTAAATTAACCATTCAAAACCACTGGTCTCTCAGCTTATTAGCCATTCGATTTTCGATTACTTTCTAAAACGTTATAGAAAAAGATCCTTTGGAATCTTTTGGAAGTTTTATTGAAGTGTTCCCAATCGGTAGTAACTTTATAAGTCGTTGGGTTTTATCAGTGATGTGTCGCTAACAAAATTTTTCGATTTCGGTAATGGTACCGGTACCAAAAAATCGATTACCTCAGTTTAAAAATAAATTATCATTACACATGAGAGCTAAAAAAGCAACCCAAATCTTATTTAATCTACAATAATAACCCAAGAAATAAATCGGTAAATAGCAAATAGCATTTATTATGAACACTATACAATATATAATTTAATTGTAGCTCAAATAATGTACAAACAATAATTCATGTTAGTAACTATTATTACGGAAGAATAAATATTCTAAAAGTTCTGGATTTAATTTATAAATGAAGGAAGTTTTATTTTTTAACTAAAACTTTTCACTTAACAATGTTGATGAGGTGTTTAACTCATATTTCTCTGGATGATGATTTTAATTGTATATTTGGGTTCGAAAACCAGTATCAAGGTACATGTAATGTAATGATACAAAATCTTTATTTTGGGATTACAAAATCCTATAAAAATAACAAAAGGATAATAAAATAGTGCAATTGTCAGGTCGCATTAATTTCTTTAGTGCTTCAGCTCGGCTTCCAGTAGCAATGGTAGGTTTTTCAAAATAATGTATTCTGTATCAAGCAGGGTTGATCTAGTTTATGCAAAGTTGCTCTGTTATTATAAGATGTAAAATATATTTATATTAATTAATTATCTTACATATCTCAAAAAGTATCGATCGTTTCCAAGGAATTGATTGTCGGTCATCAATTCCCGATACCGACATTTGGAATCACCACTTATTATAATCATTATCCGCAACATTGACTAAATGTACTATTTTATACAATTTTAAATATAAATTTAATGCAGCTATAAATATTAGGAAAAAAATAGAAACTTACCGTGGATGTCGAAGGTGCATAAATTGAATCATCTGTTTCATTTATTATGTAAATAGAGTCATTTGGTTCATTTCTTCTATAAATTGAGTCATCTACTTCAATCTTTCTATGCTTTCTAGGATTGTTTGCCTAGAAAAATAAAGTATAATTACATTAAAAAAAATGTTTTTGAATGTTTATTTTCATATTAGATAGTAAATATAATACTGTACACTTTTCCAACGTTGAGCATAATTATTTTTAATTTTACAATTTAAATTAACCATTCAAAAGCACTGGTCCCTCAGCTTATTAACCCAACGTTTCTAGATAATCTTCTAAAAACCAGAAAAAAAAGTTGGCCTCGGGACCTTCTAGTATAGAAGTTTTATTGTTTCTCAAGTGTTCCCAATTGGTACTTATTTTATAAACCATTGACTTTTTATCATAATCATTATTCGCAATATTGACTGATAGTAATAATTTATCAAACTTTTTTCTTTTTTTTTTATATTTATTTATTGAAATTTACAACTGAACAGAATACATACATCAAGTAAATGTATTGACAACGAATATAATAACATGTTAAACTTGGAAAGAACTACTCATCAGTAGCACTTTATTAAAACTTCTACACCAGAAGGTCTCTAGACCATCTTCGTTTCAATCGCCTCAGAGGATTATCAGGAATGGAGTGGGAAGCAAGCTGAGATGCTAACGGATTTGAGTGATTATGGAGCTTACTATGAAAGGATAAGGTATCTGGTGTGGGCTAAATCAGCAGCATATGGAATATTAAGATTTTTATGGATAAGTTTATTGGTGACAAAGTAAGGAGCATTGAGAATTTTACGAAGGATTTTGGATTATAAAGATTGAATATGAGATGAATTGGATGGTTTAGTGGAGCCCCAAAGCTCAACTCCGTACGTCCAAACAGGTCTAATCACAGTCATGTAGATGAGTCTTTTGTAATTAATTGGAAGCTTTGAACGTTTGTCTAGTAAATGTTGAAGTAGTCTGAAACGACGGACAGTTTCTTGTTTTAGCCTTGTATGTTGATTCCAAGTTAGTCGTTTGTCCAAGTGTCCTAGGTAGCGTATCTGTTCAACAGGGATTAGTGGAATATCATTAAAAGATACTGTAGGACAGGAGGTCGTAGGTTTACGACGAAGAGTAAAGGTTATTTGGTGGGATTTGTTTGGATTTATTTTGATTCTCCATTTTTGACACCATTCTTGAAGGTTTAGGATATGGGATTGGAGTGTTTGAGAGGCAATGAAGGGATCATTGTTTAATGATAACACACATGTGTCATCAGCGTAAGTAATGAGGACAGTGGTAGGATGAGTTGGGATGTCAGCTGTATACACTGTGTAGAGTATAGGACCTTGGATACTACCTTGAGGAACACCTGCATATTGGGTAAAGAGAGAAGAATAGGAAAAGTTATGATTCACTTTGAAGGTTCTATCGCTAAGATAGGATATCTAACTTTGAATATAAATTTAATGTAAGTATATTGATGTATTAAAAAAATATTTAAAAACTTACCGTGGATGTCGAAGGTTCATAAATTGATTCATCTGTTTCATCCCTTCTATAAATTGAATCATCTATTTCATTGCTCCCATAAATTGAGTAATTTATTTCATTTCTCCTATTCCTTCTGTTATTATTTGCCTAGAAAAATAAAATTTAATTAATTTTAAAATATATTTTTCAATTTGATTTGCATTTTGAGTAGGTAATTTAGTAAATATATTAGTTACGTTTCCAATTTTGAACTTAATTTGTTTTGATAAGGTATTAGTTGACTGAGAGGTATTTAGAGATGTAGATTGTTGGGCTGTGCAGTCTTAGATACACAGAAATTAAAAATAATATTTGAATTTATAATGCCGACGTTTCGACTTGCATTGCAAGCCTTCATCAGGGCTTGAAGGAAAAGATAACAAACAAAAAGGTATGACTAAATTGTAGAGAGTATAAACAATAGAGTATAAATATAAAAAAAAATACAATTATATTGTTGTATTTACTCATTAACTTTTAATTAAATATCACTCGTTTTAATTTTAATTCAATAGTCTTTATGTATTGTCTTCATGGCTTTCAGATATTGCCTTTATGTTATTGCCTATACTCTGATAAAGTTATTCTTTTCATTCTATGTTTTTTATACTGTCTACAATTTAGTCATACCGTTTTCTTTTTCTTCTAGCCCTGATGAAGGCTTGCAATGCAAGTCGAAACGTCGGCATTATAAATTAAAATATTATTTTTAATTGCTGTGTATTTACGGCTGCATACCCCAACAATCTACATCTTTTAACGTAACCACTTAAATAAACCACTCAAAAATACTGGTCCATCATTCGATTCTCGATAAACTACTGAGAAGTTTGAAAAAAAAGGTAGTATCGGGACCTTATAATATAAAGGGTATTCGAAAATTAACGCAAATTTGAATTTGCTGCAGTAAGTATTGTTGACAACCCTTAAAAAAAAAATAATTTGAGAGCTGACAGCTTAAGATTAGTAAAAATGGAACGTTACACAATAGAACAACATTATCAACGCAACATAAAATTCAATGAAACAGTTGCGGCTTAAGTTTGAAAAATTCATTCAAAGTATGGTCGGAATAGTCTTTTAACTTCGTCAGCAGGAAGAGGTTATTTAAAAAATTCAGGCAGAATGGATCAGCTGGAGTCGTTAAACACCCTGATCGTTCAAAAACGAACGATTCAAATGTCAGTATCGAAATAGTGAGTGGGAGTCTTGGTGAAAATCCAAGAACATCAAATCAACGTCGTGGACAACAATTATAAAATTTCAAGAAGCGTTTAC
Source organism: Euschistus heros (assembly GCA_003667255.2). Taxonomy (NCBI): domain Eukaryota; kingdom Metazoa; phylum Arthropoda; class Insecta; order Hemiptera; family Pentatomidae; genus Euschistus; species Euschistus heros. The sequence goes on from RCWM02000228.1 coordinate 104,396, forward strand.
GCACTACAGATCTCTGTATCCATACATACATAAATTCAATTAACACAACTGGAACCTAATGGCTAGGCACAGCGAAAAGAGTTCATTGAATCGATTATTAAACATCAAAATCTGAATTCTGATTTTGCTAGAAATTGTTGTTTGTCAAGAACAACAATGATAAGATTATATAAAACCTTAATAAGGCCTATCGTGGCATATTCGAAGCATGGACCTTGTGTACCTCCACAATAGATGCACTAAGAATTTTCGAAAGAAAAAAAAGGGTGAGTGAACAATTCGGAAAAGCAGAGAGTTATATGAAATTTACGGTTCTTGTGACATGGTTCAGTTTGTATAAGCGAGAAGAATTGAATGGTTGGGCCATGTGCTAAGAATGGAAGACAGCAGAGCTCCAAAAAAAAATACTACTGGGGAAAATGTTTGGTACCAGGAAGAGAGGGCGCCCAAGAAGAGGATGGCTGCAAGATGTTGAAGGAGACCTCCGGACTCTTGGTGTGAGGAACTGGAAATTGAGGGCATTTTCTAGAGAAGACTGGTGTAGTATTGTTGGAAAAGCCAGGTTCCACCCGGGGCTGTAGAGCTACAGAAGTAGTAGTAGAATGATTCCATACAAAATATCAGTTTAAATACTAAAAATAGTTTTTATTTAGTTATAAAACTTGTGTTGAATTTGGAACACACTTGAAGTTTTAGTGAAATGTTAAACCAATGAGCAGTTATTTTACAAGTCATAGACATGTTATTGTGATCATTAGGATAAGTGCACTGGTAGTGACAGTTTTATAATAATTTACTTATAATAAGGTTTCTGTTTGCAATTTCGTTTCGTTTTAAATTTTGGCGGGTTGTTCATTTTCAACACCAATTTTGTTGTCACAACTCCAGTTCAGTTGCCTAACGCCTCCATCCTTCTGCAATCGGCTAAGGATGCTCTGGTTTGTATTCTGTTTTTTCTCCATCAAATGCTTATATCTGTCCAACTTATGAATTTACTTTAGAATAGTAGGTATCTGTACTACAGTTTACTAGATTCTTGTGGTTATAGATGAAAACTAAGAGGATTTTATTGGGTGTTAACTACTAAAACATATTTATAACCTGTTGTTTAGTGCTTGACACCTCTGTCAACTACTAGACATTTCTCATGTCTCGCCTTATTGAATGTGCGTTCTCTGAAAAGGAAAAATTATGGGTAGAGGAAAAAACCGGATTTAGTTAATTTAGAGCTCAAAATTCAGTAGTTGACTGGGGGTGGTGTGTCAACTACTAATGCAGCATCTATCAACTAAGAGCACAACTTTTTTTTTTTTTTAGTTTTAAAATAGTACCAAAAAAAAAACAACTCAATTATAAGCCTCAGCAAATGGAAAAGGCCCTTGATGACGTCAAAAGGGGATTTTCTGTTGCAGCGGCAGCAAGAAACCACGGAGTACCTCGAAAACTAGTACCCTGTCAACTACTAAAAATTAGCACCCAGGGAGTGTCAGCTGCTAATGCCAAAAGGTGATTTGGAAAATTAACACTTTTTCAACGTTCGATTAATACTATTTCAAATTTAAAAAATTAGGATAACGGACGTGATTCGCACGTATCGGAGGGGAGAAATTTGTCACATGATCAACCGAGGAAATATTGCTAAAAACGTGGGAAATCTTTCTAAAAGTGTCAACTATTAGTGCACTTACCCTATCCCTCATGTTGACTGAAACAATTATTATTTTTTTTTTTTTTTTTAATTATTTTCAGTTCTCAATAAATTTATATTTTAAAAAAATTTAAAAACTTACCCTGGATGTCGATGGTGCATGAATTGGGTCATATATTTCATTTCTTGTATGCCTTATTGTATTCCTTGGCTACAAAAAGAAAATTTAATTAAATATAAATATATTTATATAAGTTGAATTGCATATTGAATAGTATTATATATATGTAGTTTACTTTCTTTAATCTTAAACTTTATTAGATTATTTGACTTACCTTTGAATAATCGTGATCTCCATCAAAATCTGGAACATCATCTGCTGGTTCGGCTTGGATTGGATGATTAGTTCTATATTGCATCTACGAGCAAACATTGTCGTTAGGAAATAAAATAATTTATAAATGACTTCAAAGTAAAATTAAATATTTTTAAACATCAACAATTAAGTGAAAAGGAAAAAGTATAATTCATTTTGAATGTTATTTAATATATTTTTTTCAAAAATAAATAAATAAACAGTCGATGATCCCTTACATTTATCAATAAAAAAGAAAAAAACGATGTTTTTATTGGTGTTACAGCAAAACATCCTTTTAAACAAACTATAAAGATGATCCACAATAGTTTGGAGATACAATAAAACTGTATTCAGTTTTATTCCTAATTTACCGCGGGGATTCGGAATTCCCGGTATTTCAGGAGATTTAAACAAAAAAACCAACAACATATATGTCTGACATAATTTTCTATAAGAAGTAGGTCTTGTATATAAAAATTCACCTTCAGTGTGTTTGAAAAATAAAAATGTAGCTGGTGGTAATTGGTTTAAAATTACTTGAGGTACATACGATGGTATAAAAGGATCAACACATTTAGAATTGGTGAATTAATTGCGACTTCTATTGGAATGTTTTTCCTTTAAATAGTAGTTTCGATCACTTCTTAGGAGGCAATTCTAATACGAACTCTTCCCCCTACGTTTTTAATCAAATCTTTCATACAGACTAACATTTCCCGACTGTATCAAATCACATTTGGAATAACTACAAATGATTTTATCACAAAATAAATGGTCTACTATATAGACTCGTACAAAATATTTTAACAATAGAAATCAAAGAGCTGCATGAGAGATCTTGAGTAACACTAAAAAATGAAATATTAATCGACGTCAACCTTTCCGTTTTCTACAAAGTTATATCAATCAAGTATTTACATATAATTAAAGTCTAAATCTTTTAAATAATCCCAAAATCCCTTGGATAAAGTTAAAAATTACGAATCGTTTTCTATTTTTTTCATTAAACATCAATTAAAGCCATTGGTTAAAGAAGGTGATAACTCATTTTTATTCAATTTTTTTTTGTTTATTCACGTTTTAATCTCCTGCAGTTATCGTTTTAGTACACAAAAATGACAATAGATAGAGCGAATAGCTTAAATCGCTCATTGAAAAATATTTACTCATGATGATGAATTTTTTTCTTCAGCAATGAGTTATCAACAGATTTATTTAAAAAAAAAATTAAGTTAGGCTAACCATATGATCGGAATAAACAATAGAAGATATACAGAAACAATTTAATATAGAAAATACTAACGTCCGGAAAAGTTCCAAACCTGTTAAGCTAAAATTCTTCTTCTGACCATCCTAATCAAAGTGAGATCATAACACCCTCATCCAAAAATGGGTTCATTTGTCTATTTATTTTAAATTCCCAAATACATTTTGAAACAATATAAACTTACCCCTGAAGTTGATGCACCTACGTTGACTCCGTCAGTAGAAGGTTGGGCCCCTGGTTCAGCTCCCTGGGCAGCTGGGGCCTGTAAGGTATCAATTAATTATAAATTAATTCACAATCAGGTTCCTAAATTATAATAACAATAGTAAATATTGACAGAAAATGGTAAAAAAAAAAATTAAACGTTGATTATTTAGTATTAAAACAGAATGAGAAAAATTTATTTTGAATATAAATTACCTATACTACTACATAAAAGTACAAGCTATTTTTGTTTGTGATCATAAACAGAAACATTAATAAACCAATCTGTATCAAACATTAACCACGTCGTCTTCATAGTTACAATAAGGTTTGGCAATCTTAAAATCTGTTGATTTTAAATCAATTTCGTATTAAAAAAGCGATAATTTGTGGATAAGAGTGAACTTGACAATTCTACATGAGAGATTACAAAGGTACGGTGTTAAATAGAGCTTGAAATTAATAATCAAATTTACTTATATTCAATTAAATTATTAGAAAATATTTAAATATGTTAATATACATGTGTGTCCCTGGGAAATTTGAAAATGGACTGACGCACAGTGGGGCAAAACCCAAAAAATATTTAAAATTCAATAACTCGTTGAAAAATATATCTATAAACTTAAAATTTCACAAACTCTTTAGTTTAGCAAAGATGTTAAATAGTTTCATCCCTCGAACCAATTGTTTGGCATGATAAAACAAAAAAAATATTGTGAGAAAATTGAAAAATTGATTTTCGTTGTTTATATGTTTTTATCAAAACCAAGTGGGCTTCTATTAGTAGTTTTTCACGTAGAATTCGATGAGGCATCTATAAATTAGTTAGGCGTTTGTATTTAGCCAGTACATGATAATTTATTTAGTCACGATAATAAGAAACTTATTTCTTTTCGTTATTCTGAGTACGTTAGTAAAACTTTATTTAGATAAAGAACATTTTGGACCGATCTTTAGCATATTAATTATATTAATTCATCTGGGAATCATCAGCAAAGATAATCCAAGATTAATACCCACCTACATAAAAAAGTTAAAAAGTAATTTTCTTTTAAATTTCAGTTATTCTAATTACCTGTTATTTTATTAAGATAAGGTGCTAATAAAAAATGCTAAATCACATCTAACATCGGGGTTCATGAAATGGGAGCTCATAGAAACAACACTCATTACATTGCTTTTTGACATTTCTACTTTTATTGAAAAATATATCAAAAGTGTTTTTCAATATCCACTCCTCTCTTATTATTGTTGTTTTTGTACCGAGAACGTATGGTAGAAATATGTATACATCAAATGTAGGTAGGTTAACCATGTTCAAAGATTAACGAGCTGTTGTGCTAAGGAAGCAGATTCCCCTTCCAAAACTAAAGTTGTAAAATATGGGTTAGCGAGCTCTGGCAGTGAAGGACGCAAATGGAAGCAGCTAATCAAAGCATAGTCTGTTTTTATACACTTCTAAGAAGTATTTGAATTTGAAGTTGAAGAGACATAAGGAGGCACAAACTTTATAAGATGTATGATAATGGGAAAATCATAAAGTCAAAATTTGGCTTAGTTAATTTTTAAAATCATCTTGGTTTGAACTCCACCATGTTCAAAACAATAGAAAACAATATGTTAATACTGAAATTGAAATAAAATTATAATAGTTTTTAATGAAAAAACTCAAATATAGCGCATTAGGGTGTTTTATTAAGTTTCATTGATTGAAGTTATTATAATAAAAAAAATCAATGAACCAATTACTATACAATAACTTTATTCATTAAAATAAGCTCCATTACAACTAATAATTTTATCTCACTGTGAAGCAAGATTCCAAGTACCGTTTTTAAAAAATGATTGATTTTTGTCGGTAAAAAATTGATTTAATTCCAATTCTAGATTTTACTGTTCAAAACATTTCTGCCGGCGATAATTTTCTAGAGATCCAATGTTTCCCTTCCAATATCCATTAATTCATCCCAAGTCAACTTTGAGGTATGTGGCCTCTTATTCGCCTCTGATAACTTCCGCGGGAACCATTTATTCGGTTTTTATTTTTCCAATATGATGTAGGTATCTCCAGGCTGTTTCTTGTGACATATTTAACTGCTTGGATCCGAATCAATTAAGTCTTGAATTTCCTGTTCGTTGGCAACTTGAGGTCTTCCTGTAACGAGCATCATCTTCAAGAGTTTCATCGCTTGTCTTCAATCCAAGTTTAATTCATATAATAAAATTGGCCGAATTTAACACCCATCATTTTGATGACTGCGTTAAAAGGTAGTATCTATTTCAAAGACAGCAAACAATATTGTTTACTTTGGAAAAGGTCGAACTAAAAATTGTATTATAACAAAGACGGTACAGACCTAATAAATCAACCTGGTATTTTGTCTTTTATGATGCTTTCTCTAATATTTATAAATTATTCGTTTTATTATCAGTAATACGTTTCTTATGATAGGCGCGACTGGGAATGTAATTAATTATCAAGGGTTATTGAATTATGGTTTAATTACTATTTGTATGGTTATACTGATCTTGCTGTCTAAGTGGAATAGGGTAAACCAGACAGTTACTGATACACCAGATAGTTATTGACACCATCTCTTAAAAATTAATAAAAAAAAATTCCTTTTAAATCTTACAACTCAACTTTGAAAAAATACTTTCAATTTCATCCGCATTTTAAAATATATCCATAGGGTGTCAATAACTGATTATATATTAGTTCTTGTCACTGTCTTGTAAAATACATTCCAGGAATAATGTTTGGCGATTACTTTCTTGTTTAGCTTGAAGCATAAGAATCAAGAAAAAATAACTGAAAATTTCAACTTTATTGAACTATTCTTTATACAACTTTAGTATGAATATTTTTAAATATTTCCTTAAGGGTGTCAATAACTGTCTGGTTTACCCTAATCTATTTTTAATATCAGTAATTTAACTACAATATAGGAACAAAGGTGTTGCTGATTGAATGTAAAATAAATTAAAATAAAATATTGTATTTAATAATAGTTAAATAGCTTACTCTGAAGTAGGAGTGTTCGAAGACAAAAAGGTTGACGTCTATTGGTATTTCCACTTGTCGTCGAACCTGCAATAACAGAATACAATATAGATACATCAATAAAGATTTAGAATACATTATTACATTAATATATTTATTATTTAATATTATTTAAATGAGTAAATTTATAATACATACCCTAACGACTGGGCGCACGACAGCAACTGGCTTGTCTACTTCGACGGTATCACAATCAAAAGTGAGGACTCCATTCGTCTGAAATAATCACATAAATTAATAATATAATAATGTTTCTTAATATCGTTATAGTTATTTTAGATAATATTCAATACAAATAATATTTAGTAAAAAAGATATTAATTAATCCCTCAATTCCAATAAATTACATTACAGTAATTACACCCATTTACATACGAATTTGAGCATTGGGGGCTACACAAAACCTTCCCACCTGCGTTGCCAGATTTTAATTTACGAAATCCCTACTTAGAAAAACAATATTCCTGCATATCCCTTGGAAAGATTGAAAAAAAAAAAAAAATAGATATTTGCTACTTTGTTAACAACACTACACCTCTAAATAACAATTATTAAAGGTATAAGGTGAAATAAATTAACAATTATAAATAGTACACATTTATTTTAATAATAAGAGAATATGGTTATAGGAACATAGTTTCGAATTACAGAAAAATGAACGATTGGTAATGGTTTTTCCATTGCCTATTCATACAATATTAATCTAATTTATTTAAAGATACAAGCTCTTAAAAAGAAGGATCTAATTTTAAAAATAAAAGAACACATTTATAGGAACATGGAGTTTCTATTTTAAAAAAAAATCTAAAAATCACTGTAAATATATTGAATGTAACGACAAAACGAAAACTCTAAAAATGGAGGTGTGTTGTGTTTATTAAAATAAAGTGGGAAATTAATCTATCAATACTATTTACGTGTTCACAATAGATAGTTTTACACTGACCTTTAATTACCTTTTTAATAGGAAAAAATAGGACCTTAAAACAATTTTTATATGTATTTCATCTTGAAATATAGATTTCTCTATAAATGCTAAGTTTATAAGGGTAAAAGTTGAGATGAATCCTCCTACAGTACGTAGAAATCACTAGGTCTGGCAACACTGCTTCCCACTCCTCGCGTATCCAATCCTTATAATATGTATACTTATTGTACAAAGTAATAAATGTAAAAAAAGTAAAACGCATCAGAGGTATTTCTGCTTTTATCTAACTTTAAAACGTAACTCCGTTATTATCTAAGCAGGAAGATAGACTATACATTCACGAGTTCGGGATTTTTTTTTCTGGAATCTAGCCCTTGCAAATGAATAGATATTTCACATCTTAAACAAAAGTATTATTTTACATAAATTTCTTGTCTTCCGAATTCAACAAATTTGTATAATTACGGTTCTTCCACTAAGCTACAGATGTCGAATAAAAATTATAAAAATGATTTAAAAAAAAAAAAAAAAGTGGTGCCAAAAATATTCTCTCCGTTACTAGAGATAATGTCGCATATAGTAGAGAAGAATGGTGAAATAAAGAGAAATATGCCTTAACAATTCACTAACCTGAAAGCCACGCAATAAGAAGGAATATAAAAATAAATTAAAAATAATAAAACGTGTAACTTACATGAATGCTGTAGTCAGTTCCGAGCAGAAAAGGCTTCATATTGATAAATCTGAAAATTAAAATTAACTTATTTATTATCAGTGTACGTATATTATCAAAACACACGTATATATGTAAATTTGATGTTTTTGTCATCTTATGATACGATGCTCCCAAAGTTGTTATAATTACTGAAATTGTATTAGCTCCCAATTAATATACATTGCACTATTATAAATATTACAAGATCAATATCGGCTAATGTCTTTGGGAACCTAAAGATATTTTCTTAACGTTTGTAGCATTTTATTAGATTTAGATCTATGCGCTAGGTATTGTCTAAATAGTTGGTTTACCAAGAAAAAACTATTGGAAATAACTTGTCGGAAAAACTTTTATTAATTAATTATTACAATCCACCACTAATGTGGGAATATAGATGGCTTTATGATTACATTCACACGTTATATGTGATAAAAAAAGAAATGAAAAAAAAAAAAAAAAAAAAAAAAGAGAAGAGAAAAGAAAACAATTATGCTATACGTTTCCAGTATTAAGTATATCACATTGGTAAAAACATAAAAATTGAAATTATTTAAGATAATAATAAAATTAAATTCAGATATCACTAAATATATTTTCAAGTTATGGATTTAAAACAATCTTTTTAAAAAAATTTAAACTTATAATTTGATAATGAGGAAGATCCTACTAAATATGGTATAAAGCTCTAGAGCTAGCAACAATTAAGCAAATACGGTTAAGATGGCATGCTCATAGTATGAGCTCCCACAGAATGCCAAAAATCATGATGAAGGAGGGAAGAGAGAGAGAGAGCGAGTGAGGAAGGCCTAGATTGCGCTGAAAGGAAGACATTGAAGCGGACCTAAAGACCCTTGGCGTGGGGCAATGGAAGAGAGCTTCTGGTGACAGGAATAAATGGAGGGGAGTCGTGGAAGAGGCCAGGGTTCTGCATGGACCGTACCGCCATTTTTGTTGTTATTGTAGTAATTTGATAAATATTACAATCATTCAAAATTTTGTTATATAACTTGTTGGGAATTGAATATATGTTATTTGTGTATCAATATGATTATTTTAAAAAACGGATTTTACTACACGGGTACGTGTTTCGGTTTGGAATTTTTTTTTTCTTTGCATTTTTCACCTTAAAAATGTAACATTCTGAAACGCTCTAGTTCCTTTGGTGTTGCTCAGATTAAAAATTTGCCGACTTTTTCCTGATCTTGCAAAAAAGTTTTCTTGCGGTTTTACAAAAATCGTATTTGAAATATCGTAAAAACCTAATATTTTTCATATGGGAGCTAAATAGCATTGCTTGGAGATTGTCGGAAAACTTCATTAAATCCATAATTTGCTGTGAGTAGCAACTGAAATGAATTTCCATCATCAAATACTGCACTCAATGTCCTACATAATTAATTGTGGTCCTTTTTTTAAAAATTTATTAGAAGAACTTCAGTTTTAATGCTGATCATAAATACTAAAGCTGTAATAATAACACGTCTCTCTTTATGTCAATGATGCCATAAAAGTTTTTTTTTATTTTATTTATTTTTTTTCTGTCGACAATATATTTTATGATTACTGAAGTATTTAACTTCAGCTAAATAATACGGCCAGACAATTGAGCTGGAGAGAATGAAAGTGGTGTAAGTTAAACAAATTAAAAATCGGACGACAAATTCTGCCGGGCATCCCTCTAAATTTTAATTTTCATTTAATTGTCTTATTGTATGAGATAGAGCAAAAGTTTATCTTTTAACCGCCCTTTAATTTTTTAAAGTAGATTTAAATTTTGTAAACTTAGTGCAAGTGCGCAATCGTTATGAACATTTTTTTAATTATAAGAACAACAATTTTTATTTTAGATTTTTATTCTACATTAAATTTCGTGAAGAATCGATACCTTGCCCAAGTTATAATGCATGGCATGCGCTAAGATTCACAAGCTGCATTTTAAGAAATTTCTTAAACACATGTGACACATTATTTTTACGTATTTTTGCACACTAGATGTGGTGGGATTAGTTTTTCTAGAATCTCTGTTACAAAGTATTGGATATTTATTTAGGGAAGACTTAATGTTTTATATAGATATATATTACAATTATCTGTAAAGCAAATTAATTTTAAATTTGCTAGGATTAAGATTTATTTAGATTAATAAATTAAATTTGCTTTATGCAAAAAAGTACACGGTGCTTTAATAAATCTAGTAAACCAGTTAATATGCATTGATAACAACTTTGGCGAAGAATTTAAAGTAATGTATAACATATAAACGTTAAAATATATACCTAAAACAAATAAGTCGAATTATATAATGTATGATTTAGGAGAAGTTTGCCCTTTTCCTGTTTCGAACCAAAGATGGTTAAAACGATTTTTATTATTAGTGACTCCTTATATTTTTCTGTTAATTAAATTAAATTTTGTTATTGCATTTGCCGCTTCGAAACTAACTAACTAACTAAAACATAACTATGAGTTGTGATGGACATGCTTCCCGACTTAAAAAAAAAAAAAGAATAAAAATAAAAAAACCGAGCTTAACCCTTTAAGCACGTACGTGATCTTTAATTTATGAATTTTTTGTGTATAATAAGAACATTATAAAACATTGATTTTTCTCAAACTAAAAAAAATCTTACTTACGACACTATCACTATCAACGGATTTTTATTATGTTTAAAAATAAAGGTGGCGTAATGGATTTTAGCCCGTTGAAACCAATTAATAACTTGCACAACCCATTTTTATAAACTTTAAAGCACTGTTGTCTAAAACTGAAACACAGTCCATTCTATAATGCTTGTGTAATTTTTAATAAGAACGTTTGAAAAACCTTAATCTTCTCGAAATGAAGGAAACTTGACACACCACTTTCATTCTAACCGGCTCAGTTGCTACTGTAATTGTGCATTATTGTTATTCTTAGGGGACATATTTCATGTCAAAGATATTTCACTACCATTAAGAAGAAACGTAATCTAATTGACTCGGAAAAACAATATATCATGGATATGTCTGTCTATAATATGTTGTTTCTATATCTACTGCTTCTGATAAGAAAACTGTCGAACGTTTCAAAAAAGCTTTAAAAATGATGGAAAAAGGTTACTTTTATATAAGCTCCTAAACAGTAGGTCCTGGAGCGACAAATATAGCAAAAATATTTTAAATTAAATCTCTAGTAAGGTAACTGCCGTTAAATATTTGATCCGAGCAACGCTAACAGAGCTAGAACGTGTCAATATGTTAAACTTTTTAGAGTGAAAATAACGTTAGCAACAAAAGCTACATGTCTAATTGTAAGTCAAACAAAATATTTTATTTAAGTAAAAGAAATAAGTTTGAAAATTATATTATAAGTATAGTTACTTCGAGGATACGTAAGTTTACTTTATATTGTCATATGATTTCAAGGATATGATGAATCTACAGCTTTATATTTATTTAACACTATTTCCAAAAACTTTTCCATAATAAAAAAATTATAGTAATATAATGGCATTTCTAGAAAAAAAAAATGTATATACAACCTTCCAGTTAGTCAATACAAAACGTAAATATCACTATATAATATAAAATAAACTTACTCCACTATTAAACATAAAAAAAAAATAAAAATAAGGCAATATTAGGATTTGTGAAAGACACGTATTTACAATATTACACTCAGAATTCATTAAAAACCGGAAAACATTACTTTAAAAATGTTTTCAATAATAGATTTAACTATGTAACGGTTCATTGTTTATTTATCTTTACACTTGAAAATAGTGCATTCCATTTATTGTCAGTAAAAAATCAATATCAAATAATTTTGTTTGCATGAACACACGATACATAACGATATTAATCATAATAATAAAAAAAAATATACTACTGCAATGTTTGTATACTAGGTAATTTACCTTAACTTTTGGTACTACATATCATCCAAAGAAGAAGGTTTTATAGAGAGGACTTTAGTTAATTTATTGATTCTTTTCAGAAAACGATTTTCAAAATGTTAATGTATGCCTAAATAACTTTATAAGGGACAGCTCCAGAGGTTAGAAAATATAGGAAGGTAACAATCTAATAGGATTTAATTTTTTTAGTATAGAAACGATTTTGTTAATCACTAAATTAAGTGATGTTTAGTGTTTCTTTACGCCAAAGTAAAATTGTCAATTAAAGTATCGATTTAAATATTAAATAACCTTTCATAGACATTTTTATCTGTATACAGCTCTGAATATATATTTTTGAAACGTTTTTTCATGAAGTTAATATTAATCTACATAGTTGATGGAACAATATAGTTACTTTAAAAGTGGTATCATCATCGTATGATTTGAAAATGATATTGATGAATGATATGATGGAACTATAGCACAATAAATCGTGTTAATTTTTAAAAACATGTATTATGAAAAAAAAATTAAAATGGTAGGTATAAATATAATATTATCTTTAAAACAATACTTCATAAATGTATAACTTTTACATTTTCCTACCATTTAAAGTGGTAATGTCCATTTAAAATCATTAAAATTATTAATGTAATTTCAATTATTTAAAGGGCGCAGTTGTAAGCTTACATCAGGTTAACTTTAAAACACATGAAATTTGAAATTATTTAACCTTTTCAAAACATTACTAATCCCCATATTAAAAAAAAAAAAAAAAAAAAAAAAAAAAAAAAATAGACTTACACCACTTAAAAAACTAATAAAGTAATAACTTGCAACATTAGAATAAAAAGAAGACGAATTCTTACATATTTACGACTCGTATAATTTATAACACTTAGAACAGAGAGCACTAGCAAAGAGCTTGGGAAAAAATCAAAAGATCTCAAATTAAATCTTAAATATGTTTTCAAAAACATTTTTCTATGGATGGAGCACCTGATTAAACAAAAAAAAAAAGGGTCTATATTTTACAGACAAAGTGGCTCTTCACATCTGTTAAATTTAAATTTAATTTATTTTTTTTTAAATAGCTCAATGAGTAGTCAAGAACTTTTTATTAGTAGATAAAAAAAAAAATCAATTTTCATTATTAATAGTATTTTAAATGGCTTTGCCTTTGAAAATAAATTATTAATAAAAAACAAAACACTCAACCGATGTATCAAAACTTACTAATTTGCACATTAATGTGTTGATAGTAAATTAGTTTATATGTATATGACGTTTTATAAAAAAAAAATTAATACAGGCCAAAAAATAAATTACCAGTTAATAAAACTAAAACCAGCTTCAATTTATGATGATTATTCCAATAGCAAAAAGACATATTCAAAATATTATTAAAGATAGACTTTAAGATGAATATAAATTTAAAGCACAAACATTAATAGCATTACTTAAAATATTGTTTAAATTAACAATTACTAAAGTGTTTGCTTTAAATAAAATTTAACATTTTACTACAACTCGCTTCCCACTCTATTCCCGATAACTCTCCTAGGCGTCTGAAAAAAAAAAGCCTCAGGACCTTTTAACTTAAACTTAAGTTTTACCAATGTTATAAATTACAGGCAGTTGGAATGTTATTACGAGCATTATTTTTATTTTATTTGTATACTCAATAAAAGCATTTTACTTCATTTACAAAAAATAAACTATTCTCTAATAGATGGAAGAATAGCTACCATTAATCTCTAAATAGCTTGGCATTAAAAAAAATTAATGAAACACCGCTAAGTATATGTTCGAAAAATAATTTACATAAAAATAAAAGAAAACAAAGAAAATTAATTATACGAATAACTTTATGTATTAAAGATAATATAGCTAGCAACTCTTGTAAAGTAAGTTATTAAAAATAAAGTATCAATTATAAAGTAATAGATCGACCACTAAGAATACTTATTATAGTAAAACGATACATTCATAATATTTATGTTGGTATATAAAAACAACGAACACATATTAAAGAAATAATTATAAATATAAAGTAAAAAAAAAACAAACTTAATAATAACGATATTACTAAAAAAAAAAAAATTTAAAATAACTATTAGTAAACTATGCTCTTATTTTATTATGATTATTATCATTATTATTACAGAAAACTTTTTTTGACCAATATTGCAGTCTTCCACGATAGTGACTATCTATTCAAAACTAATGCATGATGATTATCACTATTCTCTGAATGGCTTTACATTAAAACTAAAAAAGTTATTAGTTTATAAACAGGCATAATTGGATCTTTAGAAAACCGACAAATGGGGACGATTTTAAAAAAAGACGTTTCCCAATAATTTACCGAAGAAATATACACGATCAAAAATTCAATTACCAATTCGAAACTTTGATTGCTAGCTTATAACTAAATTTTATAAAATGCATACTGTTTCGCATAAACAAAATTGTGAATGCTTATGGCCTAATATGAGTTTAAAATTAAATTGAGAATAATATTAATTTTACACTTAACAAGAACAAAAGACAAACGACAATAACAAAACAATGAAATAGCAATGCACTGATAAAAATAAAAAAATATATAATGCACTTACCAATATCAGAAAAGATAAGCACTGAGATCGGACAACCTTGGTCTGAGAGAGTTAGAAGCGTTATAAGTTGACAAGGGGTGCTCAGTCAAGAAGGCAAGGTGTGGAGGTAATACAGGTAAGATATCAGGTAGAGTGGGGGTAGGAGTTACCTGATTAGTTGATTTTTGAAATGTAACCTTCTTTTTGCTAACACGAAAATAGTTTTCAGCTCCATACACCTCAGAAATCAAATATTTCTATAATTAACGAACATTGGAACCTAAAAATATTTGACAACTGTTAAAATTATTATTATTATATGTACATTATGATACTTCAGATTATTATAAATAAATTAACCAGTAAAAACAAACCAAGTATTTCTTAAGATATTTACTTATACTGGATGAGTATCTCTTAGTGTAAAAAAAAAAAAAAAAAAAAAAAAAAAAATTGGGTAAAACTAGATCAAAAATGTAGTAAAATGCCGCAGACCTTACCTTTCTATTCTAATCCGTTGCATAATGCAATTAAATTAACGTCTATATTCATTATCAGTGGGTTTTAAAATAAATACTAAATAATAATAATAAATAAATAAATGTAATAACATAAGATCCTCTGATCTGGTGTCACTTTATTGATAGTTTTCCTTTATTTTTTATTAAACAATAACTTTTCACTTTCTTTGCTTTTCATTTCAATGAAGAGTTTATTGTGTTTAAAATGTACATTTCCATTAAGGTATTGTCATAATGTTTTATTTACACATGTAACTGATTTGTATGCCAAATGAGAATACCATGTTTTTTTCGGTTTTAAAAGTAAATTTCTCCAGAAAACGAAACAGAATCATTACTTTTAACATGTCAATCGAAAGCTGATTAAATTTGCAGTTTTTCAAAAACCGGTGAGCGTAGAAGTAATTTAAGACACTGTGACTTCCCTAAATAAGGTGATAATATTCTTTAGGTCACAAATTTGTAAAATTCAAGGTTAGATGTACTCTGCTCTTATAGAAAATTTAATACTAAATCCGAAAATGTGGTCAGAAATTGAAAAATATTTTTAAAAAATCGAGATATTACAGCTTTTATGGTAAAAAACGAGGTTACCTAAAAAAAGTCTTTGATTTATCGTATATCTGCAACGGATTAGAATAGAAAGGTAAGGTTTGCGGCATTTTACTACATTTTTGATCTAGTTTTACCTATTTTTTTCTTCTTTTTTTTACACTTAGAGATACTCACCCTGTGTTTAAAGACATTGCTGAAAGATATTTACTTTTGTAGGCAGGGGCATCTTTGAACTCACCTATTCACTCAAGAGTATAAACACATACTTTTAAGGAACGTATTATAGTGTTAGGTATAGATGCTGGTAATCTCTGCAACACGAGTTTGAATCTGGCCTGGATGGGCATTTCTTAAGAATCTTGTAGTTTGCCTGCCTTAGTTGGAAATCATAAGGCCTTAACGTACAAATAAATTCCTGTTATTTTAAATCAGTTTTTAATTTTAATTTTTTTATTCCATTGTTTAAAAATTATTTTTTTTTAATTTTTTACAGTTTGGTATATCTCTTTTCTAAAAACATTGATTACTGCACATTTATTATTTAGGTGTATTGTACAGATATTATAGTAAACTATAATTTCAAGTTACGTTATCATCAATGTGAGGTAGTTTATTTATACTTTATAACGATAAATAAATGAAAATAATAAAATTAAATGACAAGTATTAGAAAATAATATCGATTCAGAAAATATTTATTGAATTCTCATGTTTTGCTTCCCTAGCCTTAGGTCCTAGCAAAACATTTATCAAAACTTACAAATTAGTATTATAAATGTGACATTCTATATATATATATATATATATATATATATATATATATATATATATGTATATATATATATATATATATATGTGATATATATATATATATATATATATACTTTTATATAAAAGGACAAGCCATTTTTCGTTTGTGATCACTAGTCACCAGAACACTACAGAACCAATCTGTACAAAATTTTAACCACATCATCTTTATAGTTTTTGGAAAGTTTAACAATCATAAAATCTGCTGATTTTAAATTAATTTCGTATTAAAAAAAGCTATAATATGTGGATAACGGTTAAGTTTAAAAATTGTCCGATAGGTGGCGAGCGTCATTCTACATGAGAGATTAAAAACGTACAAAACGAAATTGATAATAAAATTTACTTAAATTCAATTAAATTATTTGAAAAGATTTGAATATGTGGTGCGACATGGGTACTCCAGTGAAGTCGACCGATATGTGGTTATTCCGCAATTAAATCTACAATGGTACAACCCAAATTTACAACCCATGTGTACTTATTGCTGTATTACTTATTATTGTTAAATCTTCCAAGAACTTAAAATTTGATAAAGATAGATAGTAGTTTTACCATTGACCACATATTGTTCGATTTTAAAACTTCACTGGGATCAACCTTTCGCACCATATATTTAGTTCTTTTTTAATAAACAGATTGAATATGGGTAAATTTTATTATTAATTTCAAGCTCCATATAACATCCGATCATTGTAACCTCTCATGTAGTATGGTTCTCGCCAACTGTCGGTCAATTTTCTTACTTCATTGTTATTCACGTATTATTGCTTCTTTAATAACAAAGTAATTGAAAATCGGTAGATTTTAATATTGGTAAACATTTTTATAAAGATGACGTAGTTAGTGATCTTAAACGAGAAAATTTTATATATTTCAAATTATAATAAAAAAAGCGTTCTTTTTAGTTTGTCATCAGATCCATAGTATTGAGGAATGAATGACAAAATTAAATAATAGTATGGAAATGTTAGTCGTATTTTAGGAATAACGCAAGTTTATCCAAAATTATTTACAAATTAGTATTCATCTCTGTAATAGCCTCATAACTAAGTCAATCAGACTAAATAAAGAGAAAAATTAAATAGCTTTCTGATGATACCCATAACCCAAAATTAAACGCACAAATTATGTACTATTCAAATGTGCCACAGATATTTGCGTTACACTTAAACAAAGTATGTTTATAAAATATGTTATATTTAGATATTTTTTTCGTATAATATTTTTGTATAAAATGATCCAGTTATCATTACCAAGAATCCATAATGTCGGTTACATTTTTAGGAATATTTTTTGTTCATTTAAACTTTGCTATTTTATTTTTTTTTTAGTACAGTTTAAATCGTTTTCATGGCCAAGCTTTTGATATCTGAAACTTTGCAGAACAAAAACTAATTTTAATTAGATGCACACACGTTTATTCTTTTCTTTAAAAATAAATAATATGGAAAATCATATACACTTAAAATATTAGATCAAATGTTTATTATAATACTTAGTTGAAAATAGAAATAATTTCTAGAAAATATTTTATTTTTTATTTTATTATGAATAATATTCTTTTCTCATCATTTTGCAATAAAAACCACATGTAAGAAACCTATATATAAATGACAAGTACATCATATTTTACCATAACCAGTTTATATGGTAGAGTATGGCCGCCGGGTGGTCTTGAGGTATGGCAGTGAGCAGCTTTGGCTACGCCTTCCTCTACCTGCCTCAAGGTAATGGCGGCTCGGTTGCTTCGAACCTCTATAACTAGGAGGGCTGTGTACAGGTTTTGACACTGTAAATAGAAGAAAATTTTATACTATTAAGAAATATATAGATACAGGGTGAGTCCCCTGTTAGTGTAAAAAAAAAAAAAAAAAAAAAAAAAAAAAATGGGTAAAACTAGATCAAAAATGAATAAAAATGCCGCTGACCTTACCTTCCTATTTCAATCCGTTGCAGATATACGATTATTCAAAAACTTTTTTGAGAAAACCATGATTTTTGAACACTTTGTTTAAACATTTTTGAAATTTAGACCAAAATTTTGGATTTAGCATTAAATTTCCTATAAGCATAAATTTATGGCCGGGTTGATACTCAAAACATTTTAAGCAGGCAAGGCAGAATAGCCATTTCCTATACACCTATCGAAAACAATTAAGTTAATAATATAACTTAAGTTATAAGGCACGTTAGGTCAAATCCATGCTCTAAATGCATCACCATCTCTCCGACTATGGGCAAAATATGCAATAAATATCAAAAATATGCAACTATCTATATTATTTAGAAAAATAAAGTACTGCAATACGTACTTACACACAAGTCCGAAAAGAAGTTTAAGTAAGTAGTTTTGTTGAAAAGGGAAACAATGAAAAAATTAAAAAACAAGGCGAATATATTGATTTAGGGAAGGTTATGTCAGTTCTGAAGTATAACATACATCGGTATCGAAACCAGACTTTTCTGATCCAGTGGCAAAACTTTTTTTTTTTTTTTTCTTCAAATTTTGTCGTCCCCGTCTCCCTTGAAAGTCTCAGTTAAGAAATCACGGACATTCTTTCCTACAAAGATCTTTCGCTTAACCTTCAACTGATCGTTGACCGAAAAATAGTCAAAGAGTTCAAATATCTTGGAGAATTGATGAGTTGGAACAACCTAGAGAAAAAAGCAATGAAATCTAAAAGAAATAAAGTTGAACTGGCCTTCCAACTCATACAACACAACATACAACAAATCTCTAATGGAATGCAAAAATATGACATTACTACACAGTAATTAAACCAGAAGCACTATATGCAGCTGAAACACTGTCCATTACAAACCATGGCCCAACTCAATGGCTAGAGATCAAAGAAAGGAAGATATTAAGAAAAACTCTAGGCCCCAAATTTCATAATAACAAATTAAACCATACAGAAATGAAACCCTTTACCAAAACATTGAGAAACTTTCAGATGCAATGAGGAAGACAAGAATTGATTTCTACGGACACATCCTCAGAATGAACCCAAATACACTAACCAGAAAAATGTTTGACTACTTTCGCAACAAAAAGAACAAACCAAATTGGTTTAAGGAAACATAGAAGAACTTAAACGAACTCCGCATCACAGAAAATATGCTCACCGACAAAAGTACAAAAAAAAAAAAAAAAAATAACCCAAGACAAAAAAGAGAGGTTCCAAATTCAAAATTAAAATGAAACAAACAATCCAAATCTCTGAAGAGGAGAGGATGCTGGGCTAAAAGAAAGGGAAAGAGCATTCAGAAGTGATTGGTCCAATGCATACTGAGACGAATTTTCAATCGAGGAGGAAAAAAGTCTGAATCTCTTAAATAGACCTGGCAACCTAATTTACATAAACAATAGAGTTGGAATAAGCTAAAATAAAACCACTCAAGTCACAACAATTAGAAAAATACTGAACAGCTAGCCCCCATTATCCACGGTTCCGATTTTCTTTTCAGTAAGGTTTAATTTTTCTCTTACCATTTCATTTTAATTTTTATTACTGCACAATTTTAATATGTCTTTAAAGTAGCTGAAGACGTTGGAATAATATCCTTTAATTCAAATTTTTGCAATATATCAACATACGCTGAATCGATTTCCATACAATTTTGCCAAATATTCGTGGAATTGAAATTTCTTATCCTGAAAAAGAAAGCAGCTAATTTTTTTAAAGAGGAGGAGCAAATGGGGGTTTCAAAAATAACTTTTTCATTCAAGTCAATATAGCTCCTAAACGGTTGGTCCTAGCGACATATATAACAAAAAATATTTTACGTTAAATTTCTGATTAGGAATCTGTAAAATTTTCGATCCGAGCTAGAGAGTTTCAAAATGAATGAAGAAAAACGTTCACCCAAAAAAGTATGGATTCCCAGCTAATATGATACACTATTTACTAAAATATTTGATAGAATTTATAAAACTATTTATTTTAATTTTATAGTCGGAGAAATGGTGACGCATTTAGAGCATGGATTTGACCCAACGTGCCTTATAACTTAAGTTATATTATTAACTTAATTGTTTTCGATAGGTGTATAGGAAATGGCTATTCTGCCTAGCCTGCTTAAAATGTTTTGAGGCAGGTGGAGGAAGCTACCTATGGCCAAAGCTGCTCACTGCCATACCTCAAGAGCACCCGGCGGCCATACTCTACCATATAAACTGGTTATGGTAAAATATGATGTAATTGTCATTTACATATAGGTTTCTTTCATGTGGTTTTTATTGCAAAAAGATGAGAAATGAATATAATTTATAATAAAATTTAAAAAAAAAAAAAAATCAAATATTTTTTAGAAATTATTTCTATTTTCAATTAAGTATTATAATAAACATTTGATCTAACATTTTAACCGTATATGATTTGCCATATTATTTATTTTTAAAGAAAATAATAAATTTGTGTGCATCTAATTAAAATTAGTTTCTGTTCTGCAAAGTTTCAGATATCAAAAGCTTGGCCATGAAAACGATTTAAAATAAACTAAAAAAATAAAGTAAAATAGCAAAGTTTAAATGAACAAAAAATATTCTTAAAAATGTAACCGACATTATGGATTCTTATTTAATGATAAATGGATCATTTTATACAAAAATATTATATGAAAAAAATATCTAAATATAACATATTTTATAAACATACTTTGCTTAAGTGTAACGCAAATATCTATGGTACATTTGAATAGTACATAATGCGTGCGTTTAATTTTGGGTTATGGGTATCACCAGAAAGCTATTTAATTTTTCTCTTTATTTAGTCTGACGGACTTAGTTATGAGGCTATTATAGAGATGAATACTAATTTGTAAATAATTTTGGATAAAATTACGTTATTCCTAAAATACGACTAACATTTCCATACTATTATTTAATTTTGTCATTCATTCCTCAATACTATGAATCTGATCACAAACTAAAAGGAACGCTGTTTTTATCATAATTTGAACTATATAAAATTTTCTTGTTTAAGATCACTAACCACGTCATCTTTATAAAAATGTTTACCAATATTAAAATCTACCGATTTTCAATTACTTCGTTATTAAAGAAGCTATAATACGTGAATATCAATGATGTTTGAAAATTGACCGACAGTTAGATATCATGTTAGGAGGAAGTAACGCTGGGAATTGACCTCCCCATCAATGCCAGTTGTTTTACGTTATGTATGTCTGCTATTTGTCACGGAATAAATGACAGGTGTAGAATTTAAAATTAAAGAGAAAAAAAAAATCTTTTCAGTGACTATTTTAATTAAAATTTTTTAAGTAAACTTGAAACTAAGTAAATTAATTTTTGCTTTCAAGAAAATTTATAAAATAACCAAACCAATCTCAGAAAAACTGGTATTTCAGCCAAGGTAATACAAAGATATTTAAAATTTTTTGGAAGAAAGATAAAAAATCAGTTTACTTTAGCAATAATACATCAACTTACAAATACAAATTGTACGTTTAATGCTTTAATTTTTAATGTTTATAAATCCTGAAAAAACATTTTATATTATTATAATAATAATAATATATAACTTATACAATTATAAAATATAGAAAATGTTTAAGGAAATAATGAAAATATATATTGGTCTTTAAAACGTTTGCTTTGCCTTCCGGTATGTCCACAAACCTACCTGGATTTCTCATTCTAATCTTTATTGATAACGGGAATCCAAGGCGGACCCCAGAAAGTGGGTTTCCTAAAGGTATATGGGCCACCCTTCCGGTTCCTGTTGGATCCCTGATATACCTATAGGGCTTTAATCCTCATGAAAAATTGTCCTGAAAATCCCTAGTATCTCCAATACCAAGGATAATAAAATTGTACGACAGATGGGTTTTACCATAGACTAAGTAGGAAAATTTATGGTCGAATTTATTTCTAAATATTTTAGTCCAAAAGGTGGATAATCCGGCCTTTAGGTCCCCGGTGATATACCTAGAAAGGGATTTAATCCTCAGTCATGCCAATATTAAGGGCAGTAAAATTTTAGGAGTTGAGAGCATTACCCTATAAGGCGCCATCACAATATTTAAGGCAATAAAACTGTCACACAGTCAACGACTAACAAGGATATATTGACAGTTATATAGACGGGGTTGAATAATTGAAATTTATGACTGATTTTATTTCAAAATATTTTATTCCTAAAGTGGATAACCCACCTAGTTGAGGTAGCTATAACCTCATAGAAATAGTGTCCCAAATCAGAAATCTTTATAAACAAATTCACCAATTTAAATATTACAGAAAGTAATATTAGTTTCTTCATTTCAGGCGGTGGAATGGTGTATGTCAATATACGTTGTTTTGAGAAAAAAAAAAAAATTAATGACTACTTTATAATAAAAATATGTGGATAAAACCTGTTATGACATATTGTTATAAAAAAAAAATAATTTTAAGAGATATTTATTTGGAGCTAATTGAGATATACCACTTTTTCTACTATGTTTGAACATTTAGGGAGATATTTTGGAGGGAAAAGTGGTGTATCTGTGAGATACACCACATTTATCTCAAAGATGTTAGAGAATAGTGATGATAAAGTAATTATGAATTTAGTTTTTAAATGGTTTATTTAAAAAAACACAAACAATTAATATTGATGTGCTGAATATCAATAACCGTGCACCACAATATTATACTTTTTTTTTTTAAAAATGAAACATTTAAAAACTATATTCATTTATTCCGTGACATATAGCAGATATACATAACGTAAAACAACTGGCATTGATGGGAAGGTCAATTCCCAGCGTTACTTACTCTCCCAACATGATATCTAATTTATTTTAAGCGATTAGATCCCTCAACCGACTCCTTATTAGCCCTTTTCGGGTATTCTCTGGCTTGTTTATTGAGGCCATAGTTTATATTAAGTTATTGGTATTTACGTAAAATTTGTCATGAAATCTTTTGTGTGAGGTCTGGATGTTAATCTGCTTAAATGGAACATTGGTAATATAAAATGGGGGAAAGGTATCGTGTCGAAGTGTAAAAATGATGAGTTGTAATTTGTCGTTGTTGGGTTTAATTTTCTATTTTTGAACCTGTCTTGTAATTATTGTAATCAGTGTGTAGGGAAGAGTCCCTTTCTGAACAAGAAAAAATAAAATCTCTCCAAATCCCGGTTCTTCTGGGGGGAGGGGGCTTTAAATGTTCCATTTTTCAGTTTTTCGATTATAACTCAAAAACAATGCATAGCAATGTAAATGTTTTTCGTTACAAAATGAAAGCTTATTAAATTGTCTACTAGTTTGTTTATATATACGTTTTTTACGAACAACTGGACCGTTTTCGTGCTACCGGATCCGGAGAGGTGATAATTTAAAAAAAAAAAAATGTTTTTCACCCATGTTTTTCGTATATTTTTGTGTTTTAGATCCTTACTCGTTCATTTAAGAGGAAAATAATAGAAATAAAACTGCTACAACATTAAACTCCCTACATGAATATATATTGTATATTAATTTATATTAAACATGTCACAACTAGAAATTGTTTCCAATGAAAACTTTGAGTTCCCAATTAAATGTTGGTGTTCCATCGAAACATAATCATCTGAAATTAATACAACAGCTAAATTACACTCAGTAGGTCATATGACGTAATCTGATGCGTTTTCAAAACTGACGCGTTCAAACTCTTCTTCATGCACTTCTCCGCGAAAACATGTTTAACTTAGGTATAACTCCGAAACTAATAGTTCAATCCATAACTAAGACCCAATATATGGCATTTTGATCAAGTCCTGTAAAATACCCATGCCAACACGCTAAAAAGAACGTACTTTTGTGAAATCCAATTTCTGGCACATTTTTGTTATAAATCCGAAACTATTCGTTCATTCCAAACTTCTTTTTTTCCATATCAAAGCTGATTAAATTTACTATCAGACCTTGTATATGATTGATTCGATTCCGTAAAATACGAACGCCAGCACGCTAAATTTTTACAAAACAGGATATATTTTACTAGTTCAGTGGGCTGGTGTGAATATTTCATGGAATGTAATCAAAATTTCATATATAGGGTCTAATAGTAAATTTAACCAGCTTTGAGATGAAATTATGGATCTTACAAATAGTTTCGGATTTATAACATAAAAATCTGCCAAAAAATGGATTTCACAACAGTACTTTTTCAGCATGCAGGCAGGGGTATTTTACGGGAGTTAATCAAAATTTCATATTTGGGGTCTAACAATAAATTAAACCATCTTCAGATTTTCTAATTCAGGGGACCCTCCCCTACACATTCCTACAAAACTGGAACTAGTATTTTTAGTTTCTCTGATAGCCAATTTTTGGTCCATATCAACTTTACTAAAATAGCAGAGAGGCACAATGGAATTAATTTTTTGTTATTTGAAGAGCACCAACTGTTATAATGTAAAGTTTTAATTTGTGGAGGAGGAATGCTGAATATTTACTTAAGAACGACATAGCTGATTTTAATGAACTTTGATAATCAAGTTTCTTTCATACGCACTAACATTTGTAAAGAGCACTAACAGTTATAGTGGAATTTTTTAATTTGTTTTATTGGGGGGGCTAAAGATATACGTAAGAACGCAGATTTTACAACTTTTATAGCAGAGAGTGGAATTAATTTTTTGTTATTTAACTGTTTTGTTTTATTTGTGGAGGAGGAATGCTGAATATTTACTTAAGGGGGAACTTTGATAATCAAGTTTCTTTCATACGATTTGTAAAGAGCACTAACAGTTATAGTGGAATTTTTTAATTTGTTTTATTGGGGGGGCTAAAGATATACGTAAGAACGCAGATTTTAACTAAAATATTAGTGAGTGTGAAAGAAACTTGATTATTAGTTGTTGTTTTTTAAATCGGCTTATTTGTTCTTTTTGTTTATTAGTTTTAGTGTTTAATCCCTACTAAAAATGATAGATCAAACACATTGCCAATTAAAGAAAATTTAAATTAAAATGGTGGTGGTCAACACTAATATTTCGATCTTTATTTGTCTATTTAATGAAATTAAAAATGTAATGTAGTTGAAAAGGACTCCAACACCTTTAGTCCGATCCAAAATATAATATTTTTATCTAAAAGCTGGTTAAATTTACTATTAGATCCTATATATTTAGCTTATAATTAACACCGTGAAATACCCTCACCAGTCTACTGAACATGTCATAATTTACATATTTTGCCAAAACATACACTTTTAGCGTGCTAGCTTGGGTGGTTTACAGGATTTAATATAATTTACATATATAGCATCTGATAGCGAATTTAATCAGCTTTAATATAGAAAAAAGAAATTTAGGATCGAACAAATATTTGAGGAGTAGAGTGACAAATGTGCCAAAAACAACTTGTATTTTACAACAGTACGTTTTTATTAGCGGGCTGGCATGTACATTTTACGGGGTTTGATTAAAGTTTTTAAATTAACTGGTTAAATTCATTTATAGATTCTTATAGTAAATTTAATCAGCTTTAAGATGAAAAAAAGTAATGTTCAGAGTTATAGCCAAAAGAGTATGACAAACGTGTTTTCGCGGAGCTGTGGGACTGACAGCTAGTTGGCCAATTTCTCCATTTTTTTCCAATAACGCAACTTTGCGAAAAATGGTCCAATTTCGGATTTCGTTTTTTCATTATTACTAGTTCCAGCTACAATTAATATTTCGTTATCGTGTTACAGATAAAAAAAAATAAATAACGTTTTTTTTTTGGCGGTGTTTTTGTGATTTTGAATATGAAGCCGATGGTTGCCGTGGTAGCAAACTTCAGATTCGGATTCAGCACCCCAAAAAACATAAAGATCCGTTGAGAATAAAAGATCCGCAGTTTTTTTTTTTTCGGCAAACCATTATTTTACTGGACTAGAAGGTGACTAAGAGGAAAGAGATTTGTAAAGGAACGAACCAAGAAAGTACTGTCGAAGGAAGAAAGGATAATTCAGGACGTAATTGAATTATAACATATGATACAATTCTAATTTGAGATTACAACTATAGTGTAATCGCAAGTTTTGCTTTTTAATCCAATTAAAATTCGTCCAATTCTATAATTTTCAATATGTTTAATTTATGTTTTGATCGTTATTTGTTAAAACCAATAGTCCAAAACATATAGTTTATTACTTATGATTATTTACCACAACATTCCAAAAGTTTAGATCCAGATCTCAATACGAGTGCACTTTGTTAATTAAACACTCATATGTCGATACACAATGGAGTTTATTGCAATAGTGAAGAACATTTCATCGAATTAATAAATATAGCAACTAATTTATTATTTTGAAATAAAATTTAAATTAAATTATTTTGTTAATTTTATCAACTATGTTAGAAGTAATGTTTTTTTTTTTTTTTTTGCTCTTTTTTCCATTGAAAACTGAACTTAGTAATATATAACATTATAGTGGAGTTATGGCAGTAAGCAGGACTTAAAAATGTGTATGGTCTACATATTTCAATGATTTATTGTCTTATGTTAATCAAGTACGTATAATTAGTTATTATAATAAGTAATTAAGTTAGTGTTTACATTTAAAATCAAGCGATGATCTAACTCATCTTATTCATTGCTGTTTTTGATTATTTCTTCCCTTTTTTCTGAACTTACAGAAACAATTTCCTCGGCCGATAAAATGGTTATTGTTTATATTTATTGCCAAAAAATTTTCTTTTTATATCTTTTTTATGTTTTCAGTCGTACAAAAAAAACATAGCTCCTTGATTTAAAAACAAAAGTTTAAGTTATTGAAATTTTACATAATGATCGCTATTCCTTACAGTTAATTAATGTTTTTTTTATGAATGGTGTTCTTTATTACTGGATTTGTTAAAATTCGTATTTTAAGTTATTATCACTTATTTTTTAATTAAAACAATTGACAAAATTATTTTAATTAATGCTGTTATATAGTGTTTTAAACGAACTGGTGATATAACTATATATGTATATATCTGTGTGTGTGTGTTAAGTAAGGTTCTTGAGGTTCAGGCAATAAATAAAAACAACTATTTTGGCGAAGTTTCAAGACTATTTGTTCTCATAATCATGCCAATGTTATTGGTGAATATGCTATTGGTATGTACTGATACCATCAGTGGTCTCGAAACGTTGCCAAAATAGTTGTTTTTATTTATTGATTGAACCTCAAGAACCTTACTTGACATATAACAGTAACATTCAATAAATTTATCCAAACACACACAGAAGAAAACACAAAATAAATTAAAAAATTTTATCTTCAGATTCTGCAACGTTATCAATTAAGAAAAACTTCATTATAGAAAGAAAAAAAATAGAAAATATATTTATGTGTAAAAAAAGATTAACTGATTTAAATATGTATTTTATTTTTTAAAATATGTTAAATGTAACTTTAAACTACTATCAATTAACTTTTTTAGTTGGCTATGAAAATCGAAAACGAGATGGTATTACAGTTTTGTATGAATGATTTTTATTTTTTTGATTGAATAGTTTTACAACATATTAATAAATTTTGTAAATAAATTATTTTACAACTTAATGATGTTAAATGCTAATTCCTAAACCATTTGATATATGTATATACAGGGTGAGTACATCTTAGTGTAAAAAAAAAAAGAAATTGGATACTTGATTAAAAATGGCTCATATCTTACCTTTCTATTACAATCCGTTGTAGATATTTGAATAATTCATCGAAGTAAACAACGTTTATTTTACCAAAAAAGTAATATCTCCATTCTGTTCTCAAATGTTGACCACATTTTTGTATTTAACATGAAATTTCTGATAAGAGCAGAGTACATGTAACCTTGAATTTAGAAACTTGGGACCTAAAGAACAGCGTGATCTTCACATTATTTAAGGGCGTTAGAATGTCTACTTATACTGTCTAATAAATACTTCAACGCTCATCGTTTTTCGAAATAACTATCGACAAAACTTCAAATCTCACAAGACCTTGAAAATTTAATTAGCATTCGAATATGTTAAAAGTAATGATTCTGTTTCGATTCCAAGGAGAGATATACTTTCTACCTATCCATGTATATCTTTGGATTATATTTATATTGCTTTCGGATAATGTAACGAACTTTCATATAGTATAATTAAATTAATGATCCGTAACGATTTCATAGAAAAATTCAATTTTAAAACAAGAAAAACATGGTGTTTTCATTTGGCACACTAATCAGGTTTTTGTGTAAATGAGACCACTTTTTGAGGTTAATTTTATGGACAGATAAATCTGTTTTCACAGTGCAAGGCATTTATACCTATCCATGTTGGATATCGTTGGTTTATTGATTTTTTTACTGCTGTCGAATAGTGTTAGAAAATCATAGTTTGCCTAACAGATCAAACGATAAGAATAACTAGATTACTGTTGGATATCGTTGGTTTATTGATTTTTTTACTGCTGTCGAATAGTGTTAGAAAATCATAGTTTGCCTAACAGATCAAATGATAAGAATAACTAGTATTACATCCTGCCACAACTTCATCACGATATTCCTCCACCTGAAGTTCGGCAAAATATAATTTTTCAACTCCTTGGTGCTCCTAAACATTATTCGAAAGTAATACAAAAATAAATCGACGATATACATGGATAGGTAGAAATGCATTTCCCAGTAAAAACGGATTCATCTGTCCATAAAATTCACCGCAAAATGTGGTATTTTTCAATATCATCTGCATTCAGAAGCTATAGTACATAATTAGAATTATATTATGAAATATATTTTTTTAAAACTGTTTATTGATATGTACAACTATATATATATAGTTGTACATATCTATATATATATATATATATATATATATATATATATATATATATATATATATATATATATATATATATAATAACTCAAATATTCATGACAGACTTACTGAGGAAACTAGAATAAACTTGACTAAACTACATAGCCAACACAAAAAAATAATCAATGTTGTTAAGATTAAGGGTCATTCATGAGTAGAAGGCAACGAGAGAGCTGACGCTTTGGCAAAGTTACCGGCCTTCCAGTATCATTTGATAAGGTCCCTATCTCTTTTATGCAATTTTAAAAATTGTATTAACTTTACTTTCTTTAGGTTTCTTATTATTTAATTTTCTTTTATTTTGTTTTTTGTTTTATTTTGTTTATCCGATTGTACAAAAAAGACAATAAGATCAAATTGAATTTATAAAAATGTAAACCAATGAACTTGGTAATACGTGTAGTATGCCTAAAAACAGGCATGGCGCATGTAAATACGATAATTAAATTCTCCTCTTTTGGGGTTACCATTTATACTATAAATATATAAAATATATAGATATATATATATATATATATATATATATATATATATATATATATATATATATATATATGTAATAAGTAAATTTGAGGTAGATAGATTTATTACAATAACATGTAAAGAACAACTCACTAGTAGCACTTTAATGAAAGTTCTACATAAGGAAGGTATCTTCGCTAGATTTGTCTTAGACCCCTCGTGATATCATCCGGAATTGAGTGTGAAGCAAGTTGGGAGATTTGTAGATTCGACATGTTATTGTAATCATTATCAACACATTTGCTTGATGTATATATATATATATATATATATATATATGTATAGGCACTTGAAGATTTAAAAAAAAAAATCGTTTATTATTTAATATATCGTGACGTTCAAACAGAGGCATATATAGATGGCACAACACTTTTAACAAGAAACCAAAATGGTAAATATTTACATCTTCTGAATCCTATATCTTATAGTTGGGATCAGCTTATCTTTAATTCTTAGTGGTTACAACTGGATTTCAGTCAGCAATTTATTAATTTCAAACTAGAATGAAAAGAAGATTTTTACGATCAGGGACTCTAATTCAATAACCAGTTACTATATTCTACAGAAGCGTAATAACATTTATTTTTGTATAATTCTTTCTAGTTTAAACAAAGTTAAAAATAATATTTTAAGTTGATGGATTTCCTTAAATAAATGGTCGAAGAGATCTACAAACAGGATTCAACCCAAGCAGTAAATAAGGACATACTTGGGGGGAGGGTTGAGAAGACATTTTTATTGCGGGCATTGTAGTAAGGCAACCTTGGAATCCTCAGGTACTGGTTGGTGTGGTACCAGCTACTGCATTGTACCTGCCTAACTGTCATGGCGGCGTAAGTGGTTTAGGCCCTAAACCTAAATGGCTGTCTGTACGATAACACTGCAGTGGAGAACACTAGTATTTTTTGTAACTGTAATTAATTTTTTATATATAAATTTAGATTGTTGGTGATAAGGAAATACTTAGTAAGTTGGAAAAAGTATTACTTTCCTTTAAATTTAATATTTACACTTGGTACATTTATATGTGATATAAAAAAGGAATGGAATTGCTATGTTGTTCTTAATTTAAATAACCAATTAAATAATCCATTAACATGAGACATCGGAAATTGAAATTCAAGGTACTTACTTAAAAATTTAAAAAAACATCACACATAAATAGATTTCAAATAAACAGAATAATACCTAATTTAAAGGACCTTCTTTTTATTTTTATTTTTAAACAAAATATTAGTTAATTTTTCAACTTTCCGTAAACAATTGGTTTATCTTAATATTGGTTTTAAACATTTTATTTTTGTATCACGAGCCCTGATATATATACGGGATGATTTCCTCTTAGTGTAAAAAAAAAAAAAAATCGAGTGATACCAGATCAAATATGAAGAAAAATTGAAATATGATGATAAGGAAATTTTTAATATGTTGAAAATAGCATCACTTTCCTTAAAATTTAATATTAACACTTGGTTAATTTATATGAAGTGATATTAAAAAGAAATGGAATCACTATGTTGTTATTATTTTAAATGGCTATTTAAATAATTCATTAACTAGAGACATCGGAAGTTGAAATTCAAGATCTTTATTTTTAAAAAAACAGAAAAATAGATTACAAATAAATACTTAAATTTTATTTGTAATCAAATGTATTTATAGATAGATATATGTATAGAATACATACATAAATTTTATTTTAATTTAAAGCACCTATATTTTTTTTTTTTTTTTACTTTTAAACAACATATTCGTTATTTTGTCAGTTTCGGTTTTTTCGTCAACAATTTGTTTTTCCTAATACTGGTTTTAAACACGTTATTCTTGTAACTCGAGCCCTTGATATATAAGGAATGATTTACTCTTAGTGGGGAAAAAATTGAGTGAGACCAGATTAAGTATGAAGAAAAATGCCGCTGACCGCACGCTTTTATTCCAATCCGTTTCAGATATATGATAATTCAAAGTTTAAAAAAAAAAAGAAACAACGGCTTTTGTCATAAAAGTTTTCATCTTCAATTTATTTAGGAAACTTATCATTTCTTTCCATACTTTACCATTCACCGTTTAAAAAAAAATAAAATCACAAAATTGCAAATTGATGATAAGGAAATTTTTAATATGTTGAAAATAGCATCACTTTCCTTAAAATTTAATATTAACACTTGGTCAATTTATATCAAGTGATATTAAAAAGAAATGGAATCACTATCTAATTCTTAATTCAAATAGCAATTTAAATAATTCATTATCACGAGACATCGGGAGTTGAAATTCAAGATCTTTATGTAAAAAAAGAAAAAAAGGCGTGCTCCTGTGTAAAAAGTCAGTGTTAGCTCTTTTACAGTCAGTGATGCTATTAATGTTGCGATATATGGCGACTCCACCGGCTTTGCTACTTGATGATAATACCACTACCGATGATGTAGTTCCAATTTGTCTGTTCTGAGCGGTAATACAATATGACCTCAGATCAAAACTAGGCACATTCACGGGCATGGAATTTTCCAACCATGTTTTGTTGATTGCCAAATAATCAGATCGGTTGATGATTGTATCGGTAGAGATGTCTTCTGAGTGCGCGACCAAGCTTTGTGCATTAATGGCGGTAATCAGTATAAAACAATGCTGATCAGGAACTTTTACGTTCCAGTCACTGCTTGACTCGGTCATATGGTGTTTTATTATTACCATTCGATTGTTCTTAAGAAGCCCTTTCCAACCGTATACGTTCTCTGTATTTGGTTTAGGCTTTTCGACGCGTATAGGCCGAATTTATATATGTTTGATATTTTCTTATTGTATCACTTTATTATATTTACTTTCACTACTTTAAACTAATGTTTTATCTACAATAGATAGATTTTCACGACAGCTAACGATTAAAACTTAGACGAACACCGTAGCTTCTTGAGTCAAAAGTTATACAGTTGTATACACCGTGTAGAGGATGGGACCTAGGATATAGGATACTACTTTGAGGAACACCGACCAGGATGTTTAAATTTAATATTTAATATTAAATGATTTTTTTTTCTTATCTATTTAATGAAATTTACAACTATACAAAATATATACATCAAGTAAATATGTTGATAATTATTACAATAACATGTCAACACTTTAAAAGAACTATTAATCAATAGCACTTCAATCAAAATTCCACACTAAAAGGTCTAGAGGCTTATTTTGAAAGGATAAGTATCTGGTTTGGACAATATATGAAGAAACATTAAAATTTTTTTTTTTTTCTTATCTATTTAATGGAATTTACAACTATACAAAATATATACATCAAGTAAATATGTTGATAATGATTACTTTATAGCACTTCAATCAAAATTCCACACTAGAAGGTCTAGAGGCTTATTTTGAAAGGATTATATCTGGAATAATTACTATATGGTGACAAAATAAGAAGCAAAATAAGAAGCACTAAGAATTGGGTTGTAAGGAGTGGAGGCGTAAATTCAAGATCTTTGAGTAAATAGAAAAAAAAATACAGATAAAAAGGGAAAAGCTTAATTTTTAATTTAATTTAAATAAATTTTTATTTTAATTTAAATAAATTTTTATTTTCAATATGAAGGCCATGTTTTTTAATTGTAAAATAGAAAATTCGTTTTATAATTTTTTTTTGTAGATTTCATTATTCATATAACACAAACCATCATAAAAAAAAAAAGTTATGTTGCCATTTAACAACATAACAATAACTATAACATAATATTTTTTGAACGTTTACATTACTTCCAATAAGCATAAAATTATCTGATTAATTATTTGATTGTTTTAATACTAAAACTTATTCTAGCCATTTGTGAGTTTTAAATTAAATATTTTACATTCTAAAATTAAATAAAAGTGTACAGAAAGGAAACAGGACAGTTATGCAGGTCACCAGCGGCTAGATGAAAGAACTCTGTAGACAACCCCTGGGTATTCCCGTTATCAATTAGGGTTAGGATGAGGGTTCCGAAAAAAACAGTCCTCAAAAGAACTGCAAAATCACAATAAATGTAATTTTTGCTTTTTATTCCAATGAAGAGTTTATTATTTTTAAAATGCATATTTTCATTAAGTGATTATCATAATGTCTTATTTATAAAAGTAACTGATTTCTATGCCAAGTGAAAAGACCACATGTTCCCGGTTTAAAAATTGAATTTCCTCATGAAATCAATTCGGATCATTAATTTAACCGTACCCTATGAAAGCTGATTTAATTTGCATGTTTTTGTGAGATTTGATATTGACATGAAAACAAAATGGAGATATTACTGCTTTCATGGTAAAAAACCTGATTTCCTCAAAAAAGTGTTTGAATTATCGTATACTTGCAAGGGATTGGAATAGAAAGTTATGTATGGTCAATGGCATATTTCTTCATTTTTTATCTAGTTTCTCCAATTTTTTTTTTCACATTAACAGGCACTCACCCTATATATATATATATAAAGGGTGAGTGCCTGTTAGTGTGGAAATAGATAAAAAATGTAGAAAAATTCCGCAGACCTCGCCTTTCTAGTCCAATCCGTTGCAGGTATATGATAAATCAAAAACTTTTTTAGAGGAAACAACGTTTCTTACCAGAAAATCTGTAAAATCTCCATTTTGTTCAAATATTTTTCAAACTTTGACCTCAATTTCGGATATAGCATTAAGTTTTCTATAAGAGCAGAGTACGTGTAACCTTGAATTTTACAAACTTGTGACCTAAAGAACAGCTTGATCTTCACCTTATTTAGGGAAGTTACAATGTCTTATATTACTTCAACGCTCACCTTTTTTTGAAAAAAAAACAACCATCCACAAAACTGTAAATCTCACAAAACCTTGAAAATTTAATCAACATTCGAATGGTATGTTAAAAGTAATAATTCTGTTTCGATTTCATGGAGAAATATACTTTCTACCCATACAGGTATATCGTTGGTTTATATTTATATTGCTTTCGAATAATGTGGAGGAGCACCATGGTGTTGGAAAATCATAGTTTGCCAAACTTCAGGTGCAATATTATGATGAAGTTGTGTTTGGATATTTTGTTACAAATCTTTATAATTCTCATTATTCAATCTTTTTGGCAAACTATGATTTTTCAATAGTATTTGACAGCAATACAAAGATGAATAAACCAACGATACTCCACATGGAACGGTAGAAATACCTTCCTCTGTAAAAACAGTCTCTTTAATCCATAAAATTCATCTCAAAAAGTTGTTTCTTCAATATCATCTGCATTCAGGAGCTAACAACAAAATTGAGGTCTATGGTTATTATCATTGGACTTTAGACCTAACATTGAAAATCTAATAAAATAAATCCTAAATAATAATAATAAATAAATAAATGTAATTAAATAAGATCTTCTGATCTGGTGTCACTTTTTTGGCAGTTTTCTTTAATTTTATTTTTTTTAAATAATTTCTTTCTTGGCTTTTTATTCCAATGAAGAGTTCATTATGTTTAAAATGCACAATTCCATTAAGGGATTATCATAATGTTTTATTTACACAAATAACAGATTTCTATGCCAACTGAGAACACCATGTTTTTTTCGGTTTTAAAAGTACATTTCTCCATGGAATCGAAACGGAATCATTACTTTAACATATCATTCGAAAGCTGATAAAATTTGTAAGTTTTTGTGAGCGTTGCAGTTTTATGGATGTTTTTTTTTCAAAAACCGGTGAGCTTTGAAGTAATATTAGACACTGTGACTTCCCTATATAAGGTGAAGATGTTCTTTAGGCCACAAAAATGTAAAATTAAAGGTTACATGTACTCTGCTATTATAGAAAATTTAATACTAAATCTGAAAATGAGGTCAAAGTTTGAAACATATTTAAACAAAATATTACAGCTTTTATGGTAATAAGCAGGTTTCCTCTAAAAAGTTTTTGAATCATCGAATATCTGCAACGGATTAGAATAGAAAGGTGAGATCTGCGGAATTTTTTATCTAGTTTCACCCAATTTTTATTTTACACTAAGAGATACTCACCCTGTATATCAGGGCTTGTATTAAATAATTATGAAGTAAAAAAAAATATTAAGAAATACAAATGTTTCACTGAAAATTAGAAATTTAATATTTATTTTTTCTATATTTAAGAAAAAAACAATAATATAATTCGATTTTAATTACAATAAAATTTAGGCCTCATTCTGTTTATTTTTATTCTCTATTACTTTGTGTTTTTTCAATAAATATATTGAATTTTAACTTCCGATACCTAATATTCATGAAATCATTAGTTGGCTATTTAATAAGAAATGATTTCTATTTCGTTTTAATTATATCTACTAAAAATAAGTGATAAATTTTAAAAAAAGTAATCCTATAACATACTTACTATGCTAGTTATATAGAGATGATCCTAGTAGGTATCAAACTCAGGTAGATGAGTTCCCAACAAGCTCAAGGGAGGGGAGTGGGGTATATACCTGTGCAAAATCCCAAAATTTTCAGTCCGCTACTGGACACCGGACAGTATGACTACCGTCCCCAATTTCACCTGTGCCTTGTGTCTTTATAAGTTCGATCCGCGACAACACCTGGTCGAAGACAACGTCTGTCGATGTCCGCGCTGCTTCCACAGATCCAGGTGGAGTTCCACTACTGAAGGAAACAGGAGAACAAGACCGAAGTGTATTGATTGTCGAAAAGTGTTTTCTTACAACGACTTCAAAATAATGGGGTTGACTTCCCCAAGATGTTTTAGGTGTTTCGGACTACGTCAGCGTGTCGAAGAGCGCCTGCTGGGATATTTTGAGAACTTAATGCTCTCCTACTATTCCGACCAGTGCAGGACTGACATCGTCCCAAGGCAGAAGTGCGAAATATGTGGAGATATTCGACCTTTGAGAGATGTGAGGAAAATAGGTCACAAAAGATACGCATGTCACGGCTGTTCTTGAACAATCCTCAAGGTATAGTCATAATTTAATGTTTTCATCCTTTTCAATTAATGTGTTTATATTTTGTACAGAAAATTGTTAATTGTTTACTTATATCTATTTTTTTTCGTTGCTTCAGAACTGATTCCGGCTGCAAATAAGGGATAAACTATGCCATTGAAGCAATTTCAACTAAGACCATTTCAAGAGACATTTTTTATGTCTAAATATCTATATTAAGTGACTTGTGATGTTTAAGACAATTTTAGTTTTTTTTTGTTTTTTGTTTTTTTAAGTAGAGCATTATTTGAGTTTTGTGAACTTTATTGTGTGAAAGATATTGATCTTTGAAAATATAATTATACATTAAATACAAATCTATGAATTATTTCTTCTCCCAGTATAATAAGACCCATAAGACATATCCAAACTTTATTTTAATCTTATATGATAATGTGATACAACTGATGGCATGGGTGGAAATAAAAATAATTGTTAACAAATAACAAGTTTATTTATAAACTTTTTTTGGGTATTGAAGTGTATACTTAGTGACAGTAATTTTCATATAGGTACATTCCTTTTCATTTACTTTTCGGTTTCTATAAATATATATTTAATATCATATATGGACTAAAAGGTGTATTAAGAATTGCTAAATATTGAATTAGGGAATGAATTTATATATTTAAAAGGATTGGTAAAAAAAAACTTAATTTCTCCCTGACTGGGAAAAACAACAGATCATAGATGTATCAATCTATATTCGACTGCTTTTACCAATTTACATTTTAGGATTAAAATGATCAAATTACTTAACTATATAATAAAATTAAATTATCAATTAAATAAACTACTACTGGATTAGATCGTCTATCTAATAAAACTATATAATAAAATTAAATTATAAATATCAATAATCCCAGTATCACAAGAAAACATCAAACTTTTTTCAAACTCTTGGTACGTCCAAAAAACTTGTGGAATTTAATCCAAATTTCATGAGGTAATTAGAATAAGAGGGTACCCATCAAAATATTAAATTTTATATTTATATCTTAAAATGATGAATTAAGGTGTAGAATTCCAAGTTCGATTTAGAAACTGTTCCACAGCTGGTTAATAACCATTATATGTAACAATTTTCGGGAGAAACATTCACTGATCGTCTATAGTAAATTGGAAGCAGATCGATGTAATGCGGAACTGTAGGCTCAGAGCGCCGTGTTACTTCAGCCTATACTGGAGCCCTATCTCTCACAGTAGTACATTCTTATAGCTGATATTTTTTTAATATTTTTAAACTTTAGTCTCTGAAAATTGTCGGTAATATCGCCATAGTTTCTGACATTCATGGTGGTGGGATATCTTTTTAAGGGTGGAACAGAGTTTAACGTTTCTACGCTAAAATCTGGTGTTCTTCTCTTCGAGATAACCTTAAAAGTGTATTTTTTTTTTTTCCGGCGGTGCGACAGAAGATGACTTGTTGTTTTGGGCCAGAAAATGATGTAATCATGCAAAAAAAATCCAATAATTTTTTTTTTAACTAATGTTCCTTGAAAATTTACATTTAGTAGTATTCAATTAAGAATAGTAAATTACATTGGAATTTTACCTTTGAAAAAATTTTACTTCAGTAAAATACCTAAAACGATTGAGAAATCAACAAAATAAAAATAAAATTCATTGAAAAGTCACTCTGAAACCATAAATTTTATTGTGGTCTAAATTAATTGAGGGGTTTTTAGTTATTCAACAATTTTCAAGGGTAAAAAAAAAAAATAAATTAAAAAAGAACTGTCGCCAGTGATCTGTATCATCATGGTACATGCATTGTCTTATGAATTTCGATTGTCTCAGTTTAGATCAAGGCTGGTCCCAATGTACATTAGTATGTACACTCATTTAATATTATATAATTATTAATATTAATTCACATTAGTGACTAATGTGACCGTGAAGTGGGAATGTAATATTAGAAATAATTTGGGTAAGTAATAACATCAATTTTTTTTTATTAATGAGTAACAATAAAATAATTGTTAGAAGAGATACTGGAGCGGACGGTTACACTATCGAAACCGCGTTAGTCTCCTTAAAAACACGCACCATGGTAAAAGGATTGAGTTTTAGCTAAAAACAACTCATTTATTAACCTCCCGTTAGTCGCGTGACACCTGTGGGGTGTTTTTACCCTTCTTCGATAAAAACAACTCAAAATGTATTTTATTTCTGGTTTTAAGGGTATAAAAAAATATATTAATTCTCCAGTGAAGCCATACTGAATTTCAGAACAAAAATAATATTATAGTAGTAGCGAGCACCTCAAAGGTAGTTTGTAAATTTATGAAGATTATTTGCTACACAGGGTGTTCGGAAGATCACAGGGTTTTCGAAATTGTACTTTTTTATTTACTTCGGATACTGTATTTCTAATATCCTATTTTTCTAATAAGCAAAAATTATATTGTTACTTGTAAATATTGAAAAACAATTTCTTTCAAATATTCAGCAAAGCTTGCAAGTACTTCCTCAAGACAATCTGGAACCCTCATCCTAACCCTAATTGATAACAGGAATACCCAGGGGTTGTCTACAGAGTTCTTTCATCTGATAGTAATTCAATTCCCTTTTAGTATGAATTTCTATAAATGGCCTTATAATTATTACTTGTAATAATTATTGTTTCGAGATACAAGGCCAACTTGTTTTCCGATATATTTTAAATAAAACAATGACTCTCCATTTCCTGTCAGAAGTTTAAAGAAGAGGTTTTAGTATCAGTAATAACCAGATAATTAATATGACCATTTTCTTGTATTAGAAGAAACTTAGACGAATATAAATATTAAAATTAATAAGATTATACTATATCTTTATTTTAGGTAAATTAATTGGAAATAAAGTTTTAAGTCATATTATTTTATTATTTTGTTTCGAATAAAACTATAATTATGTCCAGTTTAATTTTCAAGTGATTATTACATTAACTCATAATTTAAGTTTTTATTATTTTAGGGTAATTAATCGTATTTATACTTCTTTTTTTTTTTTTTTTTTTTTTTTTTTTATTAAAGATTATTTGTTCTATTATTTGTATTTATTTTCATTTAGAATTTTGACGCATGATAAAAGTTTTGGCCGTATCTTGACTGTATAGACCTAGTGGGGGACAAGACTCCAGGTATGCTTTTACCAGCGTTCTCTTCAAGTGTTACCACCTAATCCGATTCCGCGCGGAATTTTTCTGGTCCACAACATATCAAAACACCTGGGAGATTCAAGGCGGCTAAACACATGTTTAGGGACGTTTTGAGTTGTAACTCACAGATTTGAATGTTAATTTTTGGGTTGGTAGTAGGGACCTATAATAGTGCAAAACTAGAGTTATAGCCGTCAATGAGCATAGGGAGCCGAGAAAAAAAAAAATGAAAATCACGTTTTAATTTTTTTCTCAGCTTTCAGCCAAGATAGAGAAATAATTCTTTCACATGAAATTGTAGTTTTATACGTTATTTTAAATGAAAATACTTTCGGTATGCTCAAGACTCAATAGACCTTAAGAGTGCTCAAAAACTCGAAAAAAATAAAAAAAATTCCAATGAAGTCCGCTGTAACTCCGTGGAAAATTGTTTTCATGAAAAATGAACTCAAATCACAATTTAGTGCACCAAACAACCCTTATATGTGAAATTTCATCAAAAGCTTTTCACCTTTTGTATTTTTATTTTAAATAACGTATAAAACTACAATTTAACGTGAAAGAATTATTTTTATTTTGAAAGCAAAGAAAAAAATTTTGAAATTTCACATATAAGGGTTGTTTGGTGCATAAATTGTGAAGTTCATTTTTCATGAAAACAATTTTCCACGGAACGCGGAAATTGGAAATTTTTTTCGAGTTTTTGAGCACTCTAGGTCTATTGGCTTGAGCAAGCAGTATTTTCAAAAAAATAAAACTAAATTTCGTGATTTTCATCTTGGCTGAAAGCTGAGAAAAAAATTTTTTTTCATTTTTTTTTTTTTTTTTTTTTCTCGGCTTCCTATGATCATTGGTGGCTATAACTCTAGTTTTGCACTATTATAGGTCCCTACTACCTACACAAAAATTGGCATTCAAATCTGAGAGTTACAACTCAAAACGTCCCGTGTTTAGCCGCCTTGAATCTCCCAGGTGTTTTGATATGTTGTGGACCAGAAAAATTCCGCGCGGAATCGGATTAGGTGGTAACACTTGAAGAGAACGCTGGTAAAAGCATACCTGGAGTCTTGTCCCCCACTAGGTGTATACAGTCAAGATACGGCCAAAACGTTCATCATGCGTCAAAATTCTAAATGAAAATAAATACAAATAATAGAACAAATAATCTTTAATAAAAAAAAAAAAAAGAAAAAAAAAAGAAGTATAAATACGATTAATTACCCTAAAATAATAAAAACTTAAATTATGAGTTAATGTAATAATCACTTGAAAATTAAACTGGACATAATTATAGTTTTATTCGAAACAAAATAATAAAATAATATGACTTAAAACTTTATTTCCAATTAATTTACCTAAAATAAAGATATAGTATAATCTTATTAATTTTAATTTATATTCTTCTAAGTTTCTTCTAATACAAGAAAATGGTCATATTAATTATCTGGTTATTACTGACACTAAAACCTCTTCTTTAAACTTCTGACAAGAAATGGAGAATCATTGTTTTATTTAAAATATATCGGAAAACAAGTTGGCCTTGTATCTCGAAACTCCGAAGTAAATAAAAAAGTACAATTTCGAAAACCCTATGATCTTCCGAACACCCTGTGTAGCAAATAGACTTCATA
The DNA here is from genome assembly GCA_003667255.2 of Euschistus heros. Classification (NCBI taxonomy): domain Eukaryota; kingdom Metazoa; phylum Arthropoda; class Insecta; order Hemiptera; family Pentatomidae; genus Euschistus; species Euschistus heros. The sequence continues at coordinate 146,030 of RCWM02000228.1, forward strand.
AATGTACAGACACCTTTGAGGTGCAATTGACTACAATAGTATTGTTTTGGTTTTGGAATTCAGCATGGCTGCACTGGAGAATTAATATATTTTTTTATACCCTTAAAACCAGAAATAAAATACATTTTGAGTTGTTTTTATAGAAAAAGGGTAAAAAAAAGCCACAGGTGTCACGTGACTAACGGAAGGTTAATAAATGAGTTGTTTTTAGCTAAAACTCAATCCTTTTACCATGGTGCGTGTTTTTAAGGGGACTAACGCGGTTTCGATAGTTAAACGTCTTCTATCGATAGTTATCTCTTCTAACAATTATTTTATTGTTACTCATTGAAAAAAAAAAATATATATTATATACTATAATTATTTCTAATATTCCATTCCCACTTCACGGTCAAATTAGACACTAATGTGAATTAATATTAATGATTATATAATATTAAATGACTGTACATACTAATGTAAATATATACCTGTTCGAAAAACAAGTACCATGTATCCTTGCTTTGAACCTTGATCTAAACTGGGATAATCCAAAGTCATAAGACAATGCATGTACCATGACCATACAGACCACAGGCGACAATTATTTTTTTTTATTATTTTTTTTTTTACCCTTATGAAAATTGCTGAGTAACTAAAATCGCCACACTTAATTTAAATCAAAATAAAATTTATAGTTTCAGGGTGAAACTATTTATGAATGAATTTTATTTTTATTTTCTTGATTTCTCAATTGTTTTAGGTATTTACCGAAGGTAAACTTTTTTAAGGGTAAATTTCGATTCTTAATTGAATACTACTAAATGTAAGTTGGCAAGGACCATTAATTAGAAAAATATATTGGATTTGTTTTGCATTTTGGCTCTACTGTTCATCGTTCTGTCGCACTGTTAGAAAAAAAAATTACTTTTAGGGTTATCTCGAAGAGAAGAACACCAGTTTTTAGCGTAGAAGCAGATTCATGTTGAATAAACTGTGTTCCACCCTTAAAAAAATATCCTTCCACTATGATTGTCAGAAACTATGGCGACCTTACCGACAATTTTCAGAGACTGAAGTTTAAAAATATTAAAAAATATCAGCTATAAGAATGTACTACTGTGAGATAGTACTCCAGTATAGGCTGTAGTAAGACGGTGCTCTGAACTTTTTGGTTGTACCTAGAGTTTGAAAAAAGTTTGATGTTTTCTTGTGATACTGGGATTATTGACATGGGCCTATACCTTTTTCACTCTCAACAAAAATGTTACATTATAATGCAATCTATATTTTATTTAGGAGTTATATAGGTTTTAATTTTATCTCAATCTTGTTTATTTCAAGTAATCATTACCTAATTGCTAATTTCTTCTTAGAAACGGTGTTTCCCTTTGTTGGGTTTCCGTTAGTTCAAACTATCTCTCTACAGTCCTCTGTCCCACCAATCACAGTCCCTCAGACCTCTTCCTGCCATTTCCTCCGCTATCTCAATCCTCCCATATCCTTTTATTTCTCGGAGGGTTCCATTTTCTAACCAGTTCAGGCAATCTTCCAGGAGGCATTCGACGTACATGTCCATACCATATTAACTTTTTTTTCACATATTCCGTCACGCTCTCAGTAATTTCCATTTCTCTCCTTATATCTTCATTTCTTACGCGATCTGCCCAAGTTTACATGATACATCTCCTCCAGTAATCCAGTAGTAGTTTATTTAATTGCTAATTTAATTTTATAATATATTTAAGTAATTTGATAATTTTAATTCTAAACTGTAAATTGGGAAAAACAGTTGAATATAGATTGATATATCTATGATCTGCTGTTTCTTAAATAAGACCGTCTTAAATATTACAAGTCACATGATATAGATATTTCGCTTACAATTATATTTACAAAGATTTCGCTTTGTCGAAATAAAAGATGTAGCTTGAAATGATCTTTGTTGAAATTGCTTGAATGACATAGTTTATCCCTTATTTGCAGCCGGAATCAGTTCTGAAGCAACGAAAAAATAAATGTAAGTAAACAATTAACAATTTTCTGTTCAAAATATAAACAAATTCATTGAAAAGGATGAAAATAATAAATTATAACTATACCTTGAGGATTGTTCAGGAACAGCCGTGACAGGCGTATCTTTTGTGTCATATTTTCCTCACATCTCTCAAAGGACGAATATCTCCACATATTTCGCACTTCTGTCTTGGGACGATGTCAGTCCTGCACTGATCGGAATAATACGAGAGCTAAGTTCTCAAGAGACCCCAGCAGGCCTCTTCGACACGCTGACGTAGTCTGGAACACCTAAAACATCTTGGGTAATACTTACTACCTTAGGGATTATACAATCAGATCTCTCATCCAGCTCTTTTTCAGGCTCCTGAGTTATATCTGAAAACAAGTAATGTGATCATATTATGTACTTGTTGTTTAAAGTGTCCAGTAATTTTTTATGAAAATGTCAGTACATATTATGAATATGGCACGTATTCATCTCAATAAGTAAATCCAAATTTAATGTTGTAATTTAATAGTATCTTAATTTCTTAATAACGTCCACGTAGTTCATAACACCTCAAGACAATCAAAAAAGAAAAATCTGGCAACTTGGGCAACTTGGGCACCTTGTGCATTAACTGGCAACCAATGTCTGATGAACGAAGATTGACCTCAAACAGCCTGATTATCCTGTCTCATCCACCCAACTATCCAGACCTCTCGCGAGCCGACTACTATTTTTTAGACACCTGGACCAGGTTTTAAGATATAAAATGATTCATAATCAAAATTCGATAGAAAATGATTTTTTAGGTTAGTGTAATACCAAGCACACAAACTTATAAACTTGTAATACCAAGCAAAAGGGCATAAAAAAGCTATTAACTCATTGTCTGAAATTTGATAAGAGTAATGGAGAGTATATTGATTAATAATAAGTATTTTAAATAAATTATTTCATTTTTTATATTTTAAAAACATAAACCAAAATTAATTTATTTCTAACCAGTTAGTAGTTGATACGGTGGCAGCGTACTGGTTTTCCTGGAGAGTAGTAGAATCATATGTCAAGTACCTTCAATCAACCCGGATTCCCGAGGGGTAAAAATGGTCTTCATTAAATAAAACAAAAATAAAAACAAGATATCCGAAAAGGAAAAAATGGATAATTGTTCTATTTCTTATTTTATTCTTTTATCTATTACTCGCTGCCCGAACCTTTAGTACTTTGTAGAATATGAAAATTTAATGTATGCAATGTATATCTGTAATATATGTACTGCTCTTATATCTACTGCTTCTAAAAAGAAACTGTTAGAAAATTTTCATTCAAACCAATATAGCTCATAAATGGTGGGTGTTAGAGACAAATCTTATAGAACAAAAATATTTTTCATTAAATTTCTGATCGAGAAACTGTTGTCAGATTTTCGATCCGAGCAACACCAATAGAGCTAGAGCTTGCCAAAATGTTACATTTTTGAGCGTGAAAAAACCGTTTCACGTTTTAAGGTTAAATAAAACCTTACACAACAAAACTAAAGTCCCCATATACATGCCAAAAAAAAAAAAAAAAAAAAAAAAAAAAAAAAAAAAAAAAAAAAAAAAAAAAAAAAAAATGACATAATACCATTAAGTGAATCGTGTTGAACGTGGCCTAGCCTGTTACCCGACATTTCCATAAAGTTCCAATTCGTTACCCGGACACAAATTGCTATCAATCATATTATTAACAAATAGAATATTTTGTTGGATTTCTAGTAATTACGGCTGTTGGCAGAAAATTTAATTTTTATTCTCTCTGCAGTAGAATGACTTAGGAGTAAATCGGTGATTTCCCTCAAGAATCGGATAAGTCAAATTATCTTGAAAATGATTCAGCTATTTATCATCAAAGCAGGATTTTCGATATCTGCGTTGTGAAACATGTGGTTATTTTGTTCTTCTTAGGAAGGCTTTAAGGAACATATTTTTGCGCAAATGCTATTTTTAGCGTAATTAAAGGTTTTAGGAAAAATATTTCATAATGAAAAGTGCACAATTTTGACTAATACACTTTTTTCACGAAGTAATATAATCGAAATTTTAACACTGTCGTGAAAGAAGGATCATTCAGAACATCGGAATCCTAATTCGGAGGTTTTTCACATTGAGTTGTTCAGCGAACTATTTGATCAATCTGTTAGTCAAAAGTTTCTCTACAAGTTTTCCAACTTTTTTTTCATCAACTGAAGTATTATTTTCCAAACAGTTTAACATAACTGCATAGAATACTTTTAACCAACATTTAGAGCATTAACCTCTGTAAGGTGACTCCATTCCAGCCTCATAAATATTAAAAATAATAAAACTGTACTACAGTCGATTTCTAACAAAGAAATATTGAAAGATGGATGGAATTTTACCGTCAAGGGGGTTCAAACGTTTTATGACCGAATTCATCTCAAAATATTAAAGTGCTAAAGGTGGATGACCTGGTCTTCCTGTTCAATTGGAGTTAGTTACCTTCAGAGGGCGTTAATCCCAATTAACAAACGAAAATAGGTGTTCCCAAAGGTCGAAGAATGTATATATTAGGCTCCTTATATGTGTATTTTAAGAGGGAAAATAAATTCACAATATTCGCCGTGAAATAGTCATGTAATGTGCTCTTTTCAAAAATGTTTAGAACCATACTAAATATTGTACAAGATGTACAAAATTGACCTTGTACTTGAGATATCTTTCATCTTCCATATTTAGAGGAGAAAGCCTCAATTTCAATGATGATCCGTTCTTATTTTTGTGAAAACTCAAACAGTAACCTATATTTTTGAACAATTCCCCTTTTACCTCCAAAAACCAGATCTTATGTGGAATACGAAAAAAAAAACCTTGGAGTATGATACGTTGGATTCTGTAATTCGTTTCTTTCAAATACTTGTATGCTTAAAGTATCTAAGCAAAGTTGTATAATAAATAAAGTAATTTATATTTAAACTTTATTAATTAAAGTAATTGTATAGTAAATAAAATCTAAATAAAGTTGTATGTTTATAGTATCTAAACAACACAATATACGATATCGACATATTGAATAAATCAATGAATGAAAATAAACTTATTTTGTTAAAAAAATAAGTAAATAAAATAAATAAATAAAAATAAAATACTATCACAGAAGTTCTGACTTCAAAATAAAACATAAAACGTAAAATTCAAATATAAACTCAAAATCCACTGATATTTAAATCACACTCAAAAAAAAAAACTGACACTCAGATTTGGTCTAATAACTTTGTTAAATACATTGTGAAACGGCATAGAAAAAAATGCTATGCGATAAATACATACCTTCCTATATTGAAAGAATGTGGAATTGATTTAAAAAAATAATTCCTATAACTGTAATATCGTAAATTGTACTTCTGTGGTATTTATAGAATTGTTTTAATTTATTTTATGCCTGACAGGATTAGCGCCTTTCGTCGTAGAAGAAGAGAAAAAACCGCTATTAGAAGAACATCCCTTGTCAGAAAACCTGATAAAAATGAAGAATAAAGTTTTTTAAAAATCTGTTAATTTCTTATTTTTTTCTTTATTTTATAATTTTTTGTTATTGATTAATAAAAATTATTCATTTGTGGCAGATTTTATGTAAATAACTTATAAATAAACCATTTCTTACTATAAATTAAAAATATTAATGTATTTAACAAAATTACAAGAGACCAAATCTGAGTGTCCGGTTTTTTTTGCTGTTGAGTATATAATAAATAAATAAAACACTAATATTTATTTTATTAATTCAGAAGATATTAACATTTGCCTAATAAACGTTTAAGAAATCGAAAACAACGATCTGCTTCTTGTCGTTGTAGTCTTGTATGTGTGTTACACGTAAGTCGTTTGTTCAGATGGAGCCCTAGGTACTGGATCTGGTCAACTGGAATTAATAGAATATCATTAAAGGATACTGCAGGATAAGTAGTAGTAGGTTTATGGCGAAGTGTAAATGTTATTTGATGAAGCTTGTTTGGATTTATTTTAATTCTCCATTTGATATAAGACTGGATTGTTTGGGAGGCAATGGATCATTATTCACGGATAACACACATGTGACAACAGAATACTTGGTAATGACAGTGCTAGGATGAGTTGGAATGTCAATTGTATACACTCTGTAGAGGATGAAACCTAGGATACTTCCTTCAGAAGCACCTGCAGATTGGATAAATAGGAATGGATAAGAAAAGTTATGGTTAACTTGAATGAATATTTTTTATTGTTTTGGAAACTTCCCATACAAACAGGAGTTGGCTTGGCAGCCTCACAATAGCAAGAAAATAAAAAAGCATTAGTTATGACAATTAACTAACAAGTACATAATATAAATACATCCATAAACATAATATAAAGTAAATCAATCAACTCAATATTCAATGACAGATCTAAGGAATTTTAGTTTGCCAAGCGTCACTTTTTCCTTTCCTCAGGATATCTTTCACTTTCGCAGCTGCAACGTTTGACCTTTGTAAAAAATGTTTAGATGCTTGGAAAAAGTTTCTTGAAGATTAAAATGGAATGGATGGAATGGAAACCCCTAGATGTGTATAACTTTTTGAATATTCTAATTCGTTGTTGTGCCAGTAAAGAGGTTTCATTTTTTTAAAGTTATGGTTAACTTTGAAGGATCTATCACCGAGATAGGAGCGAATAATAAGAAAGTATGTTGGAGGTAGGAATTTGCGGAAGCCGTCCTGGATCCAGACTCCAAAAGCTGTTTTACGTCAAAAAATAACATAATAAGAAGCATTGAGGATTTTAGATTGTAAGGATTGGATACGATTTTGTGGAGCCTCTGAGCTTAATTCCACATGTCCAAATGGGTCTAATTATCGGCATGTAAATAAGTCTTTTCTAATTCATAGGGAACTTTGAACGCTTGTCTAGTAATGTTGGATTATTCGGAATTTATTAAAAATAATTCTTAAATATTATTTAATACTTATTTAGCTATTTCATACCAGACTTTAGAGTAACTGGTTGTTGCCCCCGAATACTCCAACATTTATTATACAAGCGTTTTAAGTTCCCTATAAATTAGAAAACACTTATTTACATGCTAATAATTAGAACCATTAAGACATGTGGAGTTGAGCTTTGGGGCTATCCTATTCTTCTCGTATCTAATCCTTACAATCTAAAATTCTCAATGCTTTTTATTATGCTACAAACAAACTATGGATAGGATCATAATGTTCCATACGTTGGATATCTGTCTCAAACCAGATACTTATCGTTTCATATTAAACTCCATACCCATTCGAATACACTAGTCTCCTATCTTGCTTTACACTCAATTCCCAATAATCCTCCGTGGCGTATCAAAAGAAAATTGCCTCGAGAATCTTCTTTTGTAGAGTTGTTGTTGAGAAGCATATTTACTTGTTGTATATATTTTATGCAGTTTATTTAACTTTTATTTATTTAACTTGAATAAATGGTTAAAAAAAAAATTCATTTAATATTAAATATATCCTGACGTCCTACCAGCTGCATATGTAGACGGTATAGCACTTTTAACAAGAAACCGAAATGGTAAATATTTTCATCTTCTGAATCTTATATCTTATAGTTGGGATCAGCCGATCTTTAATTCTTGGCGGTTACAATTGGATTTCAGTCATCAATTTATTCATTGCCAACGAGAATGAAAAAGAAGATTTTACGATCAGAGACTCTAATTGAATAAACAATTACTATATTTTTCAGATGGGTAATAACATTGATTTTTATATAATTCTTTCTGATAATTTAAACAAAATTTAAAATAATATTTTAAGTTGATGGATTCCCTTAAATAAATGCTCAAATAGATCTGTAAATAGGATTCAACCCAAGCAGTAAATAAGGACGTACTTGGTGGGGGGGGGGGGGGGGTTGAGAAGACATTTTTATTACGGGCATTGTATTAAGGCCACCCTTGAATCCTCAGGTAGACTTGGTTGTGGTACCAGCCACTGCACTGTACCTGCCTAACTGTCATGGCGGCGTAAGTGCTTTATGTACTAAACACAATGGCTGTCTGTACGATAACACTGCAGTGGAGAACTAGTATTTTTTGAAACTGTTATTAATTTTTTATATATAAATGTAGATTGTTGGTGATGAGGAAATTCTTAGTATGTTGGAAAAAGTATTACTTTCCTTATAATTTAATATTAACACTTGGTCAATTAATATGAAGTGATATTAAAAAGGAATGGAATCACTATGTTGTTATTAATTTAAACGGCTATTTAAATAATTCATTAACTAGAGACATCGGAAGTTGAAATTCAAGATCTTTATTTTTTAAAAAACAGAAAATAGATTACAAATAAATAAAATACATACATAACTTTTATTTTAATTTAAAGCACACATTTGAATTCAGAACTTCTGTGATTGTATCTTATTTTTTATTTATTTATTTTTCTTTTTACAAAACAGAGTATATTTGTATTCTTATTCAATATGTCGATATCGTAGTTTGTGTTGCTTAAATACTTTAAGCATACAACTCATGTTGTATTTGAAAGAACTAATTATAGAATCCTACGTATCATACTCCAAGAATTTTTTCGTATTCCACATAAGTTTTGTTTTTTGGAGTTAAAACGGGATTTTTTCAAAAATATTGTTTGGAGTTTTCACAAAAATAAGAACTTATCATCATTGAAATTGAGGCTTTCTTCTTTAAATATGGAAAAAAAAATGAAAAAGATCTCTAGTACAATATTTAGCATGGTTCAAAACATTTTTGAAAGGAGCACATTAGATGACTATTTCACGGCGAATATTGTTTATTAATTTTCCCTCTTAAAATGCACATTTAGGAGCCTAATATATAAATTCTTCCACCTTTAGATTTGGGAACACCTATTTTTGTTTGTCAATTGGGATTAACGCCCTCTGTAGGTAACTAACTCCAATTGAACAGGAATACAGGGTCATCCACCTCCAGCAATTCAATATTTTCAGATGAATTTGGTTATAACCTTTTGAGCCCCCTAGACGGTAAAATCCCATCCATCTTGTAATATTTCTTTGTTAGAAATCGACTGTAGTACAGTTTTATTACTTTTAATATTTAGGAGACTGGAATGGTGTCACCTTACAGGAGTTTGATGCCCTGACTGTTTGTTAACTATATTTTATGCTGTAATGTCTGGACAATAATACTTTAGTTGATGAAAATAAAGAAAAAAAAGTTGGAAAACTTGTAGAGAAACTTTTGGCTAACAGATTGATCAACTAGATCGTTGAACAACTCAATGTGAAAAACCTCCAAATTAGGATGCCGATGTTCTAGAGCAGGGGTCTCCAAACTTTTCAGTCTTCGGGCCATACCGATTACTTCCAAGGGTTCCAAGAGCCAACAGCGTTTTAATTTTTCTGCCAGTATTTATAATTTCAATGACTATTGTGATTTACTCTTACGACCACGACACTTAACGACATCAGTAGGTTACACGAGGAAAATGGTAATGTATTTCTTTGAATTTCACTTGAAGAAATGATCGAAATTTATTTGAATGAAAAGCATAGTAATCCAACCGCATTGTAAAATAAAGAATGACTGTGAAATGAAGTTAGCATTCTACCTTGAACGAACTTAATTTGATGTTGCAAGGAGAAAACCAGCTTCTCCCTGATACATACACTTATATCAAATCGTTCCGGCAGAAAATAAAACTGTTTCAATCACAATTGTGTAAAAAATGATTCACATGTTTTAGAACATGTGAAATATTCAACCACACTACTGAAACCCAGTTTTCCGTCGCATTTGCAGTCTTGAGTGATTTGAATATAAATTTTGATACTCGCTTCTCAGACTTTGATCTCATTGCTAGTAGTGGTCCAGATTTAGTTTGACACTAGCGTGGCCAGATTTAGTAGTTTAGAGACCCCTGTTCTAGAGGATCAAATGTCAAGGTCTTTCGGAAATATAGTAATCACCTTCTTTCAAGACTCTGTTAAAATGTTGATTGTATTATTTGGTGAAGAAGTGCATTATTCTAAATTGTGCACTTTTCATTAGGACATCTTTTTCCTAAATCCTATAATTACGCTAAGCCTTCTTAAGAAGAACAAAATAACCAATGTTTCACAACACAGATATCAATAATCCTGCTTAGATGATAAATAGCTGAATCGTTTTCAACATAATTTGACTTATCCACTTCTTGGGGACAATCACCGATTTACTCCTAAGTCATTCACCTGCAGAGATAATAAAAATTAAATTTTCATCCAACAGCCCCAATTACCAGAAATCCAACAAAAAATTATAATTTGTGTCTGTGTAACGAATTGGAACTTTGTGGAAATGTCGGGTAACAGGCTAGGCAACGTTTGTTTATTTCGTTTAACGTCACTTTATGCTGCTATGGCTAATCGGACGATGCTACGGTGGGAGTCCTAAATTTTGCCTATCCAGGTATAATTAGGATAGGGATCTTTAACGAGTACCTGACATCGCACAGGCTCGGGACCCCCATTTTACGTTCCTTCCGAAGGACGGCATAGCTAAGGATTTTTTACTCCCTTAAAAAATCCTACTGTCATCTGCCGGGCTGCGAACCCGCGATCTTGGGTTTAATAGGTTGCTATGCTAACCACTATACCACAGGTGACCCCTGGCTAGGCAACGTTGAACACGATTCACTTAATGGTATTATTTTTTTTATTTTTATTTTTTCTTGGCATGGATATGGTGTCTATGGTTTTTTAGTCACGTTTTGCCAACATGTTTTGTGTTGGAGCTTTTTTACACGCTCTGGCTCTGTTGGTGTTGCTCGGATCCAAAATTTGACAAAAGTTTAATGTGAAGTATTTTTTTTATATAACATTTGTCGTTAGGACCTACTGTTTAGGAGCTATATTCGTTTGAATGAAAATTTCCCAACACTTTCCTTATCAGAAGCATTAGATATAAAAGCAGTACGTATATTACATATATATAAATTTCCTTGATCTATAATTTTTACAGTTAGAATAATATTGAGGTTTTTTTTTAGCTTTGATTATTACATATTTTATAAAGTACTAAAGGTTAGGGTAACAGATAACTAGTAATAGATAAATTAATAAAATAAGAAATGTCGCAATTATCCATTTTTTTCTCGTCTGACATCTTGTTTTTTGTTTTATTTAATGAAGACCATTTTTAGCCAACGGGAATCCGGGTTGATTGAAAATACTTGACAGAAGGTTCTGCTACACACCAAGAATACCAGTACGCTGTCACCTTATCAACTACTAATGGGTTAGACAGAAATTAATATTGGTTTATGATTTAAAAAAATAAAAAATGCAATAACTCATCTAAGATATTTATTATTAACCAGTATACTCTCTATTACTCTTATTAAATTTCAGAAAATGAGTTATTAGTTTTTCTATGCCCTGTGAATACAGGTTTGTGTGCTTGGTATTACACAAACCTAAAAAATCATTTTCTATCGAATTTTGATTATGAATTATTTTATATCTTAAAACGTGGTCTAGGTATCTAAAAAATATTAGTCGGTTCGCGAGAGGTCTGGATAGTTGGGTAGATGAGACAGGATAATCAGGCTGTTTGAGGTCAATCTTCGTACATCAGACATTGGCTGCCGGTTAATGCATAAGGTGGTCAAGTTTCGAGATTTTTTCATTTTCGGTTGCCTTGAGGTGTTATGAACTACTTGGTCGGTACGAAGAAATTAAGATACTGTAAAATTACAAAACATTAAAGTCGTATTTACTTATTCAGACGGATGCGAGCCATAAAATATACTGATATTTTCATGAACAATTACTGGACACTTTAAACAACAGGTATATAATATGATCACATTACTAATTTTAGATATTACTCAATGGAGCCTGAAAAAGAGCTGGATGAGAGATCTCATTGTATAATCCCCAAGATGTATCAGTGAACGCCTGGAGATTGTATCACTAGGTGTTGACTTCCCTTATGCCCGGTCATGTCTGTTGTTTTTATGTCACATCACATTCGCTAGTTATATACCTACAAGGTAAGTAAGTGAACAAGCGCTATAAGAGGGAACAGAAGAGAAGAAGTTGTTACAAGTCTGATGATCGGATATTCTAACCTGACTCACGCATATCTAATCACAAAAGATGCCCAACCACATTGTGAAAAATGTTAATCTCCAATGACCATTAAACACATAATAGAAGATTGCACATTATTACAACAAGACTTAGAAAAAAATAAAATACCCCGATCCACAGAACTTGCTCTAGGAGACTCAAGAAATTCTATAAACAAAATTATAAATCTATTTAAAGAACATTCACTTTTCAATAAAATATAATACGAAAATGATGATACAGGACGAAGAAAAATAAATTTCCAACATTTAAATGAAAAGGGCGTAATAACCTGGAAGTTGATCGCCCAAATAAAAATCTCATTCTACAATCCTACATGGTAATAAATTTGTGAATGAAATTATTGTTAAGAAAAATCAGCTGTGATATGTTTCAACAATGCAAGGTTGAAATCAGCCCGTGTAAGCATTGCTCTATCCTAATTATCAATTTGAATTTAATTAAGATTTTGAGAAAATTATAATTTGCAAATAAAGATATAGGTACCACTAGTTGACTTTTGATGCAGTTTCAAATATGTTGGTATTGGAGTGGGGGTTCACAGCTGTTTAGAGCCTCCATATTGCCAGTCCACCTCAGAACATAAGGCAGAATGGATGTCTCAGGATCTTGCAGCATAGGAACCACTGTAACATGTACCATCTGCCAGAGTGAGTTTGTTTTAAGCCACATTATCAAAGACCCTCAGAACTTTCAATGCATACTATGCACCCAAAGGCATGGGAAAAAAAGAAGAAAAAAGAATAAAAAACCCATGTTCAGTGTCAACTGTAATGGATGCCAAAAACAATTGACATTCTATAACTTTAAGCACGTCGGTCTTGATTCTATTTTGTGTTTAATGTGCTACGTTAGGCAACAGCTCACCGTAGACGAAAGGATTATGGAAGCTGCAGAGGCATTGTTGCTATTGAGTCAGACTCATGAAAATATAGAACTGAAATTCAAAACTTTTCTTAAGAAAAATATGGTCACTTCTGCTGGAGAATTCTCTTCCTAGAATATAAATAAAATAAGTCAGAAAGATATATGTGCCGAAACTACTCATGAAAAAAAAAATAACAATGATGTATAAAGGTATAATATTAATTCATTATATCAGTAAGCTTCAAGAGATTTTAATTGTATTTTTTCTATTTTTAACTGCAGGAACCAATTTTTATTTTTTTAGGGCTAATGCCGGTTACGAATTTACAGAAGAAAAATAAAAAGAACAGCGCGTATCATCAAATAGGCATATTTTAATTAATCCAAGCAGTGGCTGAAGAAAGCAGACAATATAAAAATAATTGTTCTGAATGTTGGAGTCTTTTTTTATTGGAGTGTGGAGTGTACTATATATTTAAAATAAACATCCCTGGGAAGTGGGCGGAAGAAGAGATATATCTTGCTTATATTACGTCTCTATATTTATTTCCTGAACTTTAATATCTTTCTCAAATATTAAATTCAGAATTTAATAAGTTAAAATTACCAATTAGAAACACTTATTATTATTTTTTTTTTTAATTCTATTGTTAGATAGATAGTATTTGATAGAAAATTTGATGATTCAGTAGTGATGCTTGTGCTTATCTTTAAAAAAAAAAAAAAATTTTTTATGCGAAACGTTTTATTTTTTAAACTCTCAAAATACTGACTTAAAAAAAATAAACGAAATTCTTTTATAGAAAATTTGACATTGTTTGATTCTGTATATGAAGTAAATTTTGTTAATGCTTAAAGTTTTGTGGATATTTAAAAAAAAAAGAAAAAAAAGAGATATTCAAACCATGTTTATCTTAAAAATTCAAATTTTGTATTTCCCTAAATCTCTCACTCTACTTATTATGGAAAAAAAAAAATAATTGAATTTCTTTCATAATTTTCTATCGTTTGATTTTTATATAAAGTAAAAAACTATGTTGATAGTTTTAGTGATATTTGAAATAAACTGTAAAAAAAACAAAACATTCAGATGACTTTCCCCCACAAATTGGGCCCCTTTCAATTTTCAAAATTGCAGTGAAGAACACTCCAATAAATAATTTTACCAAAAATTCAGAATCATATGATTTTTCTTTTATAATAATTTTGTTACCAAAGACTTCTATATTTAAGATATAGTAACATATATTTATATAGTGAGATATGATATATTTATAAATTTTATGACAGAGTATTAAATAATTAGTAATACTTAATATTGCAATAATGGTTTTAAAATCTTTAAATAAATTATGTAAATAGTATTTTATTTGTTTATATTGTATAGTATCTTTGATCTTAAAATGTAATTTTAACTTTTCATTGTTAACATCGTTCAATCAATCTGAAAAATGTTTGGTTTGATAATTGTTGAGTTTGAAATTTCAAGTAACTGCTAGTAATAAAGTTACCAACCGAAAATAATGTATCTAATGTTGTTAGTAGAACAATAATTTAAATAAATGCATACGTATATTTAAATAACCGCTTTTATTTATTTATATTTATTATTGGTCCCTTTTATATATCATTCAAAACCAAAGTACTAGCAACTTATAAACATTCTAAATACCTCTAGGATTTGCTACTTTTAGCTTTATCAAAGTTCAACCTAAGTAACAACAAACATATTTGACAATAGTCATTTGTTTAATATAAAAGATGCTCTGGTAACTTTAAAATTACTAATTTAGAAAAAATGCTATATAATTAAACAATTGAATGAATGTTGCGTAACTAAATAAAAAAATCTGGAAAACAAATACCATTTACTTCTTTGCTCAGTGACTATAGATCATTTTTTTATTTATTTATTATTTTTAACTTTAAATCTCTACTCACACCTTTAAATCAAAGTATCTAACAATCAGTGAATCTGATACTGAATTACTAGACGGGAAAGGCATGAAGGGGAGAAGAACCGAGTGACATCTCCTGCCAACTAGATTTTTTTTTTTCTAACTTAGCTAAGGAGATCCCCAATCCAGCTCCTTTTCAGCCTTCTCTGGATGTTATCTGGAACTTGAGGAGTGGTCATGTCGTGTATGAATGATTTAGGATGTCCGTATAATTTTTCTTGAAATAGTTTGTTGAGAGTTCATTTGTTCATTTTAAGTTGTCATACGAAGATCAGTTCATGTGTGCCAGGATTCTTTCCTTATAGTCCTCAATGTTTTAGCATAAAAAATATTGAAGCTTTTTAATGTGTCTTTTTAGCTGTTCCTTTTATCTGTGATGCGTAAGTCCAAATAGGTTTCGGTAAGTAATTATAAGTGTTCATTTTGTTTATAGACTTCTTTTTTTTTTTTTTACTTCATTACATCTTTATTTTTTTGAAAATAGTAATTTAATACATTATGTTAATAAAATATACTATACCTAAATATAGTTTTGACAAACTACCATCCAATCGCAGGATTTCTATAAGAGCTGTGTATTTAAAAATTTATACGTGCATCTTGCATATTAAATGTATGTATAAATCTATTAGGTCTTTATGTAGTTTATTTTTTATTACAAAGATTCGATGATAAATGTTGTATTGATACAATATATAACACTAGTAAAAACAATTCAGTATTTCCTAACATAACAAAAAGAAAATATTTCTTTCATTTTTTTTTTGTTTTTTTTAAATTACAGCTGTATGGAACATATACGTCTAGTAAATGTGTGGGAAAATGAATACACTAACATGAAAAAGCAACAACCCATTGGTGGCACTTAATAAAAGTTCTATAGTAGAAGGTCTCGCTGCCATATTATTTTTAGTCGCCTCAAAGGGTTATAGGTAGAGACCGGATTTTTGTGCAGTAAAAAATAAAAAAACGTGCAGTAAAAAACTCAAAACATGCAAAATCGTGCAGCAAAAAACTCAAAACATGCAAAATCGTGCAGTAAAAAACTCAAAACGTGAATTTAAAAACTTAACACATGCAGCAATCCATTTATTTACACAAATATGCAAATCTTTACCAGCCTTGAATAAACTTAAGCACATTTCAACAAACGTTTCGTTTTAGAGTTAATTGAATCTGAAATACTTTAAAATTTGGGGAAAAAAAGAGATGAAAAAAATTGTTAATTAAAAGAAACTTAAAATATCTTCATTAAAATTTCCTTTTACGTGGAATCAAAATATAATTAAATGTTTTTGAAAAATAAATTAGTTTTTAAAAGTTTCGTAAAAATGTACGGCATTATAAATTTCAAAATATTTCTCAGTATGCCGCCTGTCACTTAATAAAATGTTCTTTAGCAAAGAAAAGGAATGCTCTACATCTATGGACGTAACAGGACAATTTTTGTAGCATGCGATTGTGGATGGATCCAGATTATCAGCTTCTACTTCCTTTCTGGTAATACAATAATTTAATGTTTTTTAACGAATTTAGCCGTAGTTTTTCTCAAGGATTTACTCGAATTTTGAAAACAAGCATCTTCCCTTTTCATTTTCAATTCGTTTTAAGCTTTCTGCGAGAGTTTCAAACAAATATCAGCTCTGGATGTTCATTTGTTCATTTTTTCAATTTTGTAGAAACACTCACGGACGTTTTTGGCATTTTCAAAGTTGATAGTTTAAAGTTTTTTCAACAACAAGCCCTTTGTGTTAAATCAGAAGTTGGGAATGAAATGGGAAGCGGGGAGTAAAATTTTCTGAGGAAACGTCTTAGTTCTAGGAAGTACGTCGATCCTCAATGTTTGCCTAAATCCTCAAAGCTCCCGATTCAAAACGATCATTTAAAAGTCGTAGGTCACAAATACATTTGATTTAAGCGACTTTTTACTTTCAATTTAAAACTAATTAACTTTTAGTTAATTAATTTAATATAAATAATTGTTATAAATGTTGCCTAATAATCGTAAGTAAAATTTTCAAAAAATAAATGGTTAAGTGGATAAAATTAGATGAATTGTGCAATTTCGTGCAGTAAAACCCGAATTCGTGCAATTAAGCTCAAAAAGTCAAATTTGTGCAATTTCGTGCAAAATAAAATTTAAGAATAAGAATCCTTAGGCTATGAATGAGATAACTACTTGGGTTAGAGAGCGCTTAATCAAAGCGAACTAAATGTGCAATAACACAGAAATCCGGTCTTTAGTTATAGGTAATAAAAAGGGAAGCAAATTGAGGGACTAATGGATTTGGGTTAAGGAGTTTACCGTGAAAGGATAGGTATCTATCTGGTTTAAGCTAAATCAGCAACACATGGAACATTAAGATCTTTATGGATAAGTTTGACATAATAAGGAGCACCAACATTTTTTGAAGGATTTTGGATGGTAGGAATAAAACAAAATCAAAACTAAAGACATCAAATCTGAAATTTAATTTTCAAGAAGTTCTGGTTCACTTTTAAGAATGAATTTTTTATCTTTTTGTAATATTTTTAAAATGATCCATTTCTTAAATCGGCCAATTTCAATATTATATGGTACTTATATGGATTCCATCCCACGTGGGTATAAAATGCAATGAAGCCGCAGATGAAGCAGCTAAGGAACCATTTCCTCACTGGATGTCTGGAGTATCTATAAACCTGTGGACATATGAAAGTTTTTGAAAGTGTAAGCCAAGAAGACTGAATTATAGGAAGAAATCCAGGCAGATAATAAATTAAAAAATAAAACAATGAAGAAAGGTTGAAGATTGGCCATACTCGCCTTATAGATGGCTACCTTATCACAAGCCTCACCAAAATGTTTATCTTGTAGATGTCAATTTACAATTAGAGACATTCTTAAGAATGCCCGCTGTACGAATTTTTTTTTCAGCAGGAACGGATGGAACGAAAACTTTCAATAATCCTTGGTGATAAAAAATCTATTATTGATAAAATTATAACATTTCTTAAACAGTATTTTTTCGAAACCATATAATAATTTTTAAAAAACAACTAAGGAACTGGGACACTGAAGAGCAACAGAAGTTGAGTGTCCAAAGTTTAATTTATCTATCTTTCTTTCAATATTATAAATTTCATCAACATGTTCTTCTCGTAGAAAGGATTGCTAAAATTCTTGGTGTTGTATTGGAAATATTGGTATTATAAGCTTAAATGTACACAATCGGAAAATGTTATGCAAAAAAACATCGTGGTCTTAACTATAATCCTATTTCATTCGGTTCTCTAACTCATATATATCACATATATCAAATTCACCATTTTTCTAGTTATGTCTTATTTTTATTTATCCTTTTTTTTTTTAGATCCTATTTGATGAAGGCTTATCGTACAAACGGTATATTGATTTATTTTTTTATGATGTAGAAGGTTGGGGTGTGCAGTCAAGGAAATACATTTAAAAATATTAATTTACAGAAATTATTCCTTACCCTTTGTTTCGCAAGCGTCATCGAACAGTAATCCTGATAAATGCTTAAATTGTAGGCCGAAACGTCGGCATAATAAATTAATATTTTGAAATTTATTTTCTTGACTGCTCACCCCAACAATCTACAACATCATTAGTTCCGTAATCAAATAAATCATATAAATTGTGGTACATGATTCCTTTTTACTATGTGCATTTCCTATCTACTATTCTGTGTTCATAATAATAATTTTTGAAGCATAAAAATTTAAAAATGTTGTAACAGTTATCTCTTTAAATTCTAGAAGTATGTTTAGATATAATTTTAAATAGGTATTTTTTTTATAAAATAAGACTATAGACTAGGGTGGGGGTATACCTTATTAATACCCCACTGCCAGTCTTCTTCACGATCTCAGACGAAATGGAGTCCTCTCGACGGACCAGGGACAGAAGCACCTTGACCTGTTATAAATGCCGGCACGAGTTCGACTCGGAAGATAGCATTGTAGGCCCAGGGAACACCACCAGGTGCCCAAAGTGCATCAAGAAGAGATACACAAGAAATTCTAATCCGAATGACAGAAGCAGATTGTTTAAGGTTAACTGCGACATTTGTAAGAAAGTGTTCTTTTATCGAGACATTAAGGACAAGGAGCTTGATAGTTTTTCGTGTTTCCAGTGCTTGAGCCAGCAGAAATCTTCCAGCGAAGAGAGTCTCCAGGATTCATCAAAAACGACCAAGAAGATTTGACCAAGGAAAAACTTCTTCATTGGGTATCATATGACATATTTAAGATAATTTTCTCCCATGTAGAGATAAATTAGTAGTAATAAATAATACATAATATAGATTAGTAGAAATATAAAATAAAATAGCTGACAAGAAAATATGTGTTTATATCGATTGTTTTTAATCGATAAAAAATGCGCCCAGCAAATCAATAAAGGTATTAATTATTGTCATTCTTATCAGAATAATTTTTTATTCTATTTTTTTTCTTTTTAAGTGCAATTATACCGTTAGTCTAAATTTTAAGAAATCAAGGCTTTTATTAGCGAAAAAATTACATTGTAAAATTTAGATGAAAAAAAATAAATAGATATTCAATGTAAATCTTTTTGAAAATTATTATTAAATAAATTTTACTTACAAAACATACTACAAAAGTCAAATCATACTACCGTGCTAAGCATAAAAGGGTACACATTTTCGAATTATACTTCTTACCCACAGCTAGGTTTTCTTAGTACCAAGTAAAAAATATTTTACACAGAGATTTTAAAAAAAGGTTATTTAAGTATTTTCAGTAATATACAGCCATAATTCTTTGTTATTATAAATCAAAAAACTTCTATCTCAGTCAACCAATAATATAAATAATCATTTTGTATAGTAAAATAGTTCATTTAATAATTTCTTTTAATCATTTTGTCAAGAAAACATTTTTTGAAGTAATTTTACTAAGATATTTTTGTTAATAATTTTAGAATAAAATGAATGAAAAAAAACATAAGATAAATTCAATGAAAGGCAATTAAAAAAATAAAAGATATATTAATTACTTACAAATATCATTTTAGATCAAGTTAAATCATATTGCCAAGCTAACCATAAAAGAAAATTTTTTAAAATTTTATTTATTAGTCGTAGCTGTTAGTTCTTAGCAAAAAGTTTAAAATATGCCAATTTTAAATAATAGTTATTTAAGTATTTTCCATAAATACAGAATCCTCCGTTATTATATCTGAAAATTCATCAAAATCCCTATCAACCAATAATAGTACTCGTTTTGTGCTTGGAACAGTAAAATAGTTTAAAAATTATTTTGTCAGGTCACATATTTGTTTGTATAAATTATATTAAGGAATTAATTTTTAGTGGTTCTACGGCATTTTCTTTAAACCGATGACACTTAGTTATTTATATTTTTAAACAGACTTAACTATAGTAATGTATTAGAATTAAATATTATATTATTTTATTACAAAGATAACATCACAATGAAAATTAATTGAATATAGAATAAACTTGTATAAATTAAAAAGTTGAAATAATAAATTTTATAAATTCAGATATAAAATAACTAGGTGTTTTTATCGATTGTTTTAATCGATACTTAATTTACTCGACAAATTATAATAATTATTCATTTTTATTATTCTTTCTTTTTAAAATTTTAGAATCTCGTAAATAATTATTTTAGAATCCCGTAAATCTGAACTAAATAAAACCAAGGCTTGTATAGTTGAAACATTTACATTGTAAGAGAAAAGATAAATTCAAAGATATTTAAAAAAATAAATGCTTTTTTTTTTTAACTTCTTAAAAATATTCCTACAGAAGTTAATTTTACTAACGTGCTAAACAGAAAAAGGATAACTGTCATTTTTAAAGTTATATTTCGAAATCAAAGCTAAATTTTCTTAACAAAAAGTACAAAATATGCAAGTACATCAATAAAAACGGTTATTTAAGTATTTTCCGTAATATTCAGCAATAATCATACCTGAATAAGCATTAATATCTCAGTCAGTGACTAGTATCAATACCACTTTTTTTGATTTGTAAAGAAACATATTTTTTACTAAGGATGTATTTTTTAGGGGATCTGACGGCCTTTGTATTTTCTTGAATCTTAGTTATATTTTTAAATTAATTTAACTATATATTATATAATATTTCATTATTGTACTATTTTATTAACAAATAATATCACACTAAAAATCTATTCAATTAATATAGATTATGAAATTAAAGTAATAAATTTTATAAATTGAGAAATAAAATAATTGACGAGAAAATGCTTGTATCCATTGTTTTTAATGATAATTAATTAAGGTTAATGAATCGATAAAACTATATTATTAATTATTATCATGATTATTTAAAAAACACTTATAATAATATATTCAGTCTTTTTATTTTATATTATTTTTTTTTAATACAGTAGAATGTTTTTTGTACAGAAGAATGTCATTAATCTGGACTAAATATTAATAAGGCTTCTATTAGTGAAAAATTTACAATACTAAAATTTGACCAAAAAAAAAAAAAAAAAAGATAAGTTCAATGAAAGGCAATTTAAAAAATATAAATTATATATTAATCACGTAAAAATATCAGTATAGAAGTTAATCATACTGTCGAGCTAAGCTAAGAAATATTATTTTTTTTCTTAGTAAGTACATAAATATATAAAACGTGGAAAATTTACACGTACAGTAATTTTAAACAAAGATTATTTAAGTAATTTTCGTCATAATTCTCTATTAATTAACTCAAAAAACGACTAATACAGTGCCCGTTTTGTGCTCAGGTAGGTAGAGTAAAATAGTATAAAAAATAATTTTTTATATATATTTTTTGCAGTAATTTTGTTAATAATTTTAGGGGATATTACGGCATTTGCTTGTATTTTCGTGATAATATTATATAAGATTTAATTATTATACTATTGTATTAAAAAAAAATATCGCTCTGAAAATCAATTTGTATAGATTATGAAATTTTAATAATTAATTTTATGAATTGAGATATAAAGTAACTGATGATAAAATATGTGCTCATATCGATTGTTTTTAATCGATAATTAATATTGTCAATGAATCAATAAAGGTATATTATCTGTCATAGTTAGATTTAGAAAAACTTTTAATTCTTTTATTATTTTTTTAAAGTTCAGTAGAATTTCGTCAATCTGTTCTAAATAAAACCAAGGTTTGTACTACAGAAAATTTTCATTGTAGAATTTTAATGAAAAATAAATAAATTCAATGAAAATAGAAGGTATATGTATAAATAATTTACTTATTACTGCAGAAGTTAATTATAATAACGTCCTAAGGGGTAACTGACTTATTTGTTATATTTCTTACAGAAAATTTTTTTTTAGAAAAAAATTCAAAATATGCTAGTACAGCAATTTTAAATAAATGTTTGTTTAAAATCTTCCGTAAATTAGGCCATAGTTTTATATTATTATACCTGTAAAAGCATCAAAATCCCAGTCGATCAGTAATATACCACTTTTGTGCTTAGTATAGTAAAATATTTGAAAAATTAAGTTTTTAAAATCATTTTGAGGACATTTTACTAAGACATTTGTTTTTGGAGATTCGAAGGCATTTACCTGTTTTTTTTGTTGTAACTAATGATTCATAGTTATATATTGTTGAATAGATTTAATTATTATATTATATTTGATTTAAGTATTATAGTTTGTATTAAAAAGATACCATAATGAAAATCAATTTAGTTCAAAATTGATAACATAGGTTAAGAAATTAAAATAATAAATTTTTACATCTTAGTTTTTATTTAATTATAATGGAATTTTAAAATTAAAGGAGTCTTATCCCAGAATTTGTATTTATGACTAACAGCATCAGTTGTGCTAATAACACTTAAAATGTTCATACAATTTTGCTGTTAGGACATTGACTAGAAATAGACTGTTAGGAGACAGTTAATTATTATATTACGATTTATTATTATTATAAAATATGTTTGTAATTTAAATTGTAGTAAATTATTGTTTATATTGTTGTTTAAAGGAAGTTATTTTGCTATATCATATAGACGTTTACTGTTAGGACGTGGACTAAAAATAGACAGTTTATCATTATATTAATTTTTATTAGTTTAATAAAATATGTCTATAATTTAAATAGTAAATATTACATTGTTGTTTTATCAAAGTTAAGCTATTTTGCTATTTCAGACAGAAGTTTACTGTTAGGACAATGAAATGTCAAAAAAAGTATCAAATCCCACCTGATACATCTCCCTTGCGGTTGGGTATTAAAAGTTAATTCAAGTACACATTCGATATTTCATTCAAGACCATGAGAATTTTACATTTTTTAAAGCAGATTGTTGAATTATGTCACTTTAGAAATACATGTGCGATATTACGATTTATTGTTATAAGAAAATACGCATATAATTAAAATTGTAGTACATTATAGTTTATATTGTTGTTTTTAATATAATTTAAGTTATTTTGCTATATCAGACTGAAGCTTATTGTCAGGATAAAGACTGTTAGGAGACTGTTTATGGTTGTATTACAATTCATTATCATAATAAAATTTGCAATTTAAATTGTAGCAGATTATAGTTTACATTGTTGTTTTATAAAATATATAACTAATTGTTTTATTTTTCAGATTTTAAGTAACGGTTATGGAATCATTATAGGGATATAATTGTGATTAGTTCAAATTCTTGTTTTAAATTAGTTGTAATGTATTAAAATATATTAAAAATCGTATATTTTGTATATTATTATAATTAAATTAATATTTTATAGTTCAAATTGTTAATACTGTAAATAAGATTAAGGAATATCCTTTAGTATAGTACTTTGCACTATTTAATACTGGAATTCTTAAGTACAGTTAGTTAATGTTAAACAAATAAGTCTAAGAAGTTTAATAGATTTTTCACGATTACATTAAAAAAAATTATAAACTTTTAAAATAGGTAGCAATATTTTTATATAAATAATAATAAAATATCAAATAATAAAAATGCATTTATATTTTGTAATTTAGAATGTAGAATAATCAAAAGATGTCATCTGTTTTCTAAAACATTCAGTTATAAAAGTAGAAAAATCATCATACAATAACTTCTGATACAATATCATTTAAGTACATTATAGATAATTTTCTTTTGTAGTTTCAATTTTCGCTAATTTATATTCATTCAATTCTAATAAAACTAGTGAAATCTGAATGGAATGCAATTTATTTCTATATAAATAGCTGGAATTATATTGTTATATGTAACGATGTCTTACATTTAATGGAAGTTCCGAGGTTTTCATATTGAATGGCATGTAAATTTATTTCGATCTCAATATTAATTTAGTATATTTTCACTTAATGCATCAATTACATATGTATTTAAATACAAAACTTTTAACTACTATTAAATATAGAACATTGTAGTGAAAATGTTCTAACTATATTTATTTACATAAATATTTATACAAATCAAATGCAGTCCCATTTTGATTTTGATAGTTTCATAACTACTGAATAAATATATAAAGGAGGTCTTAAATAGAAGATAAAAAAAACAAAAACAAATTTGTTTTCAGTTTTTTTTTTTTTTTTTTTTTTTTTTTTTGTCACAACTATTTATATTTCAGTTAGTTTTTATTGTTATCTTTTTTATTTATTTATTGGTTTTTATAGTCGGAAAAGTTCTGCTTCCAATTTTACAGAAAGTAAATCAGCTATTGAATAAAAAAAAACAATAGCGTTGTACAATCTACGCTTTATAACCCATTCTAAGATATAAATAATTAAGACTAATATTTTATCTATTATATTATATATTAAAATAAAGTGTACAGATCGTTTTTATATTTATCATTTTAGTATAATATTTATCATTGTAAAAAAAACTTTTAAAAATGTAATTTTAAGATTTTTAATTAAACGAAGCACATTTAAACTACATTTTTTTTCCTTTCCTAGTATTTAGTACCTTTTATTATTTATTATTTTTCTCATTATTTCATAACTGACTATCTTCAAACAAAAGGTTAAATGGAACTATACATTTTTAAATTTTCATTGGCTACAAAATTATGTCAGTTATAAATAAATAAAGGTATTTTATTTATTTTTTTTTAGAACCTAAATAACATTTAAGTAGTTATTTATTTTCAAAATATAAATAACTATTTACCATATCAGTTTTACTGGTTTACTTACAGGATTACTTTGCTTGTAAAAGCAATTCTTAAGTGTTATTCTTATGGTTACTGATGGAATGAATAATATATTTTAATGGTGGATAAAATGGAAAGAAAAAATTGCGTGATTGTTTTATTAATGTTATTATAGTTCTCTTATTATTATTTTAATTGCTGTTTAGCCCATATCAGATACCCATCCTTTCGTAGTAATTCCATAATCACTCAAATCCACTAGTTTCTCAACTTGCTTCCCACTCCATTCCTGATAATCCTCCGAGGCGTCTGAAAAGAAGTGCTAATGATGAGTATTACTTTCAAGTTTTTACATGTTATTGTAATCGTTATCAACATATTTACTTGATGTATATATTTGTACAGTTGTAAATTTCAATAAATTGATATAAAGTAAAAAATATTGCTGTTTAGAATATTTTTAGCTGTAGTTTTATTAACTGAAACACAAAGACGCGAAATGAACATTTATAAATACTTAATGAAACCTTTTTTGACTTACGAATCACAGATATAAGGGACAGTCATTTTATCAGACTCCAAATTTTTCATGCAAAAACATTCAGAACTATCACGAAAGCACCCTGGTAAGTAAACAATATTACTCGACATCCCAACACACTCACGACATGGCCACATCTCACATTCCAGATAAAACCCAAAGATTGTTGAAAAGGAGCTGGATGTGGGATCTCCTGTGTTTGAAAAATGAAATAGGAGGAGGTACCACGAGGTTCTAGTCCCAATCTTGCCTTTCCGCCATTTAATACAGTATTTCATCAAATTCAGTGATTGTTAATTATTTTAATTGACAGGTGTGTAGAGAAATTCTAAGTTAAAAAAAAAATTGAAAAGTAAATTAATTTTTTTATAATATAAATTAAATAAATTTCAATAAACATTTTTCTTCCACTTTCCATCCATACTTTATCTAGTCGTTAAAGTGACAACCTAATTCGCTTGTAACCTGTAATATACAAAGAAATCATTGATAAACTTTGAATACATTGAATCGTTAAATAGTATTAGTAATAGAAATAGTGAGCAATGAATTTGTTTACTATCGGTAAGGTTATCCTGTCAGTAAGGTTCTCACAGAAGATAAGAAAACAACTTGGTCTTTATGGATAGAATAAAAGTGAATTCGCTACAAAATTCAAGGCTACCAATGATAATTATTAACAGTTGATTGTTTCCAGCAAGTCATTTGACGACTAAGCGAAGATTATTTTTCCAGGGTTCGTAAGAACAAATTATATTTTAGAATATTTATTTACTATATTATTTAAGCTCGTTTTGATGTGTAATTCTATTTTGAAATGGACATGTCTTTTGGCTCAAGTTCTAAAGTTTTCTTGTGTAAAGTTTTCTCACACTCAAAAATGTAAGTTTTTGGCACGTTCTAGCTCTGTCTGTGTTGCTCGGATCGAAAATTTGAATAAAATCAACTGATTATAAGTTTAATGGAGAATATTTTTTATTATACAATATTTTCGCTAGGACCTACTATTTACGAGCAATATTGATTTGATTGGAAAAAGCCAAGTTTCGCCTAAATTGTTTAAGTGTTGGGGCTTTTTTAAAACGCTCCGTTGGTGTTAATTGTATCGAAACTTTGCCGGCAGTTTCCTTATGAGTAGCAGTTGATAGATATAGGCATTTCTATAATCTATTGTTTTTTCCTCTCAAATTGAAATTGATTTTTTTACTTCTACTTCTTCACTTATTGTTAATAACTTAGATTGACAGATATGAATAGAGATTCAAAGATAAAACAAAAGATGTTTTCCTTTATTTCTTTTTAATCTTATAGCAACTCCAAAGAATGGTTACTTATAAAATGTATTTAAATCTAGCTATATTTATCAATTCAAACAAGAAAATTAAATTATTAAAAATATTAAATTATAATTATTTTCAATGTGAGATGCTACAGATTTGGGTCCTTTCATCTTATTGTTTATTTATTTATTTTTTAATTCTCTTCTATACTTATGTATTTATTTTCTTTGAATCAATTTATTTTTTAATATTGTTAATATTAGAATCATTTTGGATGAGCTTTAGATGTTATTTGTTTAGATACTATGAGGTGCATTATTCATTTAATTTTTTTAAATCTTTATTCCATCATGTCATACATAGTATAATGAACCAAATATGCATTATTAAAAACACAAACATTTTATTATTCTTTTTTTTTTTTTTGTTTATTATGCAACAAATTTTACCGGTGATCTTGTTGGTCAAAATCGATATTTTTTTTTTTTGGGAGGAACATGAGGGCCTTACGCGTAGTTTGATCTTGGGAGATTAGGGTCAGTTAGGAGCTCAACTCTTTTATTACCATATAACACTATATCTTGACTAGGAGGTAGTTTCTAATGAGTTAGCTCCTTTTGATTATGTTTCTCCTAATACGAATAAATAAAAATACTATTTTTAAGTGTAGGGGCTTATTAAACATGATAGTTTACAGAGGTTGAAAACAATTTACAAGAAGTAGGGATCACACAGGAGGACATAGAGAAACTTGTTCCGCTTGAAACGAAATTCCAAGAACATCAGGTTTTCCTACAAAAACCAAAGCTAAAAACTGGCGAGGTGTGGACGGAAAGGAACAGTATAGGAAATGAATGCGGGAATACTGGAAAAAAGGAAGAGACAGTTAATAATAAATAGATGGGGAAAAACTCTGTTAAGCCAATTTATGATTTAGCATGAATACTAATAAAATAAAAATAAAATTGTTACATTTTTTTAATATAAATATTAAGACATTTTTTAAAAGACTATTATTTAAATATAAACTTCAGCGATAAATATTAACATTATTTATTTTTCATGTTTTTGTTTGTTGCTTTCTACAAAAACCGTTGACAGAAGCCATAGTGTCAACACAGTTAGAATGGACACACCGCCATTTTGTTTTCTTAGACATGGAGACTACAGCAAGCCATGACGGTCCGAGGGAGCAGCACTGAGCACTAGCGGTTTGTTACTGAAACATACCAATACCCCGAATCTTTAGTGGCCCAACTCACTTCTAATTCTAATATTAACGATTATATGGGGCCCCGGTAACCCAGAGTGTTGGAGCAGCAATTCAAAAATCATCAAATAACCCTCGATCTTGATAGTTGGGCAAGAATAGGTTGGCAACTTACTAGGTTAAGTTCTCATAGTAAAAACGCACAAAGTCGCTGACTAGAGATTATTTTGAGGGATTAACCCTTAAAGTTCACACTCATATTATTTTATTAAAAATTTCTATAGAACCTCTCTTAACCGGCCTAGGGTAAACCATCCTCAGATTAACCTGTCTAGCTCATGGAGTAAATGTAGAAAACTTTTTTTTCTCATCCAGTGTATGTGTATTAGCTGAACGGTTGTATATTATATTTATTATATCCATAGACTATAAATTAATAATTCACTACAAGATTCTTTATTAGTTAAATATATTATTTCTTATTTATTAATGGATCCATAATTAAAAAGAAAACCAAAACTGAAGGGCTGTTCACAATATTCACATAAAACACATTCTTATTTTTTTTTTTACATTAATGGAATTGAGAATCGACGTTTGAAATTGACAAATTCTTGATTTCGACCATCCATGTGTATTTTCGAAGATTTTATCCTTGATATGTGATTCCAAGATATTTACAGACGTTTCCGGAACATTTAATTGTTCATATTGAAAAAAAAATTACATACTTTTTAGAAGGAACATAACAAACAATTCTGTAGTATTTCGGCTAAACAGAAGTTCATTTAACAAGAAAAAATAGAAATCACATTTGATGGGAAATAATTTGAACAAATGATTTTTTATTGTTAGAAACGACGTTAAATGCGACTTTTTTTTAGCATTTTGTTAAAAACAATTAGTAATTGTTTTCTGTTTATCTTCTCTCAAAGATTTTTTTTTTTTTAATGCCAAGAATCTTCATTTTTGCAAACTCATGTCCACATCTTGTTGAAAATATAGAACCTAGTTCAATATAATGCCGAAAAAAATTTACATCTCATTTGCTTCTTTGTGAACTTATATTTATTTATGTTCAATATTTTCGCATTTGCGTTCATCTTTATAAGCGATACTGATAATTTTCTAAAAAAAAAAAAAAAAAAAGTTTTCATCCTCACATCAAAGTAGAAATTACATAAAGGAATTTTTTTTCTTTATTAAACATTTATTAAAAAGTTTTGTTACAATTGTTGCCAAAAGGTCATTATCTTAATATATATAAATTATGTATCACGTTCTTGGGGCACGCTGACACCTAAACTACTTAACCGAATTTAATCAAATTTGCACACCGTGTGCAGTTTGATCCAACAAGAAAGATAGGATAGCTTATATCTTAATTTATAGTCACAATATTATTTGTATATTATCTGCGTCACAATTATCTGTTAGCTCTATACGATTCATATGGCGTTATAAGGTTATACTATTATATAAAAGGAAAAGCCATTTTTCGTTTGTGATCACTAACTGCCAAAAACTACTGAACCAATCTCTAACAAATTTTGACTACAGCATCTTTAAAATTTACATATTTTCTATTAAATTACTGTTTAAAAAGCGATAAATATGTGGTGTGCAGTAAAGCGAGCGCCATTCAAGAGAGGTTACAATGATTCGGTGTTAAATATAGCTAGAAATTGATAATAAAGTTACTTAATTCAATTAAATTGTTATCCAAAAAAAGCTATAAATATGAGGCAAGCTACAGTAGCGTTTTAGTCAAACTAATGAACCTATCTGAACCAAATTTTAACTACATCATCTTCATAGTTCTTGAAAGATGTACAATTAGAAAATTTACTATAATAATAATTTATAGTATTATATAAAAGGACAAGCCATTTCCGTTCGTGATCACTAACTGCCAAAAACTAAAGAACTATTCTATACCAAATATAACTACATCATCTTCATAGTTCGAGGAAAATTTAGCAATAATAAAATTTACATATTTCCTATTAAATTACTGATTAAAAAGCGATAAATATGTGGTGTGCAGTAAAGTGAGCGCCATTCAAGAGAGGTTACAATGTTAGAGAGGTTACAATCCGGTGTTAAATATAGCTAGAAATTGATAATAAAATTACTTAATTCAATTAAATTGTTATCCGAAAATAGCTATAAATATGTGGCAAGCGACAGTAGCGTTTTAGTAAAACTAATGAACCTATCTGAACCAAATTTTAACTACATCATCTTCATAGTTCTTGAAAGATGTCCAATTAGAAAATTTACTGTAATAATAATTTATACTATTATATAAAAAGACAAGCCATTTTTCGTTTGTGATCACTAACCGCGAATACCACTGAACCAATCTGTACTAAATATTAACTACATCATCTTCATAGTTCCAAGAAGGTTTAGCAATATTAAAATCTACTGATTTTGAATTTATTTTGTATTCAAAAAAGATTATATTTGGACAACAGTGAAGTTTGAAAATTGACCGATTGTGTACAGCGCCATTCCACAATAGAGTTTACAATGGTAAATTGAATCTATCTGTACCGACATCTAAATAAATAACTTTTATGATTCTAGGAAGGTTTTGCAGTGGTAAAATTTACAATAACTAAAATTTAAATGTACAATTTTGAGAGGCAGGTCCGAGGTTTGCCACACTGTCATATAGTTTTATAGTTCGAAAGTTATTTCTGCCGAATACAAAGTATTACTATATAAAAATGTCGATCCTTTGCTTTTTTATATTGTGTGTAAAAATATGATCCACGGGCCTTTTGTCGTAAGCACTGATAATGCAGTTTATTTTCCGCAAGAGTTTCTTAATAGTCTTTATCCATCTGGATTACCAATTCATACATTAGAATTAAAAATTTTATGTCTAATGGTGGTTTTACGTAATCTTCAACCACCTAATCAGTGCAATTGTAACTAGATTAATAATTACTGCTATGCCTGAAAAAATCATTGAAGAAATAATGCTCAGCCACATGCTAAAATACAAGAATCTTATCGATAAACAAAACTTTAATTTTTAGTTGAAATTATCGGGCGGGCGAAGCCGCGACGGGGATGCTAGTATACATATATTTACATGTGAAAGGTGACTTATCCGTTATGCATGTTATAGCACTTTAGATATTTTCTTTGTTTTTGTTTTTATACATATTTTAAGACATTTACAGTAAAAAAAAACCAATAAAAAAAAAAAAAAACCTACACAATAAAATAAAATAAAAGCAAATGAGAAATAAACAATATCCATACAAATAACGATAAATAACATCAAATACATTCAGCCTTGGCCAAAAGTATTAGGCACCTATATAAAAGTATTAGGGAATAAAAATGACTTCAACCATTTACAACATATATATTTTTTTAATAATGAAAGAACACGACTTAATATTTCGTCATCAAACCATTTGCTTTTATCACCCCAATTATTCTTTTTGGCATAAAATTAACAAGTTGTGTAAAATCTTTAACTATTTTTTCCCAATCTTCTTTTAATAATGTAAACAAATTGTCTTTGTTTGTAGGATTACGTTTACCAACTCTGATTTTTAATTTAGCCCACAGGTGTTCATATGGATTGAGGTCTGGGGTGTGAGGAGGCAAGAACATTGATATTGTTTTTTTCGAACCATTCTCTACTTTTGCGTAAAACGTGGTATGGAGCATTATCCTGTTGAAAAATAATATTGGCAATGTCATCAGGTTCAAATATTTTTTCAAATGAAGGCTTCAAAATTTGGTTAAATATTGATATATAGGTATCGCTATTCATCCTCCCTTAGCACAAAAACATTTCTCCAACTTCCGAAGCCCCATACAACCCCAAATCATTATGTTTCCTCCACCATGTTTTACAGTAGGGACAACAAAATCTGGTTGCAAGGCTTCGCTTTACCTCCTTCGTACAAAAACTGCTCCAGGAGTTCCAGAAATCTGCACAAAATTAGATATTTTAATGAATTCGAAAAAATAATTATATTCTTGCATTTGAAACTTATTTTAGTGATTTTTCGAAAGTTTTATTTTCAATTTACAATAATTGAACTATCTCAAAGTTGCTAACGTCTGACCAAATTACCTTTGCCCAATCTTCAGCAGTCCAGTTTTGGTGAAGTTTTATCCAGCCAGGCAAGCCTCCTCTTGCGTTTGGATTCACTAAGCTATGGTTTCTTCCTGGCTTTACATCCCTTCATATCTTTCTTTCCTAGTCTTCTTCTCACGGTCCGAGCAGAAATATCGACAGGACACAAAATTTTCATCTCTTCAGCCAGTTCTTTCGATGTTTTCTTGTTAAAAAAAAAAAAAAAAAAAAAAAAAAAAAAAAAAAAAAGCACCTGTTATTTATTTTTTTCCTACTCTAGGTAGCGAGGAAAATGTGTTAAAGATCCGCTGTCTCATAAGTGTATATTGAACAGCACATCAAGAGCACTTCATAGTTTTAGCAATCTCAGATTGATTATACGCTTCCAATGACATAAAATATTTGCACGTTCAATCTCAATTAGTTCTTTGAATTCAAAAAAGCCCGAAATGAATTTTTTTGTAATATTCAATTCAATTTTCCCAAGTTGTAGTAAAGAGAGCAGCTACTGTACTGAGTCCTTTAGTTTACATTACATTATTGTTTCCCCTGGTGTATCGTATGAAGTAGGGGGCAATGGTTGAATATAATCTATTTAAAGGAAGTATTTTTGTCAACAAGACGAATTTTGGTGTAACAGTGATTGAACAATTACTTATTAAAATTAAAAAGAGGATTTTTCATGGTGCCTAATACTTTTGGCCAAGGCTGTATTATGGATATTACTTAGAATAAAGAATAATCGAAATAATTTTTAAATTTATATAAAAGCGATATATATTATTTCATATTATGTCTATTAATATATGTTTAGTACGTTTGTGGGTGTTTTTAGAGATGTCTTATCATAGATTCCTATTTTTTGTATGATGGGATTTACGGTTATTGTTGTAACAAATTTTGTGTTTGTGAGTGTACTGTTTAATTGATGGCAGGTTTAAATCAGCTATCATGTTTGAAATTATGGTATACATCGGTTAGTTGTTTATTATTTTCATATCTGCGTGATAAAGGAATTAAGCTCGCATATTCCCTTCTCCTTTCCAGTTAAAATGCAAATACATTGCACAGAACATCTTGTCAACTCGTTTTATTTTCCGAGAATAAGTGTTTTTATTGAGTATAGTAATTTTTTTTGTATATAATATATATCTTGTGGTTAGAAGTGAGATACACAAAGTCAAGAAACATGGTTTTTAGTAATCGCCGATCAGAGATTTTTTAATTTTTTCAAAGATTGCCTTGTCTACTTTAGTACTGACATTACTTTATCAATGTATTCAATAAGTTAAAGGCCTGAATTTGCCATTGACTGGGAGGAACAATAGGTCATGGATATGTCTGTCTATAATACACTGCTTCTGATAACGAAACTGTTGGCAAATTCTCGATCTAAACAACACCAACGGAGCTAGAGCGTGTTAAAAAACTCCCAACACTTAAAAAATGCAGGCAAATCGTGACTTTTTTTTTCATTCGAACCAATATAGCTTCTAAACGGTAGGTCCTAGCGACAAATGTTATATAACAACAAATATTTTTCATTAAATTTTAGATGTGAAAACCGCCATCAAATTTTCGATCCGAGCAACACCAACGAAGCTAGAGCGTGTAAAAAAAAAACCCCAACACAAACTATAGAACCCCAGCCAAAAGACGATTGATGATCCATGTCAATAAGTAATTCATTGCTACGGTATAATGGTTAGTGTAGTGCAAATTATATAACAAAAATTATATAAATGTTATGCACGAAGTAATAAAAATTTTATCAAGTGGAATCTAAATTATAAAAATAGGTGATGATAGGATCCCAGTATCCAGTAATGCAAGAACATATCATTTCATAATAATAGTTATAGCTCTAATGACGCAATGATATGTTGAATTCTTATAACATTATCGTGCAAACCAATTTTATTTAAATTAGTAGTAGTTAGGCGAGGAATAGTTATTAATAAATATAGTTTATTTATTATGATTTTAGAAATATGAAACTGTGGATTACAGAACACACAATTTAGATTATCCGCTTATTACAAGCTATTAACATTTTATATTACTTATCTGAGACGTTTAAGTCTGAGCAGGCATATGAGCGTGTGCTTGTTTCTTCTTTGCCAGTTCTTCTTCATCCTTTATGATCGGCATCCCACAACCTCTTCCTGCATTCCAAGACAAAAAAAAAAGCCACATCCAACGTTGTTTCTAACAATTCATTTTGAAAATTACTTCCCAACTAATGCAATTTCAATTTTTTCTTGTTATATGAACTTTTGCTTTGCTAAAATACCTCTTTGTTATATTCCCTCTGGAAATAAGAAATTTTTTTTGGTCAATACCAAGGATTAATTGTTTCAGAAATATCTTAAAATCACACATCATAGATTAGATCTTCGGAAACACACGAGGATGGTCGAATAAAATAAAAAAGATTTTATTTTATATGAACCTTAAGACGTTCCGATGTTTTGCATCTCTACACCAATTTAAGACGGCTCTCTCTCACCTTTCGCAGAGAATAGTTCCTTGGCACATGCCTATTCCAAGTAATCAACGCCCATCATCATCCCTTTATTTATAGTACGATACAACTCAAGTCCTGATTTCAATCATTGCATACAAGATTTCGTCTATCCGATCTCAATACTCCATTTAACAGAAATACTGCAATATAACGTTTCTTTCTTGTCCTATCTTCTACTCTCTGGAATTTTATCCTTCTTTGCATCCGCAATGCTTCTTCCCTTGGAACATTCAAAACATTCCACTTCTACCACCTTGTTTCTCTCCAAAATGACGATATTTAATAATATGTTTCTTCACTGTTGATACTCAAATATGTCATACATAAAACTTAATTTATGGTTTTCAATGTTTTGTATGGATAATTTTTTATTTTATATATGTATTTTTTCAATTCAACTTTCTATTCTACTTTATTTGTAAACAATTAGTAATTTCTTGAATAACATAAACAAAAAAAAATAATAAAAATTTATAAAACGGATTATAATTAATCCATAATTTTCATGAATTATTTAATTACACTCCTGAAGTTACTGCATTGTAATGAGGGCTGAGAATTATATGCAATAAAAACTGAAAAAGATGCAAACAAATCGGGTAAAATATGCAATTAAATACCTAAAATATGACACTATCTACATTATTTATGAAAATAAAAATTTTTAATACATACTAATACATAAGTATAAACTCAAGGCAAGTAACTAATTGTGTTGAAAAGGAAACAATTTATCTCAACAAACACAATACTAAACTTCTCTGTCCAAAGTCTCAATTGAGAACAAAAGTACTACTTTCCAACAAGATCTTTCGTCTCTACTAGAGTGCTTTTCCTCCTCACAAACATAAAAACATTTAAAGGTCAACTGCAGAAGATGCCGAATATATAGATAAATGTGCAATTACAGTCCAAAATATGTATTTAAAGCAAAATAAGCACAAATATGCAAAATAAAATTAACTGAAATTGATTCCAAATATTTCAAAATATAAGAATTTTGATGATATTAGATGTTTTAGTTGGATAGAAGAAATATGCAAAAGCATATATTTCACAGCTCTAGCAATGACTATAATTGTAACATTTTAGTTCAAAATATACCTGAATATGGGGTGTGATACTATCAATATATCAGTATTGTAATATATCAGTGTATATTAGCAACATAAAGCTGTAAGTTTGTATGATATACTAATAAATAATAGTTGTTTATTTGACAAAATTTGAAAGTGCTTCTTTTACTCAATCCATCCCCGAGCGATTGTTGCGTATCGCCGAGTAAATAATTTACCTTTGAGTTGAATTTTAATGTTTTTCTTGAACCATCATTAACTAAAACTAATGAAAAACTATGTTAACAGTTCATTAATTATTTATTTATTGTTGTGTTAGAACTATTTGTATTATTTATAAAGGAAGGTTTGGAGAGGAGTTTTAATGTTAGATTTGAATTTAAACTGGTGGAAGTGAATAGCTGGGATATGGTTTTGATTTTGTTTTTGTAGAATCAGCTGTTTATACTAATATTATATTTATATTAAAATAGCACATTAAACAGCTGTTTTTGATTGAATAATGTTCTCATTATGAAATGGTTAACAATAAAATAAATAAAAATAAATTAAGGCTTAGCGAACCCGAAGGTTCAATGCCGACACCACCAACCGTCGATCGCACACTTCCCTTTAATCCACTCCTCCATAGCCTAAATCCCCCAGGTCGGCCCTGACGCAATCCTCCCATCTTCGTCTCGGTCTACCTCTCGGTCGTTTACCCGACGGCTCATAACTGATTACTTTTTTCGGAATTCGATCATTATTAAACCCAACGACTTTACATGCCCATTTTAAGCGTCCCACTGCTATTACTTGAACTATATTTACCGGTTATAATTCGCGAAAGTTCCGCATTGTGAAGCCTCCTAAATTCTACTGTTTCTTCATCCTTTTTTGGGCCAAAAATTCTACGTAGTACTTTATTTTCGAAAACTTTAAGGCGTTGTTCCTCCCTTAACGTCAGCGGCCATGTTTCACATCCGTAGAGAACTGTTGGTAGTATAATAGTTTTGTATATCCTAATTTTAAATTTTTGGAGAGTAAGCGCGAACTGAGTAAGCATTAACGGCTTTTAACCTTGCCTTTATTTCTTCTTGAATTTCATTTTTCCCCGATATAATAAACCCTAGATATTTGAATTGCTCAACGTGTTCGAACTTTATCCCGGAAATATCTACATTACTAAAATGTTCACCGTTTCTGCTACTAACCATATATTTCGTTTTATCGGTATTAATTACTAAACCAATTTCGTTACCGGTTTCCATGAGCGTAGTAGCGTTTAGTTTTATAGTTTCCTCGTTTTCACCCAAAAGTACCAAATCATCTTCACAACCAAGAACCGGACATTTACCACCCATCTCTAATCCTTTTCCCGTGAGCATTACCTTCCTAATAACGTAATCTAGCGCTAAGTTAAATAATACCGGCGAAAGACATAATGAAATGGTTGCAAAAACAAAATAATCTTTTTATAAATTAAATTATGTTTGAAAAAAATCTAATGTCAGAATCCATTTGGAATGTTTAAAACGTGAAAGGGTGCGTTCTATATAAGTTATATAATTTATAATTATATATATAATTTAGTAAAATCACCTACACTAAGATTTTACTAAGGGGACGGTCTGCAGTTGAAACTCACAGATTTGAATGCCGATTTTTGTGTGGATAGTAGGGACCTATAATAATGCAAAAATAGAGTTATAGCCGCCAATGAGCATTAGGAGCCGAGAAAAAAATATGAAAATCACGTTTTATTTTTTTTCTCAGCTCTCAGTCAAGATAGAGAAATGATTCTTTCACGTTTAATTGCAGTTATGAATGCTATTAAATATAAAAATACTTTTGTTATGCTCAAGACACTATCCGGCTTTAGGGTGCTCAAAAATGACAAAATTCCAAGGAAATCCGCTGTAAATCAGTGGAACTTTTTTTCATGAACAACTGACCTCAAATCTCGATTTAGCGCACCATAAAACCCTTATATGTGAAATTTTATCGAAATAAAAAAATATTGATTTTTTACCCCTTTCGAGGAGGTTAAAATTTTGAAGTTGAGATTTCATCAACATTTTCTACCGGTCATAACAACTGCCTTTCAACCGATTACAACAGTAATAACATCACTCGAATCAGCTTACATTCTGCTTTCTATCCATGCGTATAATATCGGATTTACTTCCGATTTTAGTGGATAAAAACTGATGTGAATGAAAAAATCCAAGGTCAGTTATAACTTGAGATATTTCAATAAGGGGAAATCCTGCGACCTCCGGATTTGGGCTAAACTATGCAGTTTTAAGGCTTCTAGATGGCCTTAAAATTTGGTCTTAATCGGTGACGAAATATGTGACATAGCGCAAATTATTATTTTTTTTTTTCAAAAATTGACTGCCTTCTAAAATCCTACAAACATTTAAAGGTAAAAAAAATTTTTTTTTTTTTTAAGACGTTTTAAAATGATCTATTTCTATTATTGTTTTAGTTTTTACACATTAAATTTCAAATAAGACCATTTAAAAACAATATACATATTTTTTAATCAAAACCTGATATTAATTTTAGGTTATTCATCAATCTTAGGATTTCTAATAAATTTGAAATAAAAATATGTCATTTTAAAACGTCTTATTTATATTATATAGATGAGGAGAATTTTTAAACTTGTTTTTGTCCACTAAAATCGGAAGTAAATCAAATGTTATACACATGGATAGAAAGCAGAACGTATGCTAATTCTAGTGATGCTATTACTGTTGTAATCGGTTGAACACAACAGTTGTTATGGCCGGTAGAAAATGTTGATGAAATCTCAACTTCAAAATTTTAACCTCCTCGAAAGGGATAAAAAAATCAATATTTTTTGATTTTGATAAAATTTCACATATAAGGGTTTTATGGTGCGCTAAATCGAGATTTGAGGTCAGTTGTTCATGAAAAAAAGATTTACAGCGGATTTCCTTGGAATATTGTCATTTTTGAGCACCCTAAAGCTGGATAGTGTCTTGAGCATAACAAAAGTATTTTTATATCTAATAGCATACATAACTGCAATTAAATGTGAAAGAATCATTTCTCATCTTGACTGAGAGCTGAAAAAAAAAATAAAACGTGATTTTCATATTTTATTTTTTTTCTCGGCTTCTAATGCTCATTGGCGGCTATAACTCTATTTTTGCATTATTATAGGTCCCTACTACCCACACAAAAGTCGGCATTCAAATCTGTGAGTTACAACTGCAAACGTCCCCTTGTAAGAAAAAGTCTTATTATAATTCTAATAACATTAATTTTGATTTCTTATTTTTTTGCAGATAGTTCAAGCATAATTAACGAAAATGAGTTCAATATTCTATTGCTCCCAGTTAGACATCGATAATGAAGTTGAGGTGATTATATATTCCATTTTATTGTTATTAATTATAATAATATTTGATTGATTTTTTTAACAATTGTTCCATTATAATAGATCTCACACGAAGAAGAATCCACGACGCCTCCTGCTTCCCAACATTCTTCTTCGCCTAGGACAGATTTTAGCCCAACCAACTCATCATCATCATCATCAACACAAAGCAGTAGTAAGTCATACAACATTGCTGATTATTATTGGGTTTTATGAAAATTAATTCAGGTTTATTTTAAAGTTTTGTTTGAGGAGGTTGATTTGATTTATTAAATTTGAACGGAACAACTCTATTATAAATGTACAACGACATGTTTTGGGACTTCTCTTCGCATCTTCAAGATAATGATTTTCGTGATTTTACACATTGTCAACTATAATAATAAATGTCCGATTCAACATTGTGCAATTAGTCTTGAAATAGGTTAAGAGCTTTTTATTATAATTTACAATGTGTCACAGAAATAAGTATCCTGAAGATGGGAATAGAAGTTCCGGAACATGTACATTTATATTAAATTGTCGATTTTTGAACTCCACTGAGCATCGCATATTAATCGCTTTTTAAATAACTGTTTAATAGAAAATTTTATTATTGCTTGAATTATGAAGATGGTACTGATAGTAGTTTTCGTGGTTAGTGATCACAAACGAAAAATGGCTTGTCCTTTTATATAATAGTATAGATAGAGGGGTTATGCCATTCAAATTGAATTATTTAGGTTTAGATGTTTAAAATGACTATACTGACTATACTGATAAAAAAATTATGAATTAAATTATTAAAAACATAATTTTAAAAACATAATTAAAAACACATGATATTCCCGTAGAGTTTATCGTAAAGTCTTTTGTATGAAGTCTGGATGTTATTTTGTACCATTGGTATGCATAAGTCTGTGTGTAATGTGATGTTGATTTTTATCAAACAGAGTATAATTTATTTTCCAGATATTCAAACAGATGAGAGTATTACCCTTCAAGGCGCCAACACCCCAGCCTTCAAAATATTAAAGGCAATAAAACTGTGTTACATTCCATGTCTGAGAGGGGATTTTACCGTCTAAGGGGTTCAAAAGTATATGACCCAATTCATCTTACAGTATTTTAGCTCTAGGGGTCAACAACCCGACCTTTCTTAGCTGACCTACCTACAGAGAGCCCAAGTCCTTATAAACAAACAAAAATAATGTATAAAATCTAATGCGTACATCTTTTAAAATAGAATAGAATAGAATAGAATAGAAAAACAAATTTATTCTGGGACAAAGTCCCTTAAGAATAATAGTTACATGACAGAACTTAAGTTATATCTGGCCTAGAGATGATAAATTAGATAATAAAATAAAATAATTAAAAGTAAATACAATTTTACAATAAAATAAGTAATAAAATCTATACGCATATATAAACACATACACGCTACATACATACATAAACTATATTTACAATCAGTAAAAGAAAAAATATTATATAGGGAATTGATTAAACAATATATTTTTGATGTTGAGTCTAGTAAAGGATGAAGAAAATACAATGATGAAAAAAGAGTAAAAATGAAAATTATTTCAATGATAGACAAAACATTATCATATGAAGATTGTTTAAACAGGCTAAACTTTTATATCTGAAATCCTTGGGTGAAAGTTATTAAAGCATCTATATAATTAGATAGCATCCGACTGGAGGGTGGAAAGGTGGTGGAAGAGGAGTGTTTTAAAAGTTCCCAGGGAGGATGCATTACGAATAGAAGGAGGAAGAGAATTCCAAAGAATAGCGGAGCGGGCAAGAAAGCAGGAACGTTGGAATGCAGTAGTTCTGTAGGATGGGGTGTAGAGATCGGAGAGACGGGACCTTGTATGCAATGATTGGATTGAGGACTTGAAATGTAGGATACTGTGAATAGACGGAGGGTTATGTGTGTTAATAACTTGGAAGAGGAATGAACCAAGGAAGTAATCTCTATGGAAGGAAGGCGAAAGCCAATTTAACTCAGTGTAAAGATGGGACACATGAGAGCGTCTCGAGGTTCCAAAAACAAATCTTATGAAACAGTTCATGATACGCTTTAGTCTATCTTCAAGAACCATCGAGAGTCCACCATAAATCACACATCCATAGTCAAATTGGGGGAATATGAGGTAGGATACTAGGAGTTTACGTGTGGATAGAGGAAGTAGGTGTCGGGAACGGTGGAATAATTTTAGGATGCTAATCGATCGTCGGGAGATTTGAGCAATGTGGGGTTTCCAGGAAAGGGTTTGATCAATTGTTAAACCTAGGTTTTTAACAGAGGAGAGGAAATATATAGGGTGACCATTTAGGAATAAAGTAGGGAAGTTGGTATTCGATCAAAGGAGGGATTGGGATCCTATTGCGATTGCTTGAGTTTTAGCTGCATTTAAAGTCAATTTATTCAGGAATGCCCAGGCACAGATTTCATCCCGGTCTTGCTGAATTTTGGAAAATGCAGTTGATAACTCGGCTGGAGGAAAGGAAAGATAAATTTGAGAATCATCGGCGTAAAGGTGGTAGGAACAATTATGAATGGAGTTAGGAAGATCATTTATATAGGAATTAAACAAGAGAGGAGAAATGCTGGATCCTTGAGCTACGCCTGATCGCAAAGTGAGGAAAGATGATGAACCTTGGTTGGGAATGGTA
Source organism: Euschistus heros (assembly GCA_003667255.2). Classification (NCBI taxonomy): domain Eukaryota; kingdom Metazoa; phylum Arthropoda; class Insecta; order Hemiptera; family Pentatomidae; genus Euschistus; species Euschistus heros. Next base: position 187,933 of record RCWM02000228.1, read on the forward strand.
ACTGATTGAGAACGGTGGGAAAGGAATGAATGAAACAACATGAGAGCACTATTGGAGAAGTTTAGAGATTTCAGTTTGGAAAAGAGGATTGTGTGGTCTTAGGAATCGAAGGCCTTGGAAAAGTCTAGGAGAATGAGGATGGTTAATTCTTTTTTATCCATTGCAGCCTGGATGTCACTGATGATTTTGGTGAGAGCGGATTGAGTAGAATGGCCGGGGCGGAAACCGGATTGGAACGGGTCAAGTAAATTGGAATCTTCTAGGTACTTGGAGATCTGGGATTGCACTAATCTTTCTAGGGCCTTAGAGAGGTTAGAAAGTATGGAGATCGGTCGGTAATCTTTTGGGGTTGTGGGATTTGGGTTCTTGACTATAGGGTGGATTAGGGCCTTTTTGAGAGGTGGGAAATACAGAATTCTGGAGGGAAAAATTATATATGAAGAGGAGAACGGGTAGGATTTCAGGAAGGCATAATTTTATCAATTTGACAGGAATACCGTCAAATCCAGTTGAATTGGTGTGGGATTTCATTATGGAGGAAATGAGGTCTGTGGGAGAGATGTAAGGAAAATAAAAGTGATTATCATTGAATGCAGGAGGTAAAAGGGTCAACTGAGGGGATGGATACGGTATAGATGTAGAGGTAGAGACAAAATAGGAATTTAACTCGTTAGGTGTGACAGGAGGGACTCCCGAGGGAGAGGAGCTAGGTGTATTTTGAACGAGAGAAAGTTTACGGAGGAGCTGCCATTTGGATTTGGGATCGGGGGCGGATGAGAAGGCTTCGTGGAAGTAAATGGATTTCGTTCGCCGGATGGTAGATTGGGTTAAATTGCGGAGAACCTTAAAAGCACGGTAATCATCATCAAGTCTAGTTCGGGCGGCCTCACGTCTTCTTTGCAGGTCTTTTATTTCTAGGTTCATCCACGGAGCAGGCCGGCGGCGACGAAAAGTACAGGTTTTGAGAGGAGCATGGGTATGAAGGATGGAAAGGAGATTGTCACTTAGTAATTCAACCATAGTGTCAATAGAGGAACAGGAGTAGATAGGATTCCAATCTAGGATATAAAATAATGCCATTAATTAAAAATATTAGGTTATTTAATGTACAGGGTGATTACCTGTTTGTGTGAAAAAAATTGAGTTAAACTAGACCAAAAATGAAGGAAAATGCCGCTCACCGCACCTCTCATTCCAGTTAGTAGCTGATATGTGATATTTTTAAAGATTTTTTTTTTTTTTTAGGAAACCACGTTTTATGTCATAAAAGCTATAATATCTCCACTTTTTTCAAACATTTATCAAAATTTTACCACATTTTCGAATTCAGCTTTAAATTATCCATAACACTAGAGCAAAAGCAATATTAAATTTTGCAAAGTTGGTACCTGAAAAACTACTCAGCTTACGCTTAATCGCCAGAAATTTAAAAATTAGGATATATAAAACTACCAAAAGTTCTCTACGAATGCGAAACATGGCCTCTTACGGAAAGGGAGGAACAAAGGTTTTAAAAATAAAGTACTGCGTAGAATATTTGGCCAAAAAAAAGGTGAGAAAACATGAGAATTTAAAAGGCTTCAGAAGACAAAACTGTGTTATAGTTCGGGTAAATGCAGGGCGACAGTTAAAATGGGTATGTTAAGTCGTTGGGTTTAGTAATGATCGAATTCCGAATAAAGTAATCAGTTTTGAACCGTCGGTTGAACGACCAAGGGGTAGACCAAGACGAAGACGGGAGAATTGCGTCAGGACCGACCCGGGGGATTCGGGTTTTTGGGGGTGGTTAGGGAAGGCTTCAGATTCCAACCCACTCTATTGTGTGGGTTGGAGGGAAGTTTGTGGTCAACGATTGCTGGTGTCGACATCGAGCCTTCGCGTTCGCTGACCTTGTATGTATTTATTTATTCATAAAATAAAAACATTCACATTGCGGTAGAATGGCATTAAAATGCGTTTTAAATGAGAAAATAGAGTGGCATAAAGTTGTATAATAGTTCTTAGTAAAAATAATAAATTCACTCCTCGCAAGCTACCAAGATTTTATATTTTTGTAGATCACCATAATCATTACATATTATAACCGATGTATATTATATTAAGCAGGTAAAATTATTGCCAATCTCTTATCTCAATAAATAAAAATTATTAAAGCTAAAAGCTAAAGAGATCCGGAAAATTGTGGCAATTTATGGTAAATGTTTTTTTGTTTTTTTTTTCTTTCTTCATAGCCCCTTCTTCTTTTTAATATAATATAAAGTTTTGCTCATTCTCTCCTCATTAGCATTTTAAGGAGATTATTTATTTATCATTATAATTTAATTTATAATTAGGTGATAGCACTCACCTATTTTCGTGAGTATGATTTCTGCCACTGTTTTGGTGCACCAGTAGGTGGAATTTTGCTGTAATGAGGGTTTGAAATATGTTTTAATGTGCCGAAAAATATAATTTTCTTTTATCCAAAAACCCCTCAATATGTTTAAGTTCATACACCTTTTATGTTTTACTTCTTTCAATTTTAGTGCGTTTAACAATTTTTCTCATTACACATTTATATATAATGAAAATATTTTCTTGTTTTTCTAAATCTTATATTCAATTTGCCTCTATAGACTTAGAGAGACCGAGCTCCCGGGACCCACTTGATGTCATATCTCGGTTCGATGAATTTTACGTCGATTCAGACTGCGAATCACTACAAACCGTAAGGTAAAACAATTTTGTATTATAACAACTAAGGCTCGGATTCATATGCAAATGCTCATTTCTTCCAAAACATGAGGTAATAGCTTTAATAATTATATTATATATATATATTTTCATATTTGGCTTAAATTTCACAATTGTTCTTATTTTTTTTATTTTATACTTTATTGTTATTTGCAACTGTATAAACTATACAGACACCTGTATCGTTATGGACACGTTTATTTTTGAGGATTTTACGATGGATTTTGGATCGCAATACGAAAAGCGTTGGATGGTTTAGTGGAGCCCCAAAGCTCAACTCCGTTTACCCTAATAGGTCTAGTTACTGTCATGTAAATAAGTCTTTTGTAATTAACCGGAAGCCCTTGGGAGCGAATTTGTAGTGCATATTTAAACTTTAGATGCGTATCTCATATTATTCTATTTATTTACGGTATAATATTGTATTAGGTGTTAATCTGTTTAATATAATACTAATCATATTTTTAGGTTTTATTAATCATCATAATATTATTTCTTATCTTTTTAAAAACGTTTTATAGGTATTTTATAATTTTTTTAGGCTCTGATTTAAAAAGAATTTTTGTATACATGGATAAGTCTTTTGGCTAAAACTCATTTTGTCGGTTTTCCTCGGATCGAAAATTTGATGACTGTTTCCTTATCAGAAATTAATGGAGAATATTTTTTATATGCAACATTTGTCGCAAGTCATAAGTAGTATATTGTAGATATACGTACTCATGGTTTATTGTTTTTTTTTCCCCCAGTCAGAGAGAAATGCTTGGTTTTTTCTCTTTTTTTTTTTTCTCTTTTTTTTTTGCTTATGGAAGATTAGTTCGATTCGTTCGTCAATCATTGAATCATGCCTAAAACAAAGTATTCTTTTCCTTTAAAAGTAAATGATTGAGTCGCAAGTTTTAAAACAAGAGTGATAAAAATTTTCAAGAAGAGAAGATGACAAAAGATTTTGTATCACTGAAAGCAATTTTTGAAAAGCATGTTGTCGAAATTGAATAAGTTAAAATAAAATTAAAACAATCAGTCTAGTCCGGGTCAGCATTAATCTAAAAAAAATATGCCAGCCAGACTTTATTGCATTGGAGTATTAAGAAGATATGAATATTCTTAATAATCTGTACTTAATTTAAAAAGTGCGCAACGATTCTCATGTTACTTTTATTTTGAACATCTTATCAGATATCTTCTTTCAAATAATTAAGAATGGCTTTTTCTTCACTTAATTTTTAGAATAATTATGTAAAGAAAAATATATGTAGAAAAATAACAATTTTAAACAGTTAATTAAATGGACGACTTGCAACCGGTAAATAAACACGACTAAAATGTAGGATAGGGATCTTTAACGAGTACCTGACATCGCACAACACAATTTATATTGAAATAATGGTTACAATGTAAAATTCCAGTTACAAATAAAGACAATTACTAAATCTAATATTTTAAATGGTAACTAAATGAGCCTAATCTAAATTGATACGATGTTGGTGAAAGACTAAATGTTGGTGGTCAGGGTTAAATGAGATGTCAGGACAGAGAGACAGTAAAAACAAAACAGTGTGACGAACAATGTTTTTTATTTTGAAAAATGGACCGATTGTACATTCAGCAGAATATTGCCACTTGCTTAAAATAAAAATCCGTTCTTTTATTATTTACGTAGTTGTGTTTCAATATTTTATCAGTACTATATTTTTTTTTTTGCATACATTTAATAATGAGAACATTATACAATTAAAATCAGCTGTTTAAAAGGTGCTTTATCCACTAGTCATTGAAAACTCGATTGTGTTTCCTTGATATAAGGAACAGTTGATTCTACAACGACGAAGTCAAAACCACTAACCAGCTATTCACTCCCTCCTTAGTACTTCCACCAGTTCAAATTAAAATCTAGCATTAAACTCCTCTTCAAACAATCCTTTCCTCTTCTACTAATGCCACTAATTGTAACATAACAAGAAATATTTATAATAAATAATTTATGAACTGATAACGTAGCGTTTCTTATTATTTTAGTCAATAAAATGAAGATTAGTTCAGTTAATGTTGTTAATAATGTTTGCAGAATTTAACATTAAAATTGAGTGTGAATTCCCTTCTCAACTCGTACGTGAAAACCTTTCCTCGAGTGAGTAAAAGCAGCACTTTACACACTTATCAAATAAATAAGTATTTTCACTATTTATTTCAATATTGTACTGCAGATTATCCCAAGTTTTTTATTTTTTATTTTATTTTATACAGCATGTTTTTGTAGTTTTGTAGGATATTCTGTTTCAATTTATTGTGTTGATTATAAATCCGGGCTTTAGTGATAAATATTTAAATTATTACAATTATTATTGATATTTACAATTATAATTGAGTGTTATGTTAGCTCAACGAAGTCTCATGAAACAGCAATTACAATAAGTGGGAGCGTTAAAATTTTATCTCGAAGATATTCAGATGATTTGCTTGAAGAAGTCTCCTTCAATGACTCTTCGAAGAATGACAAGACATTAGCCAATGATTGTTTGGTGAGTGCAAAGTCGATGTATAATAAAAACTTTTATAGAAACTTATTCCCCAAAAACATATTAACTCTATTCCATCCTATCTTATTTATAGAATCTACAAAGTAAATCAGAATTATCCTTATTCACGTATCTGAACTGAGTTTGCAAATGTTCCTGAAGTACCAACTTCTTGTCAGCAAAAATGCGTAGGAAAAATGGCGACTTTTATAAAAATAAAATTAGGATTGATGAATTAAATGCCACTTCTATTGAGATTGATCCTTCTATATCATCATGCGTACCTCAAGTGATTATAAAAATAGTTTTCCAACTGCGTATTTTTTTTTTTTTTACATTGATATTTCTTTTGGCTGGGGGTCTAAACTTTTTTGATGTAACGTTTTTTCACATTCCATGTAAAATCAATTATTTAATTAAATGTTTTGACACGCTTTAGCTCTTTTTGTGTAGCTGTGAACGAAAATTTTACGAAGTTTCCTTGTCAAAAATATAATGTAGAATACTTTCTGTTATACATAATATTGGTCGCTAAGATCTACTATTTAGGAGCTACATTGCATTGTATGAAAAAAATCACGTTGAAACCTCTACTTTTAGGTTTAGGGGCTTTGTTTGGCACGTTCAAGCACTTAACAGTTCCCTTGTAAGAAATTTAGTCCATACTAACATTGTATTTTTGAATGTTCTTGATTTTATTTTGTTACCTTACTTTGTATATAACCTATTAAATTATTCTACTGTCTATTAATCGCTATAATCGTTTCTACAGATATCTTCTCCAGAATGTGACTTAAGCCCAATAGGTCTTTGTAGCGAACAAAGTTTCAATTCTGTAGTTCAGAATTTAAGCATAAATGATGTCACAGTAAGTATCTATTATAATAAAAACAATAATATCAATTATATAAAAATATCTTATTTAGATTAATATATTTTGTATGACGTGTTAGATTACCCCTAATGGCTATACGCAAAATAGATCACCAGATTATTCAACGATAGAGATAATATCTAGTGAGGGATCTCCTGAAATAAACAATTCTTTGTCTCACATTTCGGCCACTGATGATGATATTCTAGAGGCAAGTACTATTATCTCATATTATAAATTATAATTTTACAATCTTATAATTTACAGAACAATTAATCTTGGAAATTACAATTATAATTCAAAAGCGTGTTGAGATTTTTTTAAATTATAATATTTATCTGTATAGTCCACATTTGTTCTGTGCATCCGGATTAGTTAGCAAATCCAGAAATTCTCCAACATGTTTGCAGATATGGTATCATAATTAAAACAAAAAAAGATATTATTCTTCAATTGATATTTGCAAGGATATAGCTCATTGGGTAAGGTATTAAAAAAAAGCAAAGTTCCCGGGTTCGAGTTCGAGTTTGCCTGAAGGCAAAAAATTGATTTTCTGTTATTTCGGTAGTAGATCGACTCGGGAGAGCCCCCTCTTTAAAGCGGATATCTTTAATATTCCAGTCAATGAAGGCCGAAATGGGGGTCTAGAGTGCGCTATCTGTAACCCAAACTTTTTTTTGGGAAAAATGTTTAGGGTTGGTAGGAACTTAACATACTAAAAGTCATAATCTGGTGTTTTCGGGCCTGGGAACAGGAACGGGGGGGGGGGCGGAAGGTCCCAATTGCTTCTTTTTCTCCCTGTTTTTCGCTCATATCTCGAAAACGGTGGGTCGTACACAAAACTTGATCATTAACTAAACTGAAGACAGTTAAATTCTCTACAAATATTATTTTATATTTTTTTTTTTCATAATCTAAACCGTTCCCGAGATATACGCTTGTTTGTGCGTGATTACGGCCGAATCTCCTCTTTTCAAAACCTTTGGCCCTATAACAGTACATCCTTACATAGTACATTCATGGATTATAGTGGTACATTATTGTTTTTTATTTTAGATATATATTATTATATATTATATATATATATATATATATATATATATATATATATGTCTATATGTACACCTATGTCTATATGTACACATATTAAGTAAATGTTTTTTTTATATACTATAGTAAACTATAGAGTTTTCATTCATTTCATATACTATACAGCACTCAAAGGTCTCCATTCTTTTATAGAGGGATGACTAAACGATAATTTAATAATTTATCGGTACTAAATCTTGAACATCGTGATAAAGTTCCGTTCATGGTCATATATAGACTGGTAGAATCTCTTCCTTAGAAGTGATGACGATGGCTGTAGGGAGCAGATCTAGATGTCCTATACTGGGCAGATCGGGTTCTGCTTGAAAGTAGAAGATTAGGATGGAGGGCGAAAATTTTAGGATCTTGCTACGTAGTTGTAGTACTTAAGGCTGTTTGGATTTATTTAAATCTAAAAGTTTATATATGTTTATTCAGTGTACAAACCAGCTGTAGTGGAAACGATTTTATAATTTTATCCTTTGGCATAAATTCCCTACAACTATTTTTGGTAAGCTCAATTTTGTATGAGGTATATTTGTGTCTACAGACACTGCTTTAGAAATCTAATAATTTATGATTCGTTAGTATCTAGAAGATTTTTTTTTCGCAGCTCAATCATACATTGAAGTTTTTGTTTTAGTTTCCCAGTAATCCGTCTCCAGAGAATAGCGAAAGGTTATCCAGAATTGGTGAAGTTAGCAGCGAGGAAAAACGGCTGTATGTATTATTTAGATTAACCTATGATTACTTTTAAAATTTATAAATATAAATACACTACCTTTCTGCCACTATAGTGCTGAAACGTCCTGTTTTTAGCTAGCGAGGACACATGTTTGTCTTGTTAATGTATTTGGTTTCATCATCCTATCTGGTTAAAAATCAAAATGTTTTTCGGATTTTCCAATTTTTTTAATAGGTTTTTGTTCATCGAATTTTACATTTATATACATCAAAATAAAGCTGAGACCCTCCTCTTTCCAGCGATACCAACCAGTGAATTGCATGACAGTAAGTAATGACGATTTAAAGGTATGTAACTAATAATTGGTTTTAAAATTTCATTTTCCTGGAAGAGGGTGAAAAAAATGATATTTTTTGATTTTGTTGAATAACCATTTTCTAATGTTTTTGAGGGTGCTGAATTAGAATCTGACCTCAATTTTTGTGTAAAAAAATCTATAGAGGTAATTTGCTTGAAAAACTAATCATTTTTTTAGAATTTAATTAACCTAAACCAAAATCTATGGAGCGACTGTATTTTTCCTTTAATTCGCAATAAAAACTGAAAATCTTGGTGCAAGAATCATGTCGATATCATTTTTTAAACTCGAGATAAAAAATAAATTAGTTTAATGTTATTTTATTTTTTTTCTCGGCTTCTAGGGCCCATTGGTCGGAACGGCAAAACACTGGTCTAATATTTTTTGACCAGGAACCTCCAAAAAATTTTCCAACAAGATCTGTGAGAGACTGAGTGTGTCCTCCCCTTGTAAGACGATTTAAGACACAAACCTCAATTATCTTCTTATGCATATTATAACGTTCAACAGAATTACACCATTCCTTTTTTTTTTCTGTTTCCAGGTTAGATGGTTATCATAAAATGCGTCGCTTACAAAGGTTCACCTGTCATTTCTGCGACAGGCTGTTTAAATCACACGAAAGCCTTGTTAGTCACTACGAAGTTCATGGTGTATCATATTGTGCAACACGAGATCCATGGGTAACGTCATCATAACTATTTATATTAACTATATAGAAAACTATTTAGTAATACACTGGTTCATTTAAAATAAGAATACCACATTCCAGCCAAGATGGTCAGATGACTTTATTAAGAAAACTGGAATTTTTTTTCAAATTTTAGCTCGTAGATACAAAAATTATATAGTTTCCAAAGATGATATCTAAATAAAACATTTAAGCGTACAAGAGTTCTTACATAATGCACAAGACTATGTTGATTTCCAAACAGGAAGAACCGTCGCTGGAACGCTTTGTTCCAATTCATATCAAGTTTATGACCTAAGCTGAATATGAAACTTCTACGTATTAAAACACATATTCATGATTTCATTAATTATTTCACGTATTTGGGATACCATAAATGGCAATATATACATACATGTTATAGAAATTTTTTTTTATTTCCCCAATCTCGCCCAAAAAAAGACCAGTTTTGATTACTTACTGATGGTGCTAACTTATATTTAAAAATGAAATCAAAGAAAATTTTCATTATTTTTTGTCTGCTATTAAAGATCGAAGAAAGGTTGAACGAGGGGCCAGAAGAAGATGAAGAAATAATAAATTGCGAGGATCATTCTAGTGAAGAATTCACCTGCGAGGTCTGTGATATGATTTTCGCAACTTCGGAAGGCCTTTCTAAACACATGGTGGTCCATCGATTATCGACGAAAACGGTAACTACTACTATTAATCAAATATATACATATATATATATATATATATATATATATATATATATATATATACATATATATATTCTCCTCAAATTATTACTAATTTTGTTCTCACTTTCTAGTTCCCAATTCGAGACTATACGCCTACAGACACTGTTTCAGAAGAAGAACATATAGTGATCGATTTAACAGGTAATTTCATTAATATTTTCTAAAAGATTCAATGTCCTTTAATACTCCAACATGGATAGAAAAGTCCAGATTTATTCCATGGTTCCACTATAATATAAAGTGCATTTTCATAGGATGGATTTGAATTAGGGCCGCTTTTGTCTCTGAAAGGCGTTTTGCCTTTATACAATTAAAGATCTAAGAAAAGGAAATACGTAAGAGTGCATATTCAGCCTCCACTAGCATAGATATCAATGACATGACTTGTAATGACTTCTACAATCTAGAGGGTGAAAAGAGATAACAAAAATATGGAAAATATTTGTTACATAATTCAATTCTAAAGCAAGACTAAGGTTCAGGGATATTAGGGAACAACAAGGTATATTGGGAAATATGCCAATCGAGTTCAAAGTACTCTATGACTTCTGTTAGATCATGTTAATTGGTCCTTTTTTACCTATTGTTAGAGGAAACAACTAATAAATTTAACATTTTTATTATCAAGATGTCTTCAATAAATATTAATTATAATAGCAGATGTAAACTTCCTTAAATATCTGAATTGAATTATAAATATTTCCAGTCGATTTTATTTGATTTATCAACAATTAAGTAGAGATTGGAATATAAGTAACCCAATTTTTTTTTTTTTTTATATCTATTTGTTGAAATTTACAACTTTACAAAAAAAAACATACATCCAGTAAATGTGATAATAACTTAAAATAATAATATGACAATTGCATGTGAAGCAGCTACCCAAAGTCTTTTCAGACTTCTTGGAGGGTTGTCAGGAATAGAATGGGAAGCAAGTTGAGAGAAGTGGATTTGATGGGTATGGAGTATACTCTGGTTTGTGTTAAATCAGCAACATATGGAACATTGAGGTTTTTATGGATAAGTTTATTTGTAACAAAGTAAGTATCTTTAAGGCTTTTTCGAAGGATTTCCAAATAGGTCTGATAATTGTCCTGTAAATGAGTCCTTTGTAGAAAATCAGTAGTTTTGTATGTCTGCCTAGTAAATGTTGATGAATTTGTAACGACGAGCAGTTTCCTGTAGTTTTAGTCTTGAATGTGGATTCCAAGTTAAACGTTTGTCCAGTTTGAGCTCTAGATAGCGGATCTGTTAAACAGGAATCAGTGGAATGTTTTTAAAGGATAGGACAGGAAGTCGTTGGTTTAAGACTAAAGGTACTTTTAGTTAAGTAAGCTATAACTAGGGTTGTCACAATAGCCCTTGAACATGAACAAAAATTACTTATTCCAAACCTCATAATCCATCTTACTTTTAATTATTTTTCTCATATGTTGGCTCCTGGTTATTCACATATTTAAAACACGCTTTCAGCTTTTGACCGAGTCTGGCACAAGGGGCTGCTTTACAAACTCCGTCAATTCCTCCCTGCTACCTATTTCCTTATCACCCGCTTCTATTTCAGTGATAGAAACTTCAAAGTTAATCATAACTTTTTCCATTCTTCTCTCTTTGCCCGTAATGCCAGCGTTCCTCAAGGTAATATTCAAGGTCCCATCCTCTACACGGTGTGTACAGCTGATATTCTGACTCTTCCTAGCACCGTCCTCGCGACGTATGCTGATGACACAGGTGTGTTATGAGTGAATAATGATCCCTTCATTGTTTCCCAAACACTCCAATCTCATGTTATAAACCTTCAGATTTACAAACCACCGTTATTACAAAAAAAAAAAGTATTTACTAAAAAATAAGTAGAACGTATCAATGTGAACTGGGTATCCATCATGTATCACATTTCAATGTTTTTATTTTTTGTTTTTGTATCTTAGCGGATTCGCTGTTTGTTTTTATTTAAGAAAGACGTGAATCAAATGTATAAAAAAATTTAACAATTTTAAATAAAAAGGATTTATGGTGAATTCAAAATGTCTATCACGAACTAATCAGGCTCGATTGTACTTATAATTTTCATTTAATGAATATTTTCCAGTATATAAAAGAAATCATGAGCAACTATTCAAGATCATCACAATAATTTATTTATTTTTTTTAGTTCAATATCTTCAGTTATGCATAAATAAAAATTTCAATAACTTGAATGATATTGATTACATTCTGGTATAAACGTCTGAGGGGAAGTTTCTTTTCCTTGCTATAATCTATTTATTAAATTCATTTTCATAATAATTTTTCTTTTTTAAGTAAACTAAATAATATTATTTTGCATAGCATAAAATGGACTAAAATAGATTTAAATAAACGACACCATCAAGCTCTTAAGTTTCTCATCATAATGATTTTTTTTTTTTAATCTAGCTGCCTTAGTTAATGGGACACAATCTAAGAGCAGAGTAGGCAGAGAAACTCTCAAAAACCTCAATTTATTTCAGAATAAATAAATGGAACATAAAGTTTTCCATATAAAATATTATTTATTATTTGATACAATAAAAATATTATTGTAAAAAATAGAATAAAAATGTGAAGAGAACTGATAATTTTTAATATTGTCTGTTATACGGTTACTTCTGAAATAAATTGAGGTTTTTGAGAGTTTCTCTGCCTACTCTGCCATTAAACGGAAACTAATCATTTCAAACTAATTACTTACTTAAAAATTCATTATTAAATTACAATTTACCAGAACTATAAGCGAGTTCATTCACAACTTAAATTTCTGACAGTTTTTTAAATAAAAATTTTTATAATAGCTAAAAAGTTTTTTTCTTTCGAATTTGAACTAATTTAAGACAAGATATCATAACTACATTGTTATTCATCAATATAAGGGAGGTACAATTACAACTCATTGCTACTGATGTACTCCGGTGGATGGAGTTCCTACTGGAAACAACTCTAAAATAGAACTATTGGAAAAATTTATTAGGCCATTTAAATAAATTTATTGAATTGGTTTTAAACGGTTTTAATATTTAGCAGACAGAAAACTAAAAGAAAAAAAATCGGTATTAATGCCGGGACATTATGGACAATTTCAATAATATATATTTTTTTTTCGTAAAATTATAAAACTATAGTTCTAAAAATAGTATGCTATTTTATTTTTAATTTTATGTTAGTTCCAAGAAAATAGTACTTTCTCAACACCTCCTAAAACATGGATGGTGGAGAAGCTTTCCTATAAAAGCCCATTTTATTTTGAGAATGATCCATGGTGACTTTGTTTGAATTTTGGATTAGGTCTTTGATATGCTCCAACTATAGTAGGAAAGGCTTATTATTCTTTAGTTTACAAATCTTTTTTAATCGTATTGATTGATTGCGATAAAGATACATTTTTCTGATATGTTACAAAAAATAAAATTGAAATAAAAAATCTGCCCGATTTCGAACTGCACCACTTCTGACACGAGAATAATGTCAATTTTTTGGGGGAAATTCACAGAAGTAAGGGACTTTTTTTTTCTCTTAGATTGTGTCCCATTAACTAAGGCAGCTAGATTAAAAAAAAAAAATCATTATGATGAGAAACCTCACATAGATCGGAATATTTTATTTTGATTCATAATGTGAATGTATATGTTAACACTTTTTGAGAAGAAAGCAGACCTAAAACCGCTCTGGAGTGTCAATTTTTTTTATTTTTTTTTTGTTTATGTAATTTTAATTAAATTTATTATATAATCACTTATTTGTATTGCTAAAATAATAATATTTAAAAAATAAAAAACAAAATGAATTTTTCCATGAGCGTCTATAAGTGGAATAAGAAATAACTATTTCTTAGAAAATGCAAAAAATGAACTTAAACATCTATCCATAAATATTTGTTTGATCATTTGAGAATTAGATCACTTCATTTGTATGTCTGAATCCCTTCCTTAGCTTTAGTATATACTGTTTGTAAATAAACAAAGATAGGGACTACGAACAGGTTAATCTCAACTTTGTAAACAATCGTTGTTTTTTTTGCATTATTCAATTCAAAAGTCATTAGCCATTAGAAAAAACAAGTCATTAGTTGTCAATAAAATTTATAGAGATTTTAAGTAGTGGTATAAGCTTTATGTTGATGGTAGTTTTTAACCGGAGCTCAGCGCAGCTTTTTTTGTAAGACCGCACATGTTAAACATTCTGGTTAATTTTTCCCTCTCGCTTTAGTATATTTTTTGATAATATATTTCATACATAGGACCAATCTAATATTTTTTCCTATTACCTATTACCTATTCCTATTTTACCAATCTAATATTCACACCTATCCACTGAACACCCTTTGGTGAAATTGCAAAATGAAGTATCTCAAAATTTCAATAGAAACACGGCCACTGCATTAATATCAATAGATTGTTCAAAGGCATTTGATGCTGTCTCGCACGGCATATTATGTCAACAGTTAATAGACAATGAATGCCCAGAGCAACTATTTTCGCTTATTAAATCGTTTCTTAGCCAACGATATATAGTGGTAAAAGTTGGAGAAGCCTCTTCAAAAGAAGTACCTCTTACTTGTGGTGTCCCACAAGGAGCGGTTTTGTCACCGATCCTTTTTTCTATATATACAGCAAACATTGTTGGAGCTAAATACCACAAATCCAGTGTAACCGCTTTTGCTGATGACCTAGCTATCACAAGCAGTAGCCTCAATGCCACAAGGGCCCTCAGTCAAGCCGAAGTAGCATGTCAAAAGATTGTTGACGGCTTAAGAAAACTTCATATTGACGTGAATGTTAATAAAACTAAATGTACGATATTTTCATTTCAAAAAGGAAAGAAAAAAAACTCCCAGTTAATTTTAAATTAAACGGACATACAAACAAAATTTCTAATAAATTATTATATTTAGGCATTTACTTTGACAGACATATGACGTTTTCTGCCCATTTTGAAAAGAAACTTAAAACTGTACGGACAAAATCATACAAACTTTATCACCTATTGCTATCAAGGAGTCTTTCACTACGGCTCAAGCTAATAATTTATAAATGCGTTTTGAGGCCGGCATTACTCTATGGAGCACCGATGTTCCTTCATCTGTCAAAGACAATGACAAAACGGTTAGAATCATTTCAAAATGGAATTATTAGAAAAATAGTAAAGGGAACGGCATTCGAAAAGAAAAAGTCAAAATTAATAACTGAAGAGCTTCAATTACTGACAATAAAAGAAATTATAGATCTAAAACATTTAAATTTTCAATCAAAATTACCACTGTCCGGGAATAACTTGTTCAATAAACTTATAGAAAGTCCAGCTCCCCAACGTTGGCAGAAATATATTACAATGCGTGAATAAATTTAAGTTTTAATTTTAGTTTAAGTTGTTAGGTTAGGCCGGCTCAAATAAAAGATGAACCCCCATCATCTAATAATAAATAAATTAAATCAAAAAATTTTCAAACCTATATTTATCACTTATAAATTCCTTAAAATGTAGTTACAGTAAATGTAAAAATCTAGTTACAGTACAAGGAGAAAAATAAATAAATAAAATATTAAGCATAACGGAACTAATAAAAATAAGGGGCTAAAAAAAAAAAAAAAAAAAAAAAAAAAAAAAAAAAAAAAAAAAAAAAAAAAAAAAAAAAAAAAAAAAAAAAATATATATATATATATATATGTTTATTTATTATTCTTTAGAGTTTGAACTACAAATATGTCAAGATTCATAGGTTTATCTATAAAAATAAATTCACAGTGACCCAAATGGTAGCTCAATAGAAATAGACCATTTTGGGGTGTAGTATTATTGTCTTACTTTAGAAGACCTCGGAGTGGCAAATGAAAATGAAATGGAAAAAAACAAACTGGAAATGTTTGCACCAACTAATAATGAATACAATGGCCCATCAAACAGGACAAGAATAATAAAGACGTTTTTAGAGTATTTTCCGTGTTTGCCCCACTGTGCGTCGTAAGTAGAGAGGAACCACAGAGCTTCACGTGATCTATCTTAGGTCCAGATCGTGCCTAATAATAATAATAATATTGTTATAGGCCCTAACCTTCTTTGACTTCTTTATTCTAGCCTTTTATCTCGTTATTTTTATTTTACTTTTATCTTAATCGCAGGATTATAAGAGGTCGCTATCTAAAGAGAAAGACGTAATTTGCCATTATTTTTCTAAGTTTATATTTCTCTTTCCAGCAAATTTGTCTCGGCATTCTAGTTTTATCCAGAATATGGTATTAATTTCTTACTTTTTTTAAATAGCGATCGTGTCGTTACCAATTTTTTTCAATTCTTGATTCTGGTTCTGATACCAAAAACTCAATTCTCGATTGTTTATACCGGTGGCTTGAATTAAAAACAAATTGGTATTGCAAAAAAAATCGATGTGGGAGCAAACAAAATCAAGAAAAATCAATTAAACAAAAATCAAGAAATAAATTATTAAACAGTAACTAGCATTTAAGATCTTCAATATAATATATAATTTAATTCCAATTCACGCAATTTAAAAATAAATAATTAATTTTACAAATTATTACAATTGGTTTTTAAAAATAATTTTCATAACGCGATAGTAAAAATCCTCAAAAATAACAAAAAAAAGTAAAATGAAGTACTGTCTGGCTGCATTTATTTCTTTATTGCTTGGTAGTTCGAAATTATAATGTTATTTTTTGATTTTCCAATAGCAAACACATATATTCAAAAATATGACCTATCACGCTTGGAGCACAGGTAAAAATGCTGATAAAGATTGAGGTTTTAAGAACTTTTCATCATTTTATGGTATAGAATATAAAATGAATTATAAAAAAAAAAAAAAAAAAAAAAAAATTTAATGAGCAAAATAAATCATTCCTTACTTATCGAATTAAATTACAATATAAAAATGAATACCTATAAGAAATACAATTCTTTGCAACCAAAGAAAAAATAATAACCTGTTTTATACATAAATGCTTAAAAGTCTGCTTAATGACTAAGGATGTACATTAAAATGTGAATTGTTAATTTTTAATATGTTCTGTGGAAAGAATGTAAAGAATTCGAAACTCCTAGTTAAAAAAACAAAACAATCTCATAAAAATCATTTCACCTTTATAAATAATTGATATCAGCCTATAGATCCTGTATATTCCTTCTCATCTACAAGAACTTCCTTCTTTGAAAAATTCATTATTATTTGTGCCGTTTTATCTCTGGAATTCATTTCCTATCTCCATTCGCAATGCTTTCTCTCTATCTTACTTTAAACACCATTTATTCATTCAACTCTTCAATTATCAATCTTATGAAAATATGTTATGATAAACATTTATATTGAAAATACAGTATTATGTTTTCCGACGATTAAGGAAAGTAGGTGACTTATTACTTTTTCTTTTTTGTTCGGTGTTTTGTTTATTTATTAAAATTTATTTATTTTTTCTTTAAAAAATTAGAGTTGTTCAAATCAAAAGTAAAATGTAGCATAAAAATGAAAATTAAGTAGGTTGGCAACTTTGTATTGGTTGCTAAGCACTTTTCAGGTATATCCATGCGTATTTTTAAATATTTATATTCCAAATTCGTATTTCTACTTAAGCTATTATTTCTATTAGTTTTGAATACGGAAATCATTATCCTAATAATAATAATATATTACTCTAATAACTAGTAATATATTACTCAGTTATTCTTCTGTTCAAATATTAATTTCAATTTTTCAAACCATTCTCGATAGAATTATAAATAAATAATTTTCATTTTTCTACTCCCTGATTTTTTCTCTGAAAAATTTTTCAAAATCTTGAGGAATATAAAAATAATAATTAAAAAATATATATATATTTTTAGTTATTATATAGGTTGTTTGAAAACAACAAATAATAAAGCTGAATCCAGCCAGTGACTAGGCGGCAAGGATGAAAGGATTAAGGAAAGGATAGGGCAGTGATTCAGAAAGTAACGGTCCTTTCTCTTCGGGCCTCTGACTCGTTTATTACCCTTTTTGTACCCACTTCAAAATATTTGAGCTGCCGATGATACCTGGGTGTTAATTGTGTTGCTTAAATATGCAGAGGAACCCTTAATTCTAGGAAAGCGTTTCAGGTCTCTTGCTTCTGTCTTAAAATTCAATCATATAACAAAATTAAAATAATTAAAGAATTTACAAGAAGATTCGGAACCAAAAAAATACATAAAATTTTAATATAATTTTAGATAGATAGAATAAATGTTAATATCGGGGAAAAAATACATGCACCAAGATAAGGGACTAAAATTTCCTCAATCGAGACGTTCTCATTGTAATATGATCTGTTCCTGTTAAACAGATCCGCTAGCTATCTAGCGACTTCATTGAATTTTGGATTAAGACGGCAGTGCCAGCATGAGCTTTTCCGTCCGGGAGATCCGCCCGAGAATGGATAGGGAAGGCTTCATTCAGGGATTTCTTTGGGCGGGAATGATAATGTTGGATAATGTACTGGTTAAGAGTGATATGAGAGGTGTGATCATGGATCGGAATTCTGAGGGGTAAGAGTTTAGTATTGTGGATGCAACACACAAACTAATGAACAACACAAGCACAACGTTAGCAAAACTAAAACAACAAATACTTATAGATAACAAAACATACCTTAAACTTATAATAAATTCCCCAACATCCCTTAAACTATATTCAGTAATTAAAAATCATAAAAATGGCAACCCAGTAAGACCTATAGTTTCCTTAATTAACTCACCCACGTATGAATTATCAAAATACCTAACTAATATATTAAAGCACTTGTCCACAGATAAATATAATGTCAAAGATTCATTTGAGTTTCATAATAAAATAACTAATATCTGGATTCCACAAGGTTATAAAATAGTTTCACTAGACGCATCCGCGTTATTTACTAATATCTGCTCCGCAAAATTAAAAACAATAATCGAAAAACATTGGCATAAACTTCAAACACACACACCAATCGCTAAAGCCTAGTTCCTTAAATTATTAGCTCTGTGTACTGAAAGGGGTTACTTTCAATTTAATGAAAATTTTTACATTCAAATGCATGGGTGCCCTATGGGATCTCCAAACGCTCCAATTTTAGCAGATATAGCGTTAGAGGAGCTCCTAGATTCAAGTATCTCTAAAATTCCCTTTAACATTCCAATTCTATTTAAATATGCAGATGACATCCTTACTGCTATACCTACAGAAGACAATAAACACGAAATAATTTTAGCCAAATTTAACAAATTTTCAAATAGACTAAATTTTACGATGGAATTAAGAATGATAATAAAATGCCGTTTCTAGACATACTTTTAATGCCCAATCCCATATCCTAAACCTTCAAGAATGGTGTCAAAATTGGAGAATCAAAATAAATCCAAACAAATACCACCAAATAATCCCTGTTGAACAGATCCGCCACCTAGGATTCCACTTGGATAAAAGTATATCTTGGAATCCACATACAAGACTAAAACGACAAGAAACTGCCCGTCGTTACAGACTTCTTCAAAATTTACTAGACAAACGTTCAAATCTCCCAATTAATCACAAAAGACTCATATACATGACTGTGATTAGACCTATTTGGACATACGGAGTTGAGCTTTGGGACTCAACTAAACCATCCAATTCATCTCGTATTCAATCCTTACTCATCTCGTATAAAATCCTTTGAAAAATCCTCAATGCTCCTTACTTTGTCACCAATAAACTTATCCACAAAGATCTTAATGTTCCATATGTTGCTGATTTAGCCCACACCAGAAATCCTTTCATAGTAAGCTCCATAACCACTGAAATCCGTTAGTTTCTCAATTTGCTTCCCACTCCATTCCTGACGAGGCGTTTGAAACGAAAAAGGCCTAGAGACCTTCTAGTGTAGAATTTTTAATAAAGTGCTACTGATGAGTAGTTCTTTTCATGTTTTGGCATGTATACCCACACAGACTCATTTGCCGACATAGACTCATTTACAATCTACTAAAACACGCAAATATTTTACAGAAACGACATGAAAATAACAATAGAAGATATTACACTATTCCATACATACAAAAACTATCAGAAAGACTAAGAAAAACACTCAAAAATAACCACAATACTGACTACACTAACTCATTCAAAAATACCTCCACAGTGGAAAAATTATTTACCGAAACTAAAGATACAGATAAATTGGAATTACAATCTAATATTGCTTACGAAATACAGAGCGAAGATAATTGTGGCAAGTCTTATTTCGGTACATCGGAACAATATCTCAAACGACGTGTTTACCAACATAAATACAGTTGCACGTCTATAACTTAAAACCCGAATAAACCTGACCAAACAGCTCTCACCACACATTAAAGGCAAACGAAACATTCTTTTAAATTTGATTCTCCGAAAATTATTCACCAAGAACAAAATAATTTTAAACAAAATATTAAAGAAATGATAACCATAGAAAAATTTAAAAACCGCGCAATAAACAAAAAATCAGACGCTCTAAATCTCAACACCTGTTTCTTAACATTAAATTTTAAATTCCATTTCTTAACATTCGTATTATTAAATTCCAATTTAATACGTTCAAACCAATAATATACGTTTACATGAATATACATTATATAAATATTTTTTCCATTCATATATTACACCGAAATACGGAAATCGCTTTTTGTTCCTGCATCTGGGAATACCACCATTTTTGGGAAATCCCTCCCAACCAGGGACCGCAACAATTATTCTTTTAGACAAAAGAGTTATAAAATAACTATTTCAAAAAAACTCTTATTCGAAGGAGGTTAAAATAAAAGTAATGAATTTTTTTTTCTCTTTCAAGTTTTGAATCACACCTGTTATTGGAGTAACAATAAGTTAATTTGATGATATTGTAATACTACAGGCATTATAGGCGTATGGGAGACTCTTGGCACTCAAGTTTAACCTTTACTTATACCATTTAAGATAAAAGTTCATTCGGCTCGACCGACTTTACGAAATTTAGTCATTATATTTCTTTCATACTTACTAACATTTTTAAATAATGTTAACAGTTTTTTAAATGTTATATATAAATGTTAGGATAAAGGCACCAGTAGTATATACTGAGCCATTAGTAGACACTTGGAACTTCAACCGATAAAAATTAGAGTTAAAACCATCAGAGCGATTTGAATTTGGTCCCATTTTAAACTTTAGCTTCTGCTGGCAGAAGTGAAAACATTGTCAATTTTTAATTAGCAGTGTCATAAAAGGCTCTTCTCTTAGCTATATTAGTTAAGGAGGTTATTTTGATTATCATCAATTATTCTTTTATGGTTACAATTTTTTATTACAAATTTTGTTTGTAAAGACAGTGTACACAATCAACGCACTAAATAACGTGTTTTTTATGGTAAATTTTGTTCGAATGAGCCCCAAAACGACCTGTCTACAACTGGGACACTGATGTTCTCTCTTGTTCCAGTCGTAGACAAACGTGTCTACTGCTAGAAAATTCTGATTCTTTGTACTAATGAATGAATGAGATCCGTAGTTAAATTTTAAAAATGATAATTTTTGAATTTTAGCCAGGATTGTTCCAGTATTAGACAGAGGTGTCTACTCGTGGATCACAAACATGTCTACTACTGGAACAACAAATTATTTTTTTATACAATATATACTACCAAAGGAGAGTTTAGTTATAAGGTGCTTTACAAAAGCAATTTAATCTCCCATCATTATTATTTAAAAAACATATAATGTAAACATGATTTTTTTAATTGGCGACGTTTCATGGCTATTACCACATTTTCAAGCCCTTTCTGTGTCCATTAATATTTAGATCCGTCTGATGAATATACAAAATCTTTTAACGACTATAAAAGTCTTGTCACTGGTATTGCATCTTGTCATTGTTCTTAAATAACGACAAATCTCTTTGGAACTTTAATATGGATCACATACTACATATTGTCTATCCCTGATAATAGGATAGATTTTAGTTATCCAGATGGACAGAGACTATTAAGAAACTTTCGGATAATGGACTGATATATCAGTGCTTGCAACTAGAGACCCATGTATCGTATTTTTATAAAAGCAAAATCAAAAAGCAAAGGATCGACATTTTGATTAGATGATATTTTTAATCATCAAAAATAATTTTATTGATTTCATCTGGTTGGATTTTAATTTCTAACCTTAAAGTATATGGCAGTATATCTTCGTTTCTGCCACTCAACACTGTGAATTTAAATTTTTATTATTACAATTTTTTTTTTATCACTAACACTTCCTATAACTATGAAGATAATTTAGATAATATTTGGTAGAGATGAGTTCAGCAATTTTACCTTCGTAAGCTCCATTGGCAAATGTCGATAATGACATGTCGGTCGATTTTCAAACTTCACTGGGATCCACATATCGCACCACATATTTAAACCTTTTTTTATAATTGAATTGATTATAAAAAAATTATTATCAATTTTAAGGTCTATATAACGCCGTGCCTTTATTACCTCTTATGTAGAATAGCGTTCGCCACCTATCGGTCAGTTGTAAAACTTCACAGTTATTTGTACATTTCGCTTTTTTAATAACGAACTAGTTAAAAATAAGTTGATTTTATTATTGCTAAACCTTCTAGAAACTATAAAGTCCGTATAATTCGGAAAATAATTGATGAATTTGCTAGCAATTTTCATAGTTTCTTTTTTCCTAAATCATTTTTTTCATATTTCGTCATATTCCATAATTTTATTAAATTATATTGAACTTGTAGAAATATTAAATAATAAATAACAAGTTATTAATAAATATCTAAAAGTTTGTATAATATAACATATTCTTATCGCCTAAAATAATGATGAGTGCAGTTACCTCGTGACGTTCAAATAGAAACCAACCAATGGGGTAAGGGCTAGCAGTTTTCAGGTACACAAATGTTCCATACTTATCTTGCCTGAATTTTGTTCCATCTCTCAGTAGCTCAAAACAATCCTGACGTTCACTAAGTTTGTCTGGTTTTAAGCCTTCCTCACTATAGGTGAGTTACTTTTTTTTTTTTTTAATTTACTAGTTTTATAGATACGTTATAATATGTATATTAAATTATATTATTTTATTCTTGGTTATTGAATTTAAGGATAAAAATATTTTGTTTGCTTCATAGTCATCAATATATATTTGTAATTGATTTCTTTGTCGAAATTCACTTAAATTAAAATTATTGAAGAAATTAATATATATATTTTTTTATTCAAATAAAATTAACCAACTATATTCCATATACTGAATTACCTTCTTGAATGACAATGTTTATAAATAACAGTTATGTAAAATTATGATAGGTAATATCTGGGACACTTTTCAATAGTCTTTTAAGTGTTTTTGTGAATTTCGGTTTATGAGTATCACAAGAACGCGAATTTTATTGGTTTTTATTTGTGCTAATGGACTTAGTTATGGGCCTGTTACAGAGATGAAAGTTAATCACTTAAAATAATAATTATTTATATGAATATAATCAAATACGATTTATACACTTAACATAATATCCAAAGGTGCCACATATATAAAAAGAATTGAGCACAAAAGTTTGATTTAGAAAAAAAAAAAAAAAAAAAAAAAAAATGATTAAGACAAAATTTGGATTCTACATGTTTTTTTAAATGAGGAATCTGAAAATTATATCAGTTAGTAGATTAAAAATTTTCCTTATCTATATTTTTATTTCAAATATCATTTCAAACCCTTAGATTATTGAACAATCTAAAAATAATATCAGGTATTGGTGTAAAAAAAATTCCCCTTATCTGTTTTTTAAAAATGGTCTTTTTTGAAATTTAGTGTGTAAAATTTAAAATAATAAAAGAAATAGATAATTTGAAAACGTTTTATTTATATGAGGAAAATAAGGAGAAAAAAAGTATATGATTATATGTAATTGTTATACAAGGTGATCAAGTTATTAATGAGGAAAAAAAGCAGTTATATTTTTTATTAATCAAAAATATTAATAATAATACGGGCGACGTTTCATGGCCATTGCCGTATTTTCAGGTCCTTAAATATATTTTTCATCGTCATTAAAATGTTTCAAACAAAATTTTAACGTCATTATCATAAAATCATTTCTTATTTATACGATTTTAAATTACGAGTACTTTCATATATGTGTTGCCACTACATCTTATCCATCCGTGATGGAAATATGGCGATGGCCATGAAAGGTCGTTCGTATTATTATTAATATTCTGATTAATACAACATTACTGTTTTTTATGAGAAATAATTGTTTTTTTTTCCTCATTAGTATCTTCGTATTTCGTGTTGAAGGGCGCGAAATAAGTTAATGTGTTGCGGGTTTCTTGCTATAAGGCAAGCAGATTTTGGGTAGAGATAAATACAAATAATTTTATAAATTTTTGTTTGATTTTATAGAAGATAACATGGAAGTTGGGGCAGATCCCTTGCCTGACGTCATTATCATTGATGACATCATCGAAACCCTCAACGGATCTACAATCCAGAGCTCCGACAGTGATTTAGCCAACAGCTCGTCCTATACAACGTCTGGTCTCAGTGACACCGAAGAGAAACCTGAGGTAGCTTTATAATATATTAAGTATTTTTAGCCCCTGTTATACTAATATAATCTATTAGTATTATATAAAAGCGTAATCTATACTATTATATAAAAGGACGCGTCGGGGTGTGCTAGTTAATTAATAATTTATTATGTAATAGGAATAATATATAAATGTATATTTAATATTTTAAACTCCTATTACCCTGTGGATGCTTCTTAGTAAAGGACAGTATAATGTGCTCGAATTGAGGTTTTCGAAAGGAATTTATCAGTTCCTTCAAAATACACATTTCAAGGCACTCTCACATATCTTCCTAGGGCTTTATCTTTATTACAACGTCAATACTCCCTTGATACCTTTCTATTCCTATCATTAAACCCCCATTTCAGTGGGGCAAACGTGAAAAATATTTAAAAATCCAACATTCGATATAGGTGTTAATTTGTATTGTATTTAAATGTTGAATATCGGAAGAATTAAAACCTATTTCCTTAACCGAACAATTTTTTTTTTTTTAAAGTTGAAAATATTCATATACTTTTTTTTTTTTTTTTTTTTTCTACCTTTTTTAAAAAAAATCTACCTTTTCCAGTAATCTGAACAACTTAAAATCTGTCAAGGACCAATGGCAATACAATAATTACGCAATTCTAATGTCCTCACTTAGTCCAGTCAATTTACTACCCCCCAAAAGAGGATCTGCCTTGTAAAGATGTAGTAGTAGGTTTTATATCTTTATGTGGTCCAGATGGGTCCCGAGAATTAAAATATCAAAAATGTGACTACATTTGACGAAAAACCCAAAATGTTTGCACTTTTTTTCAGATTTTTACAAAAAAAACATATACAAAAATGCTTTCAATCTAAAAATGTGTTATTTATAAAATTGAAGTTTGGTAAATTGTGCGTCTAAAAGGATCCCTTAAGCTGAATTTAATTTGGATGTTTAGACACAATCGATTGTCAAAGATCTATGAGTATTGCCAACATTCGTAAAATGTTAATTTTGGTCACGTTTAAGTAGTAGAGTTAGAGTCTATAACACAAAAATGGCTAATCCAATCAAAAAATGTTGTTGTGAGGGGGAAAAAGGATTGGAAATCTATTTGATCAAATAACTCGGAAACCGTTACTTTCAGCACATTTTGTGTTCTATATACTTCTATATTAACAAAATAATTCAATTGATATTTTTTTAAAAATGGGGTGGTTGATATAAAATGTTTCAAAGGTTTTATTGGTAACTATTTATAAAAGTAGAGGTATGAAAATAACAATAATAAAATCTTGATGGTTTCGGTCTATCTGTCTCTCCATAACAAACATTTGTAGCATCCAACACTTTTTTACTATGAATTGGTTTATTTTGTTAATAACTTAAGTTTTACTTCAATTTTATTCCAAATTAATTAATCATAATTGATTGTTTATCTTTCTATTGCCTTAACACAAACTATTCAAAAATTTCATGTCAAGTTTGGTTCGCTATAAAAGCGTGTTATTTTTTAACTAAAATTTATTTTGAAATATATTTTATTCTTTTTGTAGTACAGTAATTATTATTTATAACATTTATAAGTGTTATAAAGTTAACATATATTATAGTAACCACCGGATATAAACCATTGAAAAAGGTAAAACCTAATAAGCTGAATGACAATGTTGAAGCATGATTACAGAACACAAATTAACCCACTTTAATTTGACGTTTATTGTATTAATTCTGAGCAGTGTCGGATAAAATATCCCTGTAAATTCATCGGCATATTCTTGGATATTTGCTAATTATTGTAATTTTTGTTAAAATTTTCGCCTGAAAGTTCAAAATTTTATTATGAAAGCATTTATAGCAGGAGCACCCTCATTTTCGAGGTGGATATTGGCCATATTTTTTATTAGAGGAAAAATTAACAAACATCTTTCGAGTATATCGATTTTTATAATACTGATTTTCATTTGTTTCATATCCATTAGATAAGCCATGCAATACACAGTCTATTCTCACGGCAATAATTTCCTTATTCAAAGATAATTTTTAGATGTTTCATCGACTTCTGCCAAATTGTTCAGGATGTTTTTTATTGAAATAAGTTGAAAAAAGTTTTAAAATAAGTTTTGAAACAATTGTTTCTCACAAGGAGACGTTTTGAGAAAAGTAAGATTTTAGTAGAAGGCTATCAATTTTAAGGGCATCTTAAAATCGCTTAGTTTAGACCAAATCCGGAGGTCGCAGGATTTCTGCTTATTGAGATATCTCAAATTATAATTGACCTCGAAATTTTTTTCACATCAATTTTTGTCCACTAAAATCTGGAGTAAATGTTTTATCCATGGATAAATAGCAGAATGTACACTGATTCTGTTGATGCTATTACTATTGTAATTCGTTGAACTCAGTAATTTTTATAGCCGCTAGAAATTTATATATTATTATATTTGATAAAATATCACCTTTAAAATTTTAACTTCCCCGAAATAAAATTTCACATATAAGGGTTTTTTGGTGCGTTAAATCGAGATTTGAGGTCGGTTTTCATGAAAAAAATTTTAATATTTTTTAGGATCGTATTTTGAGTATAACAAAAGTTTTTTTTTTCAAATAGCATATAAAACTACAATTTAACGTGAAAGAAACATTTCTCTATCTTGACTGTAAAATTTTTAAACTAAAAACTGATATCATTTTCATATTTCTCATCCCAAGAAACATGTAGAAACCAAATATGGTCCAAATCAAAAATTAAAAAATCTTTTAACCCCAAGATTTTAGAAGGTAAGAGGCTGTCAATTTGTTAAATAACGTGAATAATTTGCTCTATCTCACTGATTTTGCCTCCGATTGAAACCAAATTTAGAGGGCTTTTAGAAGCCCTAATACTGCATAGTTTAGCTTAAATGCGGAAATCGTAGGATCTCTCCTTTTTGAGATATCTTAAGTTATAGTTGACCTCGGAATTTTCTGATTAGATTTTGTCCACTAAAATCTGGAATAAACCCAATGTTATATGAATAAATAGAAAGCAGAATGCACGCTGATTCTAGTGATGGAATTATTTTAATCGGTTGAACACAACAAATTCTATGGCCGTTAGAAGCTGTTGAAAAAATCTCAAATTCAAAAATGTTAACGTCCTCGAAAGGGTAAAAAAAGTTTGTTTTTGTTTTTTTTAAATAAAATTTTAAATAGAAGGGTTTTTTGGTGCGTTAAATCGATATTGGAGGTCGGTTCTCCAAATAAAAAAATTTCACTGATTTACCTGGGATTTGATTGGCATTTTTGTCATTTTTTTGGAGTTTTTGAGCACCCTGAAGCTAGGTCGTGTTTTGAGCATAACGAAAGTATTTCTATATCAAAATGCATACAAAACTACAATTTAACGTGAAAAAAACTAACATTTCACTATCTTGACTGAGAGGAGAGAACAAAAATAAAACGTGATTTTCATTTTTTTTTTTTTTTTTTTTACTCGACTCCCAATGCTCATTGACGGCTATAACTCTAGCACTATTATAGACACAAAAATCGGCATTAAAATCTGTGAATTACTAGTCAAAACATCCCCTTGTCAGTAGCTTCTGAAATATATAATTTTTACATGTTCAAAAGAATATAACTATCTCGCGTCAAAGTGCTCCAAGAAAATATCAGTATCTCAATGTTTACTAAACTACTAAAACAAGTTTCATCTTCTGGTTTCTGCTAGTCTTGAGTTTATCATAGTAAATCCAGAAAAAGTCTGTTCATTTTATTCCAACATGTCTCAGAACAAAGGTGAATTACTCCCAATAAATAAACAATACTTGGTCATTGGTAAAATGTTTTCAATCCTCATTTTGACATGGTCTAGCTCTGTTGGTTTGTCGGAATCGATAATTTGGCCAAATTTTTTTCATTTGAATTTAAATGGAGAATAATTTTTGTTTACCGTTTAAACGTAAAAACAATTAACGTTTTGGTTTGAATGAAAAAAGTCATGTTTGAAACCCCCATTTTCTCCCAACATTGTTAATTTTGAATAGTTATTAATTGTTAAGTTAATTATTAATTTAAGTAATTTGATCATTTTAATTCTGAAATTTAAATTGTGAAGCATTGGAATATCCATATCCACGATCTGTAGTTTTTCCCAGTCAAGGAAAAATATGAAATGCATAGATTTTATTTTTATTTTAAGCATTAATGTTTTTTTTTTAATTTTAGTTTTTACTTTCTTTATAAGTTTCTCGTTTTATAACGTACTGATATATATGCCAGAATAAAAAAAAATAATACAATTTTAATGTATTAATGAGTTATTCTTACGAAATGTTTTACATTTCTTTATATTCTGATTTTTTTTTTTTTTTTTAAATATTCAAAATAATATTCGATAGAGTTAAACTAATTACTAATTTATATTTATTCTTTAGTCTCAAGACTAAAACGACAAGAAGCTGCTCGTCGTTACAGGCTACTTCAACGTAGACAAACGTTCAAAACTCCCAATTAATTACAAAAGACTAGTATACATGACTGTGATTAGACCTAACTGGACGTACGGAGTTGAGCTTTGGGGCTCCACTAAACCATCCAATTCATCTCGTATCCAATCCTTACAATCCAAAATCCTTCGAAAAATCCTCAATGTACCTTACTTTGTCACCAATAAATTATCCATATAGATCTTAATGTTCCATATGTTGCCGATTTAGCCCAAACCAGATATCTACCCTTCCATAGTAAGCTCCATAACCACTCAAATCCCCTAATTTCTCAACTTGCTTTCCACACCATTCCTGATAATCCTCCGAGGTGTCTAAAAAGAAGATGGCCCAGAGACCTTCTAGTGTAGAATTTTTTAGCTACTGATGAGTAGTTCTTTTCAAGTTTTGTCACGTTATTGTAATAGTTAACAGCACATTTACTTAATGTATAAATTTTAATAAATTGTTATTAAAAAAAATATATATATTTATTCTTTAGGAGGAAGAAAAATCATCACCGAATACCCAGGATCAAGGCGGAAAAATATCCTTTATGCAGATGTTGGGTCTTGGACAGAGAAAAGGGTAAATTAAATGGAAATATTCAATTTTATTTATCAGTTATAAAATTCTCAGTTACTCAGATTCACAGTTGTATTTTTACTATTTTCAGAAATGATGCTCCAACTAAAAAAGCAAAGGAATGTCTCCTGTTAAACCGCAAATTATATTCAGCTAATCAAGTAGCCACTGCCCCTGGAAGGATTACAATGTGTATGAAAAGAAAAGCAAGGCTTTTGGATAAATCGGAATGTGAAGATGCCGACGAAGCTGAAGAGGAAATTACAGAGGTTTTTTTTTTCATTTATATGTTACCAGATCTGGTTGATCTGGCTAATGATTTGCTATTGCTTTGCCTCACTTAATACATTTGAAAGTTTGACTTGAATGAATGTATCAAGTTAAAACTAGATATTTAGAAATATATTTTTATGTTTTTGTTTCGAATCAATAATCTCCATAAGAGAACTAGGAAAACGTAAGGAAGCAGCATTTTTATATTAACTATATACTTTTAGAAAGTCATTCTCAACTTCAAAAATAATTGTTTCTATTTTAAGTAGATATGGGCCAACTGTGGCTTTGGCCGACTATTCGGCCATGTGCCGATCATTGCTTCAGTTGAAATGACCGTGGTGCTTGTTTACAGCTTTTTAACCGTGCGGACATGCAGCTCGTTCCATATTCAGTGATCAACAATATGAAGGCGTTATGCCAAAACCAACTAACCCACAAAAACATCAATTTGAAATAAATTAAAACTAAAATGTTACTGAGATTTACTGTTTACTGGGACTTTTGGATTCACCATTTCTTTTTCTAAATTTTTGATACTAAAAATATCGTCATAGGTTGGCTAATAACTCATTTCGGAATAACAAGTGGCTTTCTGCTAAATCTAAATAGATTAAAAATGACATGTCGCAAGGTTGATGGTCAGTTTGAAGAATGTTTGGCTTAAGTAAAGCAAGGTTGGTCTCTGAAATCGTAGGTTGACCTATTTTCATTCGAATGTTACCGGGTAAATCACACAGTTACCGACACCTGTACGAAAATATTCATATTATAATTATAGAAAGAACAGTTCGACGAAGTTGAAATTTGCAGTCATTTTCCCTTAATTAATATACTTTAAGCTAAAAGAGAAAGATTACAACAAACATTATTCCTGGAATGTATTTTGCAAGATAGTGAAACAAAATAAGGTGAAATAAGTTATTGACACCCCATGGATATGTTTTAAAATACGGACTTATTGAAAGTACTTTTACACAATTAAGGTGTAGGATTTAAAAGGAATTTTATGATCTTTTTTCGGCTAAATATTTTTTTTTCTAATTTTTAAGACAGGATGTCAGTAAGTTTTTGGGGTTCAATAACTGTCAGGTTTACGCTGAATCTATTTTCATTTCTTAAATCTTTGTCGTTTTGTGGGTTGGGTGGTTTTTACACAACGCCGTCCTATTCTCCAAAGCTGGAAATAACAATAGATGAAACAATGAGAAATCGAATGCTATAAGAAAGAGTAGAAATTAAAAAAAAAAAAAAATCCTACTTTTATATTATATTACATTACATCAAACATATTTTTTTAACCTATCAAGTTATCAAGTTTCTATTCCTTGATTAAATTACAAATTGCTAGGATAAATCTAAAAGCTCATCTTTCCCGATTAATCGGTACATTCCTAATTTAAAGTCTCTTATCCCTTGGGATTTTTCTATTTTTTGATGGTACTCCGGCTCAAAAGAAAACCTAATGCCTTCCTAATAATTCAACCGCCAATCATCTCTGAGTAAGGATGGGAATCGTTAAAAAATATATATATTTTTTTAAATCAATCATTTATTGAGGAATTATTACATTCTGCCACAAATGTGGGCAATAAGTAATATTGATGACTTCATAGAAAAATACAGAGATTCTATATCGACAATTTAATGAACTCTAAATGTCAATAAACGATGTATCGGGAACCACATCAATATTCCGATATATCGTGATTTTTTTATGAAATATCATTTTAAATATTCTTATCATGATGCAATGGTATTTCTGTTTATTTAATCATTTTAGTTGATTTACGTTTAAAAGGAAAAAAAATATTTGTCGATCTGTTTTAAATTAACATCATCAAAATAATTTTTATTAAAATCTGCTTCGGATTTCCCAGAAGTCAGGTCTACTGGTTACTTTTATTCCGCTTTTCTATATTTTCCTGCTCTTCCATTAATATATGGCTTCCGACGAATATGTTGAGCCCATCATAATGTACCAATCATTATAACACTCATTTCAACATCATTTCAACATCACTGATTATTATTGAGTATTTGGAAAAATGTTTTTTTAAACATTTAACACTGAAATCAGAGAAAGCCTGCTTCTTGGGCTGTTGATATCTCCCAGCTCTCCTTATAGTTAATCTATACTATTATATAAAAAGACTAGCCATTTTTCGTTTGTGATCACTAACCACAAAAACCAATGAACCAATCGGTACCAAATTTTAACTACATCATCCTTAATAATAATAAAATATACTGATTTGTAACTAATTTGTTATTGAAAAATAGATAATATGTGGATAACAGTATAGTTTAAAAATTTACCGATATGTTGAATGATATTCTACATGAGTGGCTACAATGTTACGGTATTATACATATAGAGCTTGAAATTAACATTAAAATTTACTTACATTCAATCTAATTATTAAAAAAAGATTTTAATATATGGTAGCACATGTGGATCATAGTGAGTTTTGAAAATCGACAGATATGTACTTAGCACCATTCCACAATAGAGTTTACAATCGTAAAACGTCTGAACGCAAATATATTTACCTATATCAAAGTTTAACATATTTTTAAAATTTTTAGGAATATTTAGCAATAAAAAAAAAAATACAATAGTAACAATTTAAATGTATAAGGCTAATTGGCAGAAACAATTTGCCACACTGTCAAATGCTTTTATGGTTAGAAATTAAAATCCAACCAGATGAAATCAATAAATTATTCCTTCCTTATAGGCATTAATACCAAACCAAAATGTCGATTCTTTTAATTTTGATACTGTGGGTAAAAAATGATCCATGAGCCTTTAGTTTTAAGCACTGAAAATGCAGTCCATTATCTGAAAGAGTTTTTTAATAGCCTGTCTTTGGATGGATTTGGATTACCAAGTCATTCATTAAACTTAAAAATTGGAAGCTAATTAAGCTTTTACCTATTCTTCAAACACCTAATCAGTATAATTTTAACCAGGTTAAAAGTTGTTGCTATGCGATATAATATTGAAGAAATAATGCTCAATCGCATAGTACAATACTATATCTACAAACAAATAAAACTTCAGCTAATAGTTTAAATGACTTATGAGAGCGGGCGAAGCCGCGACAGGGGTTGCTAGTTAATATATAAATAAAGGCTTAGCGCACCCGAAGGTTCGATGCCAACGCTGCCAACCTTTGACCACATACCTCCCTCCAACACACTCCCTCAAAACTCAAATCCTCACGATCAGCCCTGACGCAATCTTCCCATCTACGGCTTTGTCTACACCTCAGACGTTTACCCAACGCCTCAAAACTGATGACCCTTTTTGAAATTCGGTCATTATTAAATCCAACAATTTTACGTGCCCATTTTAAACGTCACTGAACTATATTTACCGGATAAAACTCCCGCAGTTCCGCATTGTGGATCCTTCTTAATTCTCTCGTATGTTCATATTTTTTTATCCAAATGTTCCACGAAGTACTTATGAAATCTTTTAAGCGTTGTTCTTCCCTTGAAGTAAGCAGTCACTTTTAGCATCCATAAGAACTGTTGGTAGTATAACAGTTTTGTATATCCTAATTTTTAAATTTCTGAAGAATAACCGCGTAAGCATTTTAATCTTGTCTTAATTTCTACACGTATTCAATCCTGGAAATATCACCGAAACATTCATGGTTTCTACTACTAATCATATATTTTATTTTATTGGAATTAAAGTTTGTTAATACAAAACGTAATTATTTCAGTCAAGTCCATCTGAAACTCCTGAAACAGGATGCAGCCCTGCGGTGACACCAGCAAAGGTAACTCAGAAAAGGAAAAGTGGTTCAACCGGGCGAAAGCAGAGGAGGTTCCCTTGTAAGGTCTGCAAAGGAAGGTTTACGTCCAAGGACACACTCGATCGCCACATGAAAACACACTGGGAAGTGTATTATAAGGTAAATCATATGCAAAGTATTTTATAATGACAAACTTCGGCCGCGCTTCGGTTTTGAGGTCGGGAGACCCACCTGAGGTATACCCAGTCACGTTAAAGTGGGTATCCTTAATTGTTGAAAAACCTGGCGGTCGAGCGAGAATTCTAGCCTAATCTCTTCCTTTCACAACCGCAGTCCCAGAAAGTTTTTGCTTCTACGCTAAACCAAAGTAGGGAAAACTGCCATTTTTCAGAAAAAAAGTAATATGTTAGTCAGGCAAACTTTGAAGCTTACGAACTTTTATTTTTCTATTAGGATGAAATTTCGTATTTAAGGGTTCTCTTGAATGCTGAATTAGAATCCGATATCGGTTCTTGTGAAAAAATTATATTGCATATACTTCACTTGAAAAATTTTAGCTTTTACACTGTAAAATGTGATAAAAAATTCTTTTAGCCCTAGAATTCAATCTCAGCACCCTCAAAACTCAGGGAACGTATGTATATATATGGATATCAATTATATATATATATAATATATATATATATATATATATATATAACATGACAAAGTAATGACGATTTAAAGCTATGTAACCAATAATCGGTTTTAAAATTTCATTTTCCTGGAAGAGGGTGCAAAAAAATGATATTTTTTGATTTTTTGAATACCGTTTTTTAATGTTTTTGAGGGTGCTAAATTAGAATCTGACCTCAATTTTTGTGTGAAAAAATCTATAGAGGTAGTTTGCTTGAAAAAACTAATCATTTTTTTTTAGAATTTAATTAACCTAAACCAAAATTTATGGAGCGAATGTACTTTTCCTTTAATTCGCAATCAAAACTGAAAATCTTGGTGCAAGAATCATGTCGATATCATTTTTTAAACTCGAGAAAAAAAAAATTAGTTTAATGCTATTTTATTTTTTTTCTCGGCTTCTAGGGCCCATTGGTCGGAACGGCAAAACACATGTCTAATATTTTTTGACCAGGAACCTCCAAAAAAATTGCCAACAAGATCCGTGAGAGACTGAGTGTGTCCTCCCCTTGTTAGTTCAAAAATCGGAAAAAAATCAAGAACATAAAGTAAAATAATAATAACAACGGGGCTAAAATAGTGTACAGAAAGAGAGAGAGAACTCTTTGATAAACGAGACACCACACGCATAAAAATTAGTGTTTCGGGTAGCGGGGGATGTTGAAAAAGAATATAAAAAACTATAACCAAACTTGTCTCACACCTTTTCTAATATGACGAGCATTTCTCAGCTTCAGCTAAAAAAAGTTTTATTGAGTAATTATTACAATCTGCCACAAATGTTAGCAATAAGTAATATAGGTGGCTTAATGATTACATTCACACATTATGTACAGTAAAAAAAAAAAAAAAAAAAAAAAAAAAAAAAAAAAAAAAAAAAAAAAAAAAAAAAAAAAAAAAAAAAAAAAAAAAAAAAAAAAAAATTTAAATGTTTTAGCTTTGTATAGTTCCACCTCTGGCTTTGAATCAAGGCCTCAAATATCCAATGTATTGGCTCTTATCATGCTTGTTCACACATCGCAGAAAGTGGATGAGAGAGATAATGTTTTTAACAATATTTACAATACCTTGGAAAATTAAGACATGGAATTTTTTTTTTCGTGGGGGGGAGGGAAACCTGGCGGTTGAGCGAGAATTCTAGCCTATTCTCTTCCTTTCACAACCGTAGTCCCAGAAAGTTTTTGCTTCTACGCTAAACCGAAGTAGGGAAAACTGCCATTTTTCAGAAAAAAAGTAATTTTGAATAAAACTGTAATTGAAACTGGCTTATGTGCCATTCTCCCCCGCTTAGCATGCAGTATTACCCAATTTTTTTTTTGTTTATACTTTGTCTGGGACACCCTGTATGTGTGTGTATATACACACACACACACACACACACACACACACACATATATATATATATATATATATATATATATATATATATATATATATATATATATATATACATAGCTAAATAAAAGGATCGCGGGTTGAAGTTTTTTAAAAGAAGCTTTATTGAGAATTACATACATTGATCAAGAAAAAGCACAATTTATAACTTAATCACAAACTTAACGAGCATAGCTCAACGTCTCAACGTACGAAGGCAGAATGTCTCATGAGGCTAGGTGTGGGTGGCCTTTTATAGGGTTTTTGGAAGAGGGAATATCATACATTGTTTACTATATTCCTAATCCTACTGAGGTGTACATAACTATATACATATATATATATATATATATATATATATATATATATATATATATATATATATCTAAATAAAAGGTTCGCGGGACTGAGTTTTTAAAAAGAGCGTTTTTATTGACTGACATACATTATACAAGAAAAAGCACAATTTACAACTTAATACAAGAACTTCGTGTTGAACATCTGGCGTCACAACGCTTAGACGTGCAGAGTGTCATCGGGCGCAGGTGGGGGTGCCCTTTTATACAGTTATCTAGGAGAGGGGATAGTGTACATTTGTTTATTATCCCTAATACCATTGGGTTTCCATAACTTCTCCCCCCCCCCCAAGTTCCGAGGTCTCCGATGGAACAAATATCTTAGTGTAAATAGGTTAGATTCTATACAATAAAAATAAAAGGTTTGAACCTTATACATTTCTCAATACCTTTTACACTAAGTCATAACATTACAATAGATAACATTCTATAAGCAAAAGGGATTGGACCTTATAATT
Organism: Euschistus heros; assembly: GCA_003667255.2. Classification (NCBI taxonomy): domain Eukaryota; kingdom Metazoa; phylum Arthropoda; class Insecta; order Hemiptera; family Pentatomidae; genus Euschistus; species Euschistus heros. Next base: position 224,148 of record RCWM02000228.1, read on the forward strand.
TAAGTTTATATAAAAATAAAAGGATTATAACTTGTGTACTAAGTTTAGGATTTGTACTATCTATAGTTTTAAATAAAAAGATTAAATTCTGTACTGGAATACAATTATCAACTTCCTATAAACAAAAGGATTAGACTTTGAACTTTTCTTAATATTAACAATAAGCTTAAATTATAAAATGTTTATACATTACAAAATTCCTTACATGCTAAAGTACAATTTTCCTTATAACTAAAAGATAACAGGATATTTCTTAATACTAAACAATTCATATCTATACATTATCTAAACAAAAGCAAAAATAAAATAAGAGTCTTTGAATTAGTTCCCTCTATTACAAATAATACTTTTAGATTCAAAATTACTCAATTAAAATAATAATATTTTAAATCAAAATAATAATTCAAACACTCCTTTACAATAATTACAATTAATAATAATTTCAAAATAAAATACATACTTTTCAATGATCAATCAAAATAATATTTCAAGACAAAATAATAGTATCCTAATATTTATGATAGTGACTTCTAAATATAAATTACAAAATAAACCGGATAGAATATTACTGTGAAATAAAATAATAATTTGAATGATCTTTTACATTATTAACATTGAATATAATATTTTACAACAAAATACAAAAGTCCGACTTTATTAAAATAACTACAGCATTGTCAATTTAATACAGATAATTCTTTCAATATAACATAAACATTACTCCTAATACCATTGCATTTATTATATTTAAAATAAAAGATTTTTAAAACATTTTAATATCGTTTAAATAAAATTAAATATTTTTAATCAGAACCCACTGTCTGAATCGTAATTATCCGAAATGTTTACACGAAGAGATTCGCTATCGTCGTCTGAAATAGATTGTTTCTTTTTCCGTTTTTTCCTAGTGGGCCTTTTAATATTGTCAACATGAGTTTTGATTGGTTTTTTGTCTTTTACTAATACATTTACTTTATTAAATTTGTCTGTACTTTTTATTTTCGCTTGGGTATTTTTCAAATATTCTGTATCTCCTAATTGTTTCTGAATATCTAAAGGGTCTTCTCTATTTTTATTTAATTTTTCAGTCCTTGTTTCTTTTTCGTCATTTATTTTCGATCTAATTAATTTATGTAATAATTTTTGGTCCTTATGATTAATACATATTGTTCTGTCAGGTCGATGTTTTCGTTTGATTCTAATCTGGAGGTTCCGAAAGTGATTTCATTAGGCGTTAATTTTAATTTATTGTTCAAGGTATTACTATACGCTATTACAGCTAATCTTAATTTTTGTTGCATCGAACATTTATCTTTTTCTTTTCCTATTATTCTTAATAATTCGTTTAGGGTAGAGTGGACTCTGTTCAATAATCCCAAAGAGTTTGAGTGGCTGGCTGAGGTATAATGTAAAATAATATTATTTTCTTCACAAAACTGTTTTACCAAATTATTTTTCATTTCCGTCCCTTGGTCTAATGATATTTGTAGAGGTGTGGGAAAGTATGTCATATAGTTAGTCAGTGCGTTACAAATATTAATTGCGTTCTTTGATTGTAAGGTTTGAGCAAATAAATGTTTCGAAAATGTGTCTACTGCTGTGAAAATAATGGCATTGTTAAAATTAAAAATGTCAATCATTAATTCCTGAAACGGTTTTTTTCTGGTGTAGGTGTAATTTGAAATTTGGTCTTTATCGGTTTACGGTCATATTTTGTAACTTTACAAGTTTCGCATTTATTAATATACTCTGCTATTTTATTTTGCATCCCTGGAAAATAATATTCTTTTTTGAGTTTTTCAAATGTTTCATTTATACCCCTATGTTTAGTTTTGCCTAAATGGTAATTATCTATAATTTCTATTTGTTCATTAGGATTTTCGACGTCATTTACAATTTGTTTGTATTTTTTCAATTTGACCGATGGATATTGCGTTTCTATTATTTGTTGTATTGTTCTAAAATGATCGTCATATAAATTTTCGGTTATTTCGTTAGGTGATTTACAAATTATCCCGTATGTTTTATTAGGTTCGAGTATTTGTTCTAATAATGGAGCGATATCTGATTTAGCATAAATGTTTAATTCGTATCGGGCGTTTTCCAAATGGTTTAGTGAAATTAATTTTTGTATTTCCCCTTTTTATAATTATTTGATTTTTTTTCTATATTTATACATTTTTCGGGTTCACAAATTCGTACTTGTTCGTTACTAGATTCCTGGGAATGGATTGTTTCTAAATCTTCTTCCGGCGGTACTTTTAAGTCCTCTATTATCGCGTCATACTCGGAATTGTTTTCGTCTGCTATTTCCTGATTTAATAATTGTTCGACATCCATTTCCTCCACGTCGCTATTATGATTTAATTCGTCGCTTCCCCTGGAAAGTGCATCTGCCACGTAATTTGTTTTTCCCTGAATGTGTTTAACTTCGAATTCAAATTCCTGTAATTTCCAAATCCACTTCATTATACGCGTGTTACCATTTTTCATTGAGAAAATCCACGTTAAAGGTTTATGATCCGTGCATAAAAGAAATTTTGTACCGTATAAATAAGGCTTAAAGTGTTGGGTTGCCCATACTACCGCTAGTAATTCTTTTTCTATTGAACTATAATTTAATTCCGCATTTTGTAATACTCGGGACGCGAATGCTACTGGGTGTTCTATTTCATTTTCGTCTTTTTGTGAGAGCACGGCTCCGATGGCTTTATTACTGGCATATGTAGTTAATATAAATGGCCGTTCCCAAACCGGGTAATTTAAAATTGGTGTGTTACTCATCATTTCCGTCAGGGTTTGACATGCTTCCTTAATTTCCTTCGTGCCATAAATTTTTGTTTTTAATGAATTAGAAATCGGTCTGGTAATTTTTGCGTAATTTTTAATAAACTTTCTATAGTACCCCGTCATGCCCAAGAATTGTCTCGTCGTCTTTTTATTACGCGGAATGGGGAAATTCAAAATTGCTTCTATCTTTTTCTCGTCTGTTTTTAATCCGTCTGGGGTTACGATGTAGCCTAAAAAGTTTAATTCGGTTTTAAAAAATTCGGTTTTATCTAGTTGTATTGATAGGTTATGTTGTTTTAGGGCTTCAAATACTCTTTTTAAGTCTTTTAAATGTTCTTTTTCGTTTTTTGAGTAGACTATTATATCGTCGATATAAATCATAGAATTGGGGATATTTGGTATCATCATCGTCATCGCTCTCTGAAAGGTTGGGGGTGCATAACACAAGCCAAAAGGCATACGTCGAAACTCAAAATGTCCATTTTCGGTGGAAAACGCGGTTTTAGCTATTGAATCTTTATCCATTTCAATTTGGTGAAATCCCGACGCGAGGTCTATGGTGGAAAATATTTTCGATCCCTTTAGTCTATTTAATAAATCTTCGATATTCGGTAGGGGAAATTTGTCTTCCGGACAAATGACAAATGACAAAATGACGGGAAATTTCCGTCATATTCCGGGATTAATGCTAAATCGTGATTTTTAATTTCAAGAGCCATATTATTTTCTTTTTCAACTAACGTAGAACCAGTTATTTTTAAGTTGCTTAATTTTTCATCCAATATATTCATAAAGATACTAAATTAATATTTTAAATTATTATACTTATTACTAACTTATATTTAAATTACAAAATTACTTAAAATAAAAATAAAAATAAAATTAATTATACTTTTTCTTGATACAACGTTGTCTTCGATGTCTTCTTGATGAAGCTCCCTTTAGCTCCTTCCCGTCGATTCTTTAGCAAGAGGTTGTAGGTCCTTTTGGTCAAGGTATTGGAATACCAAAGCGCTTTTGTGACTGACACACATTATACAAGAAAAAGCACAATTTACAACTTAATACAAGAACTTCGTGTTGAACATCTGGCGTCACAACGCTTAGACGTGCAGAGTGTCATCGGGCGCAGGTGGGGGTGCCCTTTTATACAGTTATCTAGGAGAGGGGATAGTGTACATTTGTTTATTATCCCTAATACCATTGGGTTTTCCATAACTATATATATATATATATATATATATATATATATATATATATATATATATATATATATATATATATATATATAATTCATATCAATTGGTTTAAAGATATAGATGTTATGATAATATAGTACGTAAGATACATTGTATTAACAATACATGCATAATAATATAAGAATTGATAATGAATAGTACTGAAAATATCAAAGAAGTATATTTTTTTTTTAGTATTTGAATATTACTTTTTATTTGCCCGGTTCTAGTGGGTGTTCCACAGGGATCAATACTAGTACCACTAATATGTAAAATATACATACATGACATTTCTCATAGTTCTAAAACCCTTACAGCCACATACACAGACGGCACAGCTATAAATACTAGACACCAAAATCCAACACAGGCATCATTTAATTTACAACACTCACAAGAGGTACAAAACTGGTGTAAACATTGAAGAACACGACTAAATCATCCCTCAGTCCCTACAGATTACGTTTACTCTAAGACAAGAAACATGCTCTCCAGTTTACATTGACAATGTCCCTTATTCACAAACGGACAAAATACAATACTTAATACTTACATTCGATAGGTGAATCTAAGGGACACAAAAAAAATCATGCCGGAGAATGCCGGGAGGAGACTGAAAAGAAAGTGGATGAGAGACCTATGTAGATAAAAGTAAACCAAAGACAAGGAAGAGGTGCCTCGAGGCACTATCTCTCCTCAGCACATCCGCTGATTGTCAATTATGATTTTGACAGATGTGGATTTAAAAATAAAAGTTAAAAAAAAAATTGCGTCCTTTATAATGAATTTCACAATCAATTAACTTTCCTAAAAGTGGGTTATAAAAATAATTTAAATCCCGATTTATTTCAAAATGATATTATCATGTTTAATAAATTTGTTTGTTTTTACATTGTATCTATGTAAACTTTTTTTATTTTATCCTAGATGGAAGCCATACTGCAACCGGCGATTGCCGGTATATTGTACAGGGAAATAGCCTCTGCTATATGCGAGTGTACATTTTGCCATACAGAATCAAGAGGTAATTATTTTTAAGAAAAATTTAATTTATTAATAATGCATTGTAATAATGTGTAAGAAAAAATGACCCTTTTCTTTGTATTTGAACTTTGAATCGTGATTCTTTTCCTGTTTACACCCAAGAGCTATTGGAATGGTGCAAAAATAATGCAGGTTGAGAATATTCATTTTGTTTAGGTACGTCTTTGCCAAGTAATAAAGATAATCCTCCAGTCTAGGTCATGGATTACAAACAATGGTTATTAATGAATGAATGAATGAAAAATAATCTTTATTCTGGGATAGCTTGTCCCCTAAGAATAATACAAATGAACAATAAAAAGGTATTATTGTCTGGCTGCAACTTATATAGAATGTAAATTATATACATATAACTATATAACGTGATATTTTAGATTTAAAAACAAGTCTTTGGGTTTACATAAGAAAAACAAAATAAGTAAATAAAAAAATTAAAAGAAAATAAAATAAAAAGAAAAAAGAAAATAGAAGAAAAAGAAAAGAAAATAAAAAGAAATATTCTAACACTAATATATTATTACATAATTTCGGAAGATTGATAATTGAGGAGATAGATGAATAAATTATGTTTAAAGGAAGTGAGAGAAGGAGCATTGCGGATCGAAATGGGTGTGGAATTCCAGAATGAAGCTGCACGATCAATAAAGGATTTTTCAAAGGAAGCAGTTCGATGAGAAGGGATATACAAATCTATAGGCTGAGATCTGGTGTTCAAAAGATTAATGGAAGAACGAAGGGCAAGGATGTCGTAAATGTACGAAGGTTATTTGGACTTCAAGGATTGGAATAGAAAGGAACCAAGGAAGTATTGTCGCCGAAAACTTGGATAAAGCCACCTCAACTCGGTATACCAGCAAGTGATGTGAGAACGCCTGGGGATCCCAAAAATGAATCTTATAAAGGAGTTCATTAATCTTTTCACCTTCATTTCAAGCTCGCGAGACAGTCCTCCGTATACTCCATAATCGAGGTGGGGAAGGATGAGGGAAGATACTAACAATTGACGGATATTGCGAGGGAAAGATTCACGGAATCTTAGGAGCTGTTTGATGATGGAGATGGTTTTTCGGGTAGTGTGGGAAATATGGTTATTCCCATACAAATGTTGATCGAATACTACTCCGAGGTTTTTGATAGAGTTTGTGAACTGAATAGGAACGTTATTGAGATAAAGAAGTAGATAACAGGAAAGGGAATTAAGGGAGGGTTTCGATCCAATTAGCATTGCCTTAGTTTTTTCTGGGTTCAGTCGCAACTTATTCTCTACTGCCCATTGATTAATGCTATAAATGTCATCTTGAATATTACGAGTTGCCTCAAAAATCTCAAAAGGATGAAACGATAAGTAGATTTGAAAGTCATCAGCATATAAATGATATTGGGAATTATTAATAGCGTCTGCCAAATCATTAATAGCAACTGAAAAGAGAGTTGGTGTGAAGAGAAGATCCCTGAGGAACACCTCGCGTTAGAGGCACAGATTTTGAAGGAGGTTGGTTAGGAACAATAACTGTTTAGGAACGGAGAGATAAGAAGGACTAGAACCAGCCAAGAGCACTATTGGTAAGGGAGAGTTTTTGTAATTTAGTGAGAAGAATTTAATGATCCACGGAATCAAACGCCTTGGAGAAATCGAAGAGGATTAGGATAGTAATTTTCTGTTGGTCAATTGAAGAATAAATGTAATTTTTAAAAGAGCGGATTGGGTAGAATAACCTTAACGAAGCCTGATTGAAGAAGAGTTAGGAGATCTTTGTTTTCAAGGAATGTAGCAAGTTGAGAATGGACTATTCTTTCTAGTGGCTTAGATAGGTTTGATAGGATGGATATAGGCCTAAAATGGGATGCTGTGTTAGGTGAAGGAACTTTATTCAATGGACGAACTAGGACCTTTTTCCACGCTGTGGGAAAGGAAGAGGTTTGTAAGGAGAAGTTATAAATATGTATGAGAGCAGGAAGAATGACAGGAGGAGTGCGTTTGATAATTTTTACCGGGATTTGATTGGCACCGAAATCATTTGTCCGCGATTTAAAAACAGAAGCTATTATATCATCGGGGGGAATATAAAGAAAGTAAAAGTTATCTGGATTAAACGGAAATTGAGGAATGGAATAGGATAAGGTATTGATTGGAGGCTCATTAAAAGAGGAACCTACAAAAAAGGAATTAAGTTCGTCAGGAGTCACAGTATAATATGTACTGAAAGAGTAACCGAAAACTTCCTTAGAATTCTCCACTTAGATATTGAATCTGGAGCTTTGGATAGGATGTTACGAAAATACTGTGCCTTGGCACGTCGCATGGTAGACTGGGTGAGGTTTCGAAGGGATTTGAAAGTGGAGTAATCATCAGGAAATCTGGAATGCCTGAAGTGCCTTCTAGCTGTATCTCTTCTTTTCATCAGATCTCTAATTTTTTGATTAATCCAAGATGCAGGTAAACGTCGGAAGGAGGAGGTTTTGAGCGGTGCTAGATGATTAAGACATGCTAGTAGATTAGATGAAAGGCATTCCACCATTTCATCTATAGAGTGGGAGGAATAGATTGGTTCAATGGAAAGGGATGATGAGTCTAGTAGAGGGTTTATATTTTCTGGAGTTAAGGAAATACGATTGTGCCAGGAAATTTTTTTATTGAGGATCATAGGTGTGGAAATATTGTAGGAGATTTGGATAAGATCGTGACAAGAGAGAAAGGATATTGGATTTTGAGAAAAGGAAAGTAAATTTTGAGGAGAATCAACTATAAATAAATCAAGTAAAGTGTCTGAAAACTGAGTATTGGGAATAGGTTCAAAAGGTACGATGAATAGATTAAGAGAATAAGCTAGGTATATCAAATAAGATTTATCAGGAGAAACGGAAAGGAGCTTTGTGATAAATCACCGGTTATTATTATGTTATTGTAAGCGGGAACATAGGTAAAAAGTGAGGATTCGAAGGTTGAGTCAAATTTAACTTGAGGAAGACGGTACACTATGACATAGAGGAGGGTAAACAAGTGAGAAGAAATTTCTGTGAAAAGATATTCTAGGTGAGCTGTATCAGTTGACGGAGATTCGAAAAGGATTTTAACCCTGAGACTGTCATGAACTAACAAACCAACGCCACCACCAGTCCGTTCCGCCCAATCATGACGAATAAGGATATAATTATGAATGGATACCGATGAGGAGGGAATATGTGGTTTGAGCCAGGTTTCCGAGACAGCAACAATATGGTAAAAATTGAGAAGGAAATAATCATGAAATCCATCGAAATGTGCAGGAAGGGATTGGGAGTTAACATGACAGGTCAATAGGGTGTTATTCATATTGATTGAATAAAGGATAAGCTATAAATGAAAATGGGAGCAAATGGGTTATTTAGAGAGGAAAAGCAAGGTACAATTGCTAAAAAGTAATATACATTATATGTACTATCAGAACAAGGAAATAAATAAAATAAATGAACTAGTAATCTTTGATAGAAAATCAGAAATAAAAAATAAACAAAACCTGCCAAATTTATCTTGGCTTATAATAATAAATAAAATATGATAAATCAAAAAATATCATTATTAAATATGTAATTTAAAGAATAAATAATTATGTTTAAAATAAATGTGAGCAATAATAAAATGTACACAACTATATCAAATCCCAAAAAGCTAAACAAATAAATACAAAAACAAAAAAATAATTTTTTGGGGTAACAGTCAATCAACCGTCAAATAAACGCTTCTAAATCTTCTTCTTTGTTAATTACCATAACAGGTTGACCATCGTCACGCCGGTAGCGAACCCTTCCTCGCGCAAACCATAGATTCTTCACTTTGCCGGCCGCCCTCTTCTGCCTTGCTAGCCAGTAAAGCTGCCGGTTACTGGGGCTCATCTCTTCACCGACGTATATTTTTTCGTCCGATTCCCAACTGAAGTGTCTTGTGCTAAAATCTCTTTTTACTTTTCGAAGGGGAATAACCTCGTCTCTGCTCATCTGGCGGACAAAGCGCACTACGATTGACGCCGGCCGAGGATCCTCTTTTCTTTGTCTTTTCCTTTCGACTAGGTCTATGTCTTCTAGTTTAATTCCCCGAGCCGCACCGGTAGAACAAACTACGCCCTCTGTTGAGTCTCCAGATTTTAAAGGAACACCTCTTATTTCTAGAGAATTCGAGAGCTGAGCCTGCTCCGTTTGATTTAGCTTCACCTCTAATTTTTTTATAACTCCTTTCCAATTATTATTTTCCATTAATAATTTCTCAATCAATTCCTCTTGTCTTTTGACCCGCTTCTTAAGATTTAAGCCTCTCCGTATTTTCAAAAGCGAGGTCTGTCTGTTTATTGACTGTGCCCTTGATTTCCTTTATGTCATCGGTCACTTTTCCGATTTCGAACAGTATAGCAGATATTTTCCTCCATATTCTTACTGGGAACTGCTATATACTGCCGTGTCGTGGTGGCCGATTCACATTTAGGGCACTGCCATTGGTTAATTTTTTGCTGCGTAATTTCCGCCTCTTTTAAATTACTGCATTTTACGTGGCACAGTGTTTGGCACGAAACACAGGCCAATGCAGATTTATGATCTCTGGAGATGGTTGATTTGCACGATGAACACAGCGCTATCACTTTAGAAGAGGTTTATTTATTAAATAAAGACTACGGCGATCTGAGTAGTTGGAGTGGGGGCACGCAGTAATCCCCAATGTCTCTCAACGTACGTAAACCCAGCCGCTATTATTTTCTTTTTAATGTTTATTACGACACTCGTGGCCTTTTATATAATTAATATCTGCACTTTATAACTGCTGTATTTCAATAAAAAAAAAAAAAAAAAAAAAAAAAAAAAAAACCTGTTTTGAAGGGTCTCGGGTTCAGTACTTAGGTAGGCTGTACTGTTTCTAAGCCACGGTTGTGGAAGGAGGTGATTTGGCCAGAATTCACGCTCAACCGCCAAGTTTTTCCCCCAATTAAGGGTACCCACTTTTTAGGAGGCTGGGTGTGCCCCAGGAGGGTCTCCCGACCTCGAATTCGATCCACGGCCGAAATAACAGAAAATAAATTTTCTGCCTTCAGTCGGACTCGAACTCGGGCCTTAGTCAAGTGCCTTACCCACTGAGCTACGGCGCCTCCTTGTATATTTCAATATAATTAACTGAAATACTCACAGAACAAACTATTGAAGAAGAGAGAGATAAGAGAAGGAGGAGCACGCACTAATTGTTGATAGTTTGAAGGCTAGAACCAGACTCACATAATGTTGATGTTCCTCAAAGATTATTTAAATTTGTGTTATATTTTCTATGATTAAGTCAAATTTATTTTGACAAGTTCAAGCTTGGTCGAAGTACGGTCCAAACCGCGCATAACACCAATGCTTTTAGGGTGCAGGAAGCATCAGTGAATGTACACTGCATTGATGGTTCCAAAAATTACGTCTTGTTGATTTTTATCTCGAAGACAAGGAGAATTTTTTTTGGCACATAAAAACCTCCATTATTTTTGCATCAACCCTTATAAATTGTGGTAAGATGTTCTTGTTTGATCCCGTTCGTTTTCATCAGTTCTAAAAACATAAAAACATTTCAAAACACTAGCACTTTGCTATATATATATATATATATATTATCACAGTTGACGCTGCATAATTTGATCACGATTAATGTAACCGCTTTGTGTGATCATAATGGCTTGCAACGGGCCCATATATTACCATTTTTCCGTTTGTTATCAAAATTCCTTTTATTGTGATCATTCTCAAAATCTCGAAATTTCGGCTTTATTGTTTTTGTTTTTTTTTTTGTTAGTTTTTTTAAAGCCGGCTGGAGTTCTTTCTTTCCAAGAACATCCCTTTTTCTAAGAATGTACTATACGCTATAATCACCCCCTTCTCTATACTTCTATGAAAATAACTTTACTAGCTTAGCTCAGGATGATTTCGTGTTCGATAAGTGTTCGGACCATCTTTTTTGTTTTTCGAGTAATTTTTCAGTTGTTTTATAGTTTTTTTTATGATCGCGGGACCATCAAAATTACGGGACCTGAGTTTATGTGAAAAAATAGATATCTTAAAATCGTACGATCGCCTGTCTACCAGAATAAGTTGGCGTAAAGCCGCAATAACTTTGAATATTTCTCAGCCATCGCTGAATAAATTAATAAAACAGTGGAAGAATATCGAACGCTTAATAGCAACATTCTGTACACATTTTAAATTAATTTGTAAATAAATATTTTTTATATTAAAAAGGCATAACTCCCCATTTGCTTTATCCATTAAACTACATGTTTCAGAGCTTGTCATGTTGCTCCATCTTCAGGTTCTACAATCATTATGTTATGTTATTTTACAATTCTTTACTATATTAATACATCACTTAACATTTTTGGTTTTTATTACCTAACACTGTGATATTCTCACTGGTCATCTCTTCTACACTGACACCACTGGGCAATGTTCAATTATTGTTTTGTTTATTTATTGTCAGCTTCTGGCCTATTCATTTAGTTCCTATTTTACCATTCCATTTCCATTCCATTAGTTGTATTGTCACTACTATTTACATTTTTATTACTTTTATTTATTAATGATTTTATTCTTTTTATGGACTATTTATATTTTCAGTCTATCTATTAATTTAGCATAGTTTGTACCAATTTTATGTGTATCAGTTTTGTAGTTTACTGCCTGGTCTATTGTTTTATTTATATAAATTGCTTCCATTATTTTTCTATTTTTGGTTTTATACTCATGATTTAATATGGTTGTATTTTCAAAGTCAAATTCATGTTTGAATTTGTTTGTGTGTTCACACAGTGCAGTCTTATTATTTTTCTCTTTGTTATTTATTCTTTTACAGTCATATTTATGCTGGTTCACTCTTTTAATTAAAGTCTGTTTGGTTTCACCTATGTAATGCATTTCACAATCTTTGCAGTTTATTTTATGAATCAGATCTTTTTTAGTCCACTTGTCTATTGTTTCTATATTTCTTATTATGTTATTAATTTTATTATTATTTATATATTTATATATATATATATAAAGCACCATTAATTTTAAAGTTTTCATTATTTAAATTATTTATTAATTGTCTTGTAAGTGTTGGGATGTAATTCACTCTGTTATGAGTTTTCTTAAAAATTATGTTAGATGTTTTTGGCATTGTTTCTACTGTGTTCTCTTTTATACTATTATTAAGTTCTTCATCAGTACTTTGTTTTTTATGGTAGAAGTCAGTGATTTTCAATTGTTCATTTATCTTGTCTGTTTTACAGCTCGTTATATCAGTGTTGTTACTTTTATTGTTATTATTTCCTATGTTAATTTTACTATTTTTGTCAGTATCTTTATTATTTTTAATAATTGCTTTATCTTTTATTTTTGTTTTATTTATATTTTTATACCAGCTTTTATTTATTATCTTATACGGGACCATATTATCTGTTAGGTTGTTTATAATTTCTTGTTTTATTTCATTTAGGTATATTTGATCTGTTAGTTTTATTGCTGTATTAATATAATTATCTATTGTGTTTAGTTTTTGGTATATGGGGTGATTACTGAAGAAGTTTAAAATTCTATTGCTGGATTTTTCTTTTTTTATCCATTTAGTATTTATAGCGTTTTTATTCTTTATTATTAATAAATTTAGGTATTTAATTTCATTATTTGACATTTCTTCTTTTGTAAACTTAATTTTTTTATTCATTTTGTTGAATTTATCGTATAGTATATCCATCTCATTTTTACTTTCTGTTATTATTAACAAATCATCAATGTATTTTACCAATAATAATGGTTGATTTATTATGCTATTGTTTAAACATTTTTTAATTAAGTGGTTCATGGTGATTCCACTTATGTTTACACCCAGACTAGAACCCATTGCAATCCCGTCAATTTGTCTAAAAAAAACTGTTATCGTATTGGAAATAGTTATTGTATAAACAAATTTTTAAACCTTCTATATACATTTTTTTATTTTTAATTGTTGTATATGGTTCGATTTCCTTCCAATTTTCTTCTATAATTTTCAGGCTTAGGTCTATTGGTATGTTAGTATATAAATTTGTTACATCAAAACTGCATATTTCTATGTTTTGATTGTAATCTAATTCATTCAGTTTACATTTTAGATCAAAACCATTTTTTATATCAAAACTATTATTATTATTGAGTGCATTTAGTGTGTTGTTAAAATATTTGTTTAGTTTGTAAGTGGGTCCATTTATATTGTTTACTATTAGTCTTAAGTTTTCTTCTTTTTTGTGTAGTTTTATTAATCCGTGCACTGAAGGGTGATATATATCTATATATATCTCAAAGGATAATGATTTATGCTTTGATTATTGGAAATCACGTAAGTAATAGACAAATCTTGATTTTTGCCTATAAAACAGCAATTTTTGATCAAAAACCCTATTTTATGAATTAAATATGGAATTTATGTAATCTAAAATATTTCTTATTTATTCTAGAAAAGAATAAAGAACTTCATAACTTTACCTGCCAGGTGTGTCATTCTACTTTCCTCACTGGGAACAAGTTGAGCAAACATATGGATAAGCATAGGGAGCTATACAATAAGGTATTGAAATTGAAAATATAAATATTATAAAATTTAAGAAGCAATTTATAAAAAAAAAATCAGGTATAACTATCGACGAGGCATTCCTACACCCGGAATACCTTTTATCGATTCTAAACTTGTTCCGATTTATTTCTATGTTTTAGTCAATTCTTTTCGTTGGGGAAGGTTATTCTCCTTCATTTACACACTAACTCAAACTAATATTAACTTCTGTTATACCTTCTCGATGAAAAAGGAGAAATAAGAAAGTAATTATATGGAAATAAGAAAATAGAATTCAGTAAGTTTAATTATTAACATTTATAATAATAAATCACAAGTAACGTTAACTTCTGACTAACTTTTTGATGTTAGGGAAGTGGGAATAACAAATTATAAATACATAAAACACAGTATCCATGTTGAAAGTTATTTTATTAATTTCTGCTATATTTCCTCACGTTAGGAAAGTGGAAATAAGAAAATATGAAACTTCTGATATACTTTCTCACATTTCTTATTAGATCGAAGTGGTTTATTGAATTAATATTACAATCTGTCTCACCTTAGGGCAATAAGTAATATGGATGACAAAGAATGCATTCAAAGAATAAGTAAACTAAACGTTTTTTACGTGAGGGAAGGTGTGTAGAAACTAATGCTGTTAACTCGTGTTATACTGTCACACAGTAAGAAACAGGAAATAAGAAATCAACAATTTATAAAACATTGAATCCATGTTGAAACTCATTTCAAATTCTCTTTAAACTTTTTACATTTAAGAAGACATAGTTGCAATATAACACAATAAACAACACAATCCTAGTTGAAAATGTATAAATGGATGTTTACATGTGAGGAAAGAGCTATCGATAAATGTAAAATCGCAATGAAGTTTGAGAATCGATTTCGTAGTGTATTGCAGGTCCGGTCGTTAGGGTGGAGCGCCTCGTCGATAATACCCAAATTAAATATAAAAAACTATTTAACTAGGGGACTCGATGGCCGATTGAGTCGGGGTGAGGGTCTGAGTGCGCTCGGTACTGAAGGTCGTGGGTTCGAATCTCAACTGGGCGGGTTAAAATTTATTTCGTGGCAGACCAGCGAAATGAATCTTGACCTTACCATCCTGGTTAGAATAGGTTGGTAAGCTTTAGGATAACCCGTCTTTTCTGCCCTAGTTGGAGTACATAAGGAAGTTAAGCCCAAATAAACAAAAAATCAAATAATCCGTAATCAGTAATGAACAAAAATTAGTATCTTCTTCACAGGCAGGGCAGACTCATTAGGCTGCTCAGCCACTTTGGCCAATTCTTGTCGATCTGCAGCAAGTCTTACAGACACTACGGAATTACGGAAGTCCTCTGAGGCACAATCATTCCTCGAACTCTCACACCTTCTGGGTAACCTTGATATTGCCCTCATATCACAAGTATAATAGTTTTTGAAGTAATATTCTTCAAATATTCAATATATATATATATATATATATATATATATATATATATATATATATATATATATATATATATATATCAATTTAGAGGCAATATATATATAAAACAATAAACAACACAGTTAATTATAAAACAGACACAGAAATAATAGGAACCATATATGCTAATACAATAGGTAAATTAAAAATATAGATTATCCAAGGTGGTAATAAGAATAAACATAAACATAATAATGAAATAGACCCTTGAACCCTAATAAGCAGGGTAGTTTAGAATAAAGAAGTTTTAGTTATTGACCTGGTGTTTTAACACTACAGATAAGAATAGGTGAATTAAATTATTTTGATTTAATTTAGTTTAATTTGATTTATTTAGAGTGTATTGTTTGACGTGAAATGTAAAAAAAGTTTTAATAAGAAAAAATGCAAATTTTCAGTCTGAGGATGGGATATGTCCCGAAACACTTTGTTGAGTAATAATAAATAATGTTTTGAGGAGCTACGCTAAAAAAAGTGTGTCTAAAAATAAATTAAATAGTCCTGTACTCAAGAATGTAATAAATGAAAAAGTGCAATGTTATTAAATATGAATACAAAATTTTCATAACAGTTTATGGAGAGGAACTGATGTATAATAATTACATAATTAGGTGTCAATAGTACCGATCGGTTCCTAGGAATCGATTTGTATCATCGATTTTCGATACCAATAATTTTCTCAAGGACTGGTGGAATCGAAAAATCGACACATCCCAAGTCCAAATAGTTATAATGAATGTCATGTAAATGAGTCTTTTGTAATTAATAACGAACTTTGAACGTTTATCTGGTAATCATTTAAAATTTAATATTGGAAATTGATAAATAATATTATTATAACTATTACAGATGAAGAAACTTCAAGAAGATCCTAAATTCTTCGAAAAACCTGCTCCACAACCTGCGGACGACAACCAGTGAAAATAATTCTATGATTAAGACTCCAACCGTGATAGAGAGCTTTAATTGTACATATATTGTTAAACTGATTATATTCTGTGAT
Organism: Euschistus heros; assembly: GCA_003667255.2. Lineage (NCBI taxonomy): Eukaryota > Metazoa > Arthropoda > Insecta > Hemiptera > Pentatomidae > Euschistus > Euschistus heros. The sequence goes on from RCWM02000228.1 coordinate 240,272, forward strand.
ATAACAAAATGTGATTTATGTTACAATGATTTGTTATAATATCTCTACAAACTTTATTATAGATACAATTTATTTTGGTTGTATATTGTTAATATAGAATATATTTTTATTGTTCAAACATTTTATAAAATTTTTATGACAATTTTTAATGTAGTCCTAACTACAAATTTAATGTATGTCTTAAAATATAATTAATTTCATATATAATATTTTTATTTCTCATATTGAACTTGTTTCCAAGCATATTATCCATACTAATATAAGGTGAGTACCTCTTAGTGTAAAAAAATCTTCATCACGATATTCCACCTGAAGTTCGGCAAAATGTGATTTTCCAACACCATGGTGCTCCTCCACATTATTCGAAAGCAATACAAATATAAACCAACGATATACATGGATAGGTAGAAATGCCTTCCCCTGTAAAAACAGACTCATCTGCCCGTAAAATTCACCTCAAAAAGTAGTATTCTTCAGCACAATCTGCATTCAGAAGCTAACGGCAAAATTGAGATCTATGATCATTATCATTGGAATTTGAACATCACATTGAAAATCTAATAAAATAAATCCTAAATAATAACAATAAATAAATAAATGTAATAACATAAGATCCTCTGCTCAGGTGTCGACAGTTTTCCTTTATTTTCTATTAAACAATAATTTTTTTCTTTGCTTTTTAATCCAATGAAGAGTTTATTATATTTAAAATGCACATTTTCATTAAGGGATTGTATTAATGTTTTATTTACACAAGTAACTGATTTGTATGCCAAATGAGAACACCATGTTTTTTCGGTTTCAAAAGTAAATTTCTCCATTAAATCGAAACAAAACCATAACGTTTAACATATCATTCGAAAGGTTATTAAATTTGCAAGTTTTTGAAACATTTGCATTGTCGAATAGTTTTTTCGAAAAACAGTGAGCGTTGAAGTAATTAAGACATTGTGACTCCCCCAAACAAGGTGAAGATCAAGCTGTTCTTTAGTTCCCAAGTTTGTAAAATTCAAGGTTACAGATGCTTTGAAATTATAGAAAATTTAATGCTAAATCCGAAAATGTGGTCAAAATTTGAAAAATATTTAAACAAAATGGAGATATTACAGCTTTTATGGGAAAAAAACGTGGTTTCCCCAAAAAAGTCTTTGATTTATCGTATTTCTGCAACGGATTGGAATAGAAAGGAGAGATCTGGGTGATTTTGCTAAATTTTTGATCTAGTTTTACTCATTTTATTTTATTTTTTTTAACACTAAGAGATACTCACCCTGTATAAAATCACAAGCCATTTTTCGTTCGTTATCTCAAACCACGAAAACTACTGAGCCAATCTGTACCGAATTTTAACCACATCATCTTTATAGCTCTAGGAAGGTTTAGCAATAATAAAATCGATTTTAAATAAAATTGTTATTAAATAAAACCATTAATGTGGATCTCAGTGATGTTTGAAAATCGACCGATAGGTGGAGAATGCCATTCGGCTGAGAGGTTACAAAGGTACAGTGTCATTTAAAGCTTGAAACTAATAATAAAATTTGATTTTATTCATTTAAATTGTTAAAAAAGATTTAAATATGTGCATCCCGGTGAAGTTTGAAAATCGACCGATATGTGGTTAGTGCTGTACCACAATAGAGTATACAATGGTAAAACTACTGCAACAAATTTTAACTTAATTTTCATAGTCCTAGGAAGGTTTAGCAATAATAAAATTTTAAAAATTGTAAAATGTAAATTGTTTTTCCAATAAAAATTATTAATAAATCAAAACGATCCTTTGCATTTTGATATTTTGTATAAAATATGATTCCTGGGCTTTAGTTGTAAGCATTGATAATGCAATATATTATCTTAAGAGTTTTTCTCAATAGTCTCTGTCTGTCAGAATTACCAACTCATACATTAAAATTTTAACCAGGTTAAAAATTAGTACTATGTGTGAAATAATGTTTAATTGCATACTATAAAAAATTTGTATTCATAGATAAATAAAACTTCAATCGTCGGTTAAAATTATCTATGTTCTTTACTTTTGAGAGCGGGTGAACCCAGAGGATTTTAGTTTTAAATAAAGTAAAATCATAAGTTATAAAATGAATAAAAATATACAATGAAATTAAATTAAATATAAGAACACAATAAAAAAACAAGTGTTGTCTCCATACTTGTTACAATATTTTTTAGACAAAGGACTGTCAGATGCATTCTTACTTTGATCTTTTGGGAAACTCTCTGTCTCAGTTTAGAAGAATATTCTTGTGACTAATCTGTCTGGTTATGAATATATATGAATGCAAGGGATATAGACAATATTAATTTATTTTAATTCATAGTAATGATATATTCCTTATGTAGTAAAATATCCCTTTGCATAACTTATCCTTGAAAATTGTTGTATATATTTAACATATCTTTGTATATTTTTTCTATATTCATTTTTTATTGACCAATTATATACTCCATTAATTCATAAAATAATAAAATTCCATACTAATTGAAAGATGATAATAAAAAAACAAAAAAACATGCAGTTCTAAGGAAATACATGTATAAATCTAGAATGGCATGAAAAAAATAATAATATTGTAAATACTTAACTCAATAAAAATTAATTTTGGCTCAAATAAAAAAATTTAAAAAAAAAAAAAAAAAAATCAATATCTGAATTTATTTTCTTATTTTTGGCATAAGAATTTAAAACTTTGAGACTTGATTGAATTATCTGTAGGCTTAAAATTCAATAATGGAAATTACTATGTTGGTACTGTGACTAATTATTATTTAGTACTTGATGGTTGGGTATTTTAACATTTAAATTGAATTTATTAAATAATACATTTGAAAACCAATGCATTCCTATGAGCTTTCAAGGAGTGTGAAAAAGCTGCAAAGAATGTAGGACTCACAATAAATAAATAAAAGACTAAATACATGGTAACCACCAAAGGGGAAAGAGGAAATAGATATATTGAGGGGCTGGATATCACTTCAGGAGAGTTCCAAAGTTTATCAAGTTCCTGGGTACTAGATAGATAGATAGATAGATAGGAAATACTTTTATTAATAATATTTACAGAATTTTATGTTATTTACAAAAGTGTTCTAAGTATTATTACTGACATAGCTACGGCTGTCTGTCAGGAGCGCTTTTAATTTGAAAATGATTTTAAATCACTATTGTTTATTTATTTTTAAATATGTAAATATTTATTAATTTATTAACCAATTTATTCACAATCAATACAATTCAAACAATATAATACAATACAATACTATCTAATTACATATTATATAATCTATTATTAATCATTAATTATGTCTTATATAATAATACCATAATTACCATATATCTTATAATAACATCTCAAATAATAATATATACTTATATCCACCCATTATTACACTATTTAATAATATCTAATTAATATAATTTTTATCTATTTATAACATATATTATTAGTCAATAATATCCAAAAATTTATTAGGTTATTAATAATTCAAATTTTGAATAAGAAAGGAACGGTAAATATAGGCTTCTTTCAAGTAACTCACTAGAGCTGCCCAGTCTTCACCATTTAGGTATTTGACCATATCAATTTCAGTCATAGTAACTGCTTCAAAATATTTTTTCCTCATTCCCTCCAAGACTTCAATGTAATTCTGTCCCTGAGTCTGTAGTTCAAGTTGAGAAGTTCGCCTCTAATTTTAATTATGTCAGATATAGGTAAATTTGAATTAATATAATCAATATCAAAAGATAATTGCTTATAGATTTGGTGATATTGGCCATTTAAAGCTCTTTCCCTATAACACTTGTCATAATAGATAATTAGGCTAGATTTCAATGCTTTTAAATCTTTCCCTAATTGTTCAGCAGAATTGAAAACTGGGTTAAAGTTGCATTTGACTTTCTCAGACCAATTTATACATTCCTTAAACCATAATAGTTTCCCTTTGATCACTTCTTCTGCAACCAATTTAGTTAAACGACCTCCATCTAGACCTAGGGTCTTCAATATGCACTTAAATTGTAATTGAAAGGTAAAAACATGAATTGGTGAAATTTTGGCCTCTAAATATATCATGTAATTTGGAGTAGTTTTTGGCAATTTAAATATTTTCTTAATGAAAGTCCTCTAGACAATTTCTATTTTATCAGTGTATCTATAGCCCCAAACTTGACTCCCATATGTAAGAATTGATCTAGTTACAGACTTAAAAATGCCATTTTTTGCTGCAAGAGGAATATGTTTAATTAGAAATAAATTATTCCAAACACTATTCAGACCAAGCAAAGCATGGCGAGCTGTTTGATTAAGGTAATCGGTGAGTGTCAAACTTGGAGACAATATAATCCCTAAATACTTATATCGGTTGACTACCTTGACTGGTTGATTATTAAACATCCAAGAGTAACGTTCACTAAGCTTTCCTCCACCTTTCCTAAAAACCATGATATTTGACGGATAAATTTACTAGCAAATTCCACTCTTTAACATAATATTCAAGCTCTTTTATCATGCTTTGCAAAACCAAAGCATTATCAGTAAGGAACAGTAAATCGTCTGCAAATAGTTGGAGTTTTATTCTGTACCCTCTAAGCCATATTCCTCCACATAGGCAATCCTTAATATCATTTGTAAGTAAGGTAATCCTGGGTACTATTATCACTGAGAAGAATAGTATCAAAGAAGAAATAAAAGCAAGAATAATACCAGGAAACAGATGCTATTGGTCTCTAATGAAAATTTTTTGAAATAGAAATATATCCAGCAATCTCAATATGAGTATCGAATGATCCTGCAACCAGTTGTTATGTTCGGAAGCGAGACATGAACCTTGATACTACTTGAGGAAAGACTATTAAACATGTGGGTAAGGAAAATTCTACAAGAAATATATGGTCCAACTAAAGATGAGTTGAATCCTTGGCGGATTAAGACAAATGAAGAACTGAAGATATGCAGCCCCAGATATTGTAGCCAATATAAAAAGAGGCAGAATAATATGGCTAGGACATATACATAGAATGGAAGTTAGTAGACTCCCTAAGATGATGTTGGAGAGACACCTGGGTGGAAAGCGAAGGCGAGGACTATGTTGACTCGAAGATTTGGAGGACGATCTTTAAACTCTGGGTGTGAGAAAAGTAGCTGGGGATAGGCCTGAATGGAAGAGGATTGTAGAGGAGCCAAAGGTTCTGCCAGGACCATAGCACCATCATGACAATGATGAAATAATATGTAAAATAAATTCTAACTTGTATAACTTTTTTTTTTAATCTTTGAAGAGACAATACCCATTAGTAGCACAATATTAAGGGACTTGAAGAATCTCATATTACCAACAATAAATCTCAGATCCCAGATAAATAAAACTGCTTGCTTTCTCAAAGTTATATCCATGAACAGTCACAAGATTATTATCTCAGCTTAGCACAATACTCATTTATTTGGTTTTGGTCTATTCATTTTTATACCCATTTGCAGACTTTAATTTTTTAGTGTAGATACTGGGCTCCTTGATTAATCATATTCCTAGCCATCACACAGATATCATTCAGATCTGCACATACCTGATTTAAATGGAGAATATCTCCAGTTACACTTGATTTCTTGCTCACATTAAGCAGAGCTAGGTTAAAAGCGTAGCAGACATCACCTTATTTCCCTCCCATTGAGGTAGGAAATTTGTTGTTCAAACATACCTTGTTATTAATTAAAAATATCTTATTCGATCTTTTTAGTATATGAGAAATAATGGAAATCTTCGATTAGTTCAGATCTTTTAGATATTTATTTAAGGTCAATAAAAAGAATATGAAGGCCAATAATTTTTTTTCATAGCACTTAGCAAAGAGTTTTCTCATCAACATTTTATCTGGCTTTGGATTTTTATCCAGTTGGAAAACAATATTTTAAACTTATTAATAAATGGTAGTTAAAATAATTGTGAAATCGTTATGTAGCCTCAGTGTTTATTTTCCCTTCTATTCTGGCAATCCATCCTACTTTTTGATCCTTTATTGGGTTGCTTATCAGTGAGGGAATTCTCAGTTTTTTTTCTTCATCCAACATCACCTTTCACACCTAATTTTATTTTTTATACAATTTATTTTTGTTTTGTCTGACCACTCAACTCTCCTCGTCAGTGATTGTCCTATCTTCATATTTATTACAAAATGTTAGCCATGGTTTCCTGTATTTTATTTATAGTTTTCTCAATCTTTACCTAACAATGACAATCCTCTTTTTGACTAATCGACCTTGTCCACTGAAATTGGATATTTACACCGACTCGAGTAGCAATTTGCTTCATTGAGATGCCTACATATAGGCCCTTTAATACCTCCCAATGTTAATAGCACTATATCATGTCAAAGTCATCGAGCATCTTCAATGTATGTGATTCAAAGACAAACCTGAAGTAAATGCATCCTTGTAAAAATTGATCTAAGAGGTCCCCTGTCAATCTAAATTGATTTAGTATACTGTGTATGTACCAACCCATTTGAAATAGGCAGCATCGCTTAATAAATTGTTTCTCTCTGAACTTTTGGAAAATCTTGTCAATTATATAATAATAATATTCTCCAACTCTCTCTCCCATACCATTTTGTTTCTCAATTTACTTTCCACTTAATCATCTGTAAATAAGATGGCCTCAGGTCTGTCTAATTTAGAACTTTTTTTTTTAGTGTTGCCAATGGTTAGTTTCTTTAAAAGTCATTGGCATGCCATTGTATTTATTTTCCATATTTCATTGATTTATTTATTTATAGAGTTGTGTATTTCGATAAATAAGCTAAAGAATGAATTTCATTAAACATTATCATCAAGATTGAAAGCTCTAGAAATGTGCTCTGTAATATCAAACAGTTTTGGTAGCAGTAATATGGAAGAGAATACTATTACTAGCATTAGTAGCAATAGTAGGGAGGTTGTTAGAAGTTATGGTTGTTTCAGTCTACAAAAGAAATGATAAAACTTCTAGCTATTTTGTAATTCATCCTCATCTTACAGAACTATTGGATTTTCAATTCCATTTTATTTGTATTATGTTATTAGTAACAAAAAAACAAAACAAACAAACATGTGCTTAATATTTTCTATTTATTAAGAATCACTATTTATATAATTAATTTAAAGTATTTCATGACAATTAAATTTTTAATATGTAACAATTTATACATAATACTTTTGTTCTAGCATATCACAATTTTTATCGTTAAAACTATTCTAAAGTTTATTAATATACATAGCCACTCATTTTTTAAAAATTGTTTACAATTAAAAGTGGTAGATAATATGAAATATTTGGTAATAAAACAATGTAGTATTCATATTTAAGTAAGCAATTTCTTTAGTTCATATCGCAGGACTTTGCCGACTGGACTCTTGGGAAGGCTTTTAACAAAGAAGATTCCACCTCTAAGCTTCTTCTCATCTATGACATTTTCTAAAAAAAAAGAATATATTATATTATATTTTACAAATATGGGTCATTCATCAGCCAGCTAAAATTAAAAAAAAAATTGAATTTTTAAAGTTGCATAAATTTTTATTCTTTTTGAGTTTTCTATTATAATATACCTTCTATTTATTGAATTCCCAGGTGGTGCCAATTTTTTTTTTCTATTTACCACTGTTTTGAAGTATTTTATAGAGCTTTCCATAGAAATGCTCTTGACCGTTACTCTTTCTTTAAACATTTTTTTTTTCCTATTAAAAAATTATTAATGTCCTCATATGGATAAAACTAAATAAATAAAATATTGATACATAAAAAATTAAAGTAATAAAACAATTGTGATCAATTCTGGAAGAATTTTACAAAAAAACAGTTTAGTTGTTCAACTATTTTATTGAATGAGATTTAATTTTTAATATTTCTTTATTAGGCATAACTCAAAGTGCATATCCATACCAACCCTCAACTGAGGGTCGGTATGGACATGCTATTGTTACTATTTGAGGGAAATCACAGTTATCCTGAAGATGGAGCAATGTACTCCGAAACTTTTTTTTTTCTTTTTTTTCATTCATTTTTCTTCTTTTTTTCCTTCATTTTTCTTCTTTCCCCCCCCCCCTTTTTTTTCTTTTCTTTTTCTTTTTTTCTTTGCTTTTTTTTTTCTTTTTTTTTTTTTTTTTTTTTTTTTCTTTTTTTTTTTTTTTCCCTACCTTGCCTTTTCAGGCATATGGGGTTTTGACAGCAGCGGGTTCAACATATGGGTTTCAACATGTACTCTGAAACATGTTGAAGAAAATAAAGTACAAATAGGAGTTATGCCTTAAAAAGAAATATTAAGGTTTAGTTGTTTTTAAATCTGATCCGTCCCCCCCAAAAAAAAATGAAAATTAAATCAGCGATGTTTCAGCCTTATAAAAGTGTTGGTATATAGGTATGTAACTCCGATATAAAATTTGATGAAAATCAGTTGAATTGTTTTTAAGTCCGATTACTATAAATACTTAAATAACTTCCTTGAAATCTCACTTATAGGTAGGGACAAGTGAAAGTTATGAGCTTATAAACCTTTTTGTAGCTATAAAAAAATAACAAAAATATTTTTCGAAACTAGGCTGTATACACCAACTTTAAGGGATCGGTGTACGTTCAAATTCACCAAAAATATTGATTTGGAAGTTTTAGTTCCATCTTAAGTCCAGCAGGACAGTGAAAAATCACTGCCATGAGAATATATATATATATATATATATATATATATATATATATATATATATATATATATATATATATATATATATATATATTTATATATATATATATATATATATATATATATATATATATATAAATATATATATATATATATATATATATATATATATATATATATATATATATATATATATATATATATATACATATATAAAATATATATATAAAAGGATCGCGGGTTGAAGTTTTTTAAAAGAAGCTTTATTGAGAATTACATACATTGATCAAGAAAAAGCACAATTTATAACTTAATCACAAACTTAACGAGCATAGCTCAACGTCTCAACATACGAAGGCAGAATGTCTCATGAGGCTAGGTGTGGGTGGCCTTTCATAGGGTTTTTGGAAGAGGGAATATCATACATTGTTTACTATATTCCTAATCCTACTGAGGTGTACATAACATAATATATATATATATATATATATATATATATATTATATACATATATAAAAATGATAATTAACACAGAAATTAACACAGAAATAGTATCGACAAATATGGTAATGGAAGAAGAAGAAGCCTTAGATACTAATTTTTGGAGTTGATATATTTTTTTTATTGGTTATTTTTTTTTTTTTTTTACTGTTTCATACAGTAGAGCGTCGAACTACTGTTGTCAGGGATGGTTTGTATAATCAAAAATTCAGATAATCGATATTCTTTTAAAAAAAATTATTATGTGTAAACCGCATCTACCAACAGTTCACTTTTTGCTTTTTTCAAATTTTTATGTCTCTAACAGATTATGGGGTACCTGAAGATAGAATTAGAATTATTTTTGATTCCCGTCATTGTTGATTTACCAATCCCGAAATCGATATGTCTGATATGATTCACCTTTTTTTGCCACACAATGATTTTAATTTTGTCTTTAAATTAAAAGAGCTCTCATTTCTTTGTTGTTGGCATGGATGATGCCATGTAATGTTTAAAACATAAGAGTGATCACAAAGGCAATATATACCTCAAAAGAATGATTTAAAACCTAGGATGTGATCTATTACCAACTAAATGATTAAGAAGATATTAAGAAAAATAAATGAAATGGACTAGAGGTTCATTTTTTGTAGTTTCTGAGAAATAATAAGAGCTTCCCATATAGAAATTCATGGAAAAAATTATTTTGTTTTTCATTTAATTTTATTTTTAAATCAAAATAATTTAAATAATACAAATAAGTAATTAGATGATCAATTTAATTAAAAATTACTTTCCAAAAAAAAAGGTTGTGTTAATTGAACGTTCAGATAATTGACGTTTGGATGATTGACGCTCCACTGTAATTTAAAAAGCCATGATTTCCATTTGAATATCTGTGTAACAACTTTAAACCTGTTACAATGTTAAAATAAGCCTTAAATATATATAAAATTGATAAAAAGTAAAGTTTAACAACTTTGCAATTTCTCATGGAAGATGTAGTGAGCTAAAATGATTTGTGAAGAAGATAAGGCTTTTGAAAAGAAAATTTTTGTGTTTGTAAATTTTTTAGGAGTCTGCAGAGATCCCACAACCTGGTGAGAAAATTTTTGTAATTAATATTTTATTTCATTTATGAATTTTATCTTGAAATTATAAAATTAATAAATTTTGTTGAAAGTTGAAATTTTGTTGATTATTTTATTTTATTTTTTTTTCTGTTTAGTTTCTTGCATATAGTGTTTTTTTTTTTTGTTTTTTTCTCCCTTGTGTTTGTATACATACACATATATTAAAGTTTTTGATGAAGTATTTATTGACTGTGGAGCTTATGGAGATGTATGTAGTTGTGGATGTGCAGTCATGGAAACATAATAAATTTCAATTTATTATTTTAACATTTTGGCCTACATTGTAAGCCTTCATCAAAGCTTGAAGAAAAACAAACAAAAATATATTTTTAATAAAAATGAATTTTAAAAAAGATAAGTATTGAAGTGCTACTAGTGAGTAGTTCTTCACAAGTTATTTGCATGCCATTGAATTCACTGTCAACACATTTACTTGTTGTATATTATTTTGTACAGTTGTAAATATCAATAAATGGAAAAAAAAAAAAAAAAAAAAAAAAGATAAGAAAAGAAAAACAATATGAAAATAAAAAAATATATATATTTACACTGGCAGGGGCTAGTTTTGTGCAAGGCTAGTGGGAATTAACGCTCCTCTGGTCCCCCAGTTCAGTACATAGCACTAATACACTCAGAACAGTACACAGCACACACATACTAACATAAGATCATAGGCAGTACACGCCCTAGGATCATCTTCCCTAGGAAGCCGCCCCGGATGGGGGAGTAAGTTAGGATGCTCAGAGGAGGCAGACCCTCCACCTGACTCGGGGGCAGTTGGCTGCTAATCGACTATCCCCTAAAACTTAACTATTACAAAAAACAGAATGAATAGAGCTGGATTAATTTTACGGAATACAACACAGCATGGAAAACGGTTTTTTCGACTTGCTACCTGGAATGTGAGGGGTCTAACTGGGAAAGAGTACGAGCTTGTGGAGGATTTCAAAAGGGCAAAAGTAGATCTGCTGGGGATTACCGACACCAAGAAGAAAGGTAAAGGAAAAATTAAAATCCAGGACTATACACTCCTGTATTCAGGTGCTAATATAAATGAAAGAGCAGCTGGTGGAGTCGGATTTTTGTTCCATAATGACTTAGCCTCAGTAGTAAAGGCTTGGAAATTTGTGAGTAGCTGGATCATGGTACTGGACCTCGTAGAAGGAGGGAAGGTCCATTCATTGATAGTAGCCTATGTACCTAACGAAAATGCCGGATCTGAAGAAAAAGATGCCTTTTTTGGTGACCTGCAGAAAGAAGTAGACGACTGTGAAGGCACACCGTTAGTTTTAGAGGACCTAAATGGAAGAGTTGGTAATGACCATGAGAAGTGGTCAAGAATTTTGGGAAGATACAGAGAAGAATTTCTAAATGACAATGGAGAGAGAATTTTGAATTTTTGTGTTTCAAATGAATTTACCATTGCCAATACACTCTTCCCACATAAACAAAAACATAGATATACAAGAGATGATCCCAGTAGGAATGAAAGATCTGTTATAGAATATATTTTGGTAAAAAGGGAAGAGGTTCGGGAATTATGGGACACTAGAGTCAAAAGAGGTTTCGAAATTGGAAGCGATCACTATCTCCTACAGCTTAACAGAGTCTGGAACAAAGTAAATCCACAAATAAGACACAAATACCCAAAGAAAATGGTCATTAAAGGATGATAAAATGGCTACTTATTTTCAAGAAGAAGTTGCAAGATTAGCGCTAGACTGTAACAGACCATGGGACTGTGATGACATAGACAGAAGCTGGTCAGCTTTAAGAAAGATCCTCCTTGACGCCTCGAAATTAGTTTGCGACGAGAAGAGTGTTGAATTAAATTCCAAAAGAACTGCCTGGTGGACCGAGGATGTGAAGAAGGCGATCCATGAAAAAAAGAAAGCCTGGAAGAAATACCTGAGTCTGAAAACCTCTAATGCTTATCAGGCTTACAAAGATAAGAGGAAAGAAGCCAAAGAGAAAGTTATACAAGCAAAGAGAGAATCTTGGGAAGATTTTGGTCAGAAACTTAAAGAAAACGCAGAGGAAAACCAGAAAATCTTCTATAAGGTCCTGAAAGGAATGAGGAAGGAACGACCGACTTCGCTAAAAGGTATTAAAGATAAAAACGGGGACATCATATGGCGTGAGGAATGCATCATGGAAAGATGGAGGGAATATTTTAAAGACCTGCTGGAAGAAAGAGATGATGCGTTAAATGTTAACCAGAGAAGGGCAGAGGAAGACTGGGTTGAAGATGATTACATTAGGGAAGAGGTGCTCCAGGAAACAATTGCAAAAGTAAAACTAGGAAAGGCTGCAGGAATTGATGAAATTGCCCCAGAAATGATCAAGTACTTGGGCAATAAAGGCCAAGAGATGTTCCTCCATCTTCTAAACCTGATCTGGAAGGAGAAAAAGATCCCCAAGGACTGGGAAGTAGCTGTGATTGTGCCCATTCTGAAGAAAGGAGACAATTGGGAGTGCATTAATCATCGAGGGATATCTCTTCTCAGCGTGCCTACAAAAATCTACTCTAGAATACTGGAGACTAGAATAAGAAGAGTAGTCGATTGCCAGATTCGAGAAGAACAATACGGCTTCAGAAATCTAAGAAGCAGGCAGGATCTCATTTTTACTATGAGGCAAATAACAGAAAAGGCTGTTGAGAGGAATAAAGAGCTCTCCATCTACTTCGTGGACCTCCAAATGGCTTTCGACAGAGTGAGGAAGGAAGATATAGAGCGGGCACTATCCGAGAGAGGTATAAACTGAGGAACAACATTGGCTGTAATGAGTCTCTATAAGAAGAGAAGGAATGTGGTTAGAACCAGAAACCACATATCAAAAGAATTTGAGACGTCAATAGGTATCCGCCAAGGTTCTAGCTTAAGTCCGCTGCTTTTTATACTAACCCTGGATTTGGCTCTAAGGAGGGCCAAATTTCAAATGAGGCAGTTCCAGTTAAAACACAGAAACCTGCAACCCATCTGATTTTCCTTGTTAGCCTTTGCTGATGATCTCGTCTTGCTAACTGCTAATGACCGAGACCTCCAACACAGCATAAATATACTCCAAGAGGAACTAACAATAATTAATATGATAATCAATCCTGGGAAAACTAAGTGTATGAGAATAGGAAAGAAACCTGGAAGAATAATGAGAGTAGAGAGAGTTGGCGGAGAGAGAGTGGAGCAGGTAAAAAGTTTTAAATATCTTGGCGCCCATCTCAACGAAAGCGGCTATATTAATGAGGAAATAGTTCAGAGGATAGGAGCGGCTGGGAGAATGTTTAATATGGTCCGAAGGGGTTAGAGAGGTGACCAAGCAGACTAAAGTGGCAGTCTACAAGTCAACATTCCTGCCGATCCTGTTATACTCATTGGAATCATGGACCCTCACATCAAAGCACAGGAGCCAGATCCAGGCTATGGAAATGAGGTACCTGCGAAATGTAGAAAGGAAGACCCGATGAGAGAGGATGGATCAAGAGAGAATCGCCCAAAAAACATATGAGACACAAATGGAAGGAAGAAGGCCCAGAGGAAGATCCCATATCACCTGGGAGCATGGTGTCCTTAACACCATTCTGGAAGCGAGGCATTGAATGGAGCAGGAGAAGAGAGCTGGTTCAGGAACAAGACATTTGGTCCAGACTCTGTAAAAGGATGTCACTCACCGCACAGTGGTTTTAGATGAGTTTATGAATATGATGATGATGATATATATTTACAATAAAAGTTAATTTTTTTTTTTTTTAATTCATTCCCATTTCTTCATATATTTTTGTTTGTTTTTCTTATAGCCCTGATGAAAGCTTAGATTGTAGGTCTAAACATCAGCACAATAAATTAAAATTTATATTATAATAGTGTTTCCATGACTGCACACCCCAACTTTTACAGCTACACCCAACCTACATATTTTATATAAAGGTTTTTGTCTGAAATTAATGCAGCTAGACAATAATAACATCCCACCATACTTCTGTATTATTATTAGGGGTTAATATGTTCCAGAATAGGATTATATTTCATTTCATTAAATAACATTAGTTTTATGTTAATAAAGGAGAACAAAATATAACATTCATTTCTGTTGATAAACTAAAATAACTTACACCATTTAAGAACCAGTTATATCACACAGATATAGACTGTGTTTATCGACTGGTTTATTGACGTTTATAGACTGAGTTTATTCTTTAAGGACACTTGAAAAACTCACCAGAGATATATTTGTGGAGTTCCTCTTCTGTGAGCTTTGATCCTGGCCTCTTGATGATGAACGCTGCTGGAAGATCTCCTCCTTGTTCTTCACAGGTCTTTCCAACCACGCAGGACTCGAGGACATCGGGATGCCTCTGGAGTATGCTTTCTAGCTCAGCAGGAGCTATCTGCAATCAACATTGAAAAATAGCTCATATAAACTATTATTCTTGATTTCAAATTAAATTTATAATAATAATTATATAATGTCTGACCTAAGTTAAAATTTTTATTTTCCCTTCATGCATGTCTTAAAATGCACTCCTGAGACAATGAAAGAATTTGAATCAATCAAACAAAGAATATGCTAAAGCCAATGGACTGTAATAATTATTAAATTTAAGTCTTAAGAGCAAACCATTTTAAAATCAAAATTAAATAATTAAATTTGGGAATTTCAAAGTCCCAATAACGAAAAACTGCCCACTCTCCTCAAATTGGATGGCTTCTTTCTTGTATAATTCTGTTTATCTGAGGAAAAGGAAAGGAAAAAGAAAATTGAGGATAAGCATGGATCTTCCTATTGTACACATCAAAGTCCAGGGACAGGAAACAGTTTTTTCTTCAACAATTGACAGAAAAAGTTTCATTTACCCATATGAAAACTCTGATAGAACAAAATAAATTTCGAACACCAACTGCGGCCAATTATAACTCGAACAGAATTTTTCGTGGATCTGCAAATACCCCATTTGATCAAGGTCCAGCTTGGAATAAGCCCTGAAATAGAGAGGATTATCAAGATCCCCTACTACTGGCAATCATATATGCCAGCTAGAGAGCAGCATCTATCGGAGCTATTTTTAATAAATATAAATTATATCACTGTAATTTTACCTTGTAAACAGAATATAACAATTATTTTTAGCCATAAGAGCATAGAAAAATATATATACTTTATTACAAGAAACATCATCCATGTAGAAAAACAAAAATAATCTTTGGCCTAATAAACCTGAGCTAACCCAAAAAAGGCTGAAAGTTAGCTAAAAGATCTCCTAAGCTAAATCTATAAATGCTAGTGTGGATTAGGCACTGATGGGTGCCGAACTCCCACATGCCTGACATGGCAATTATATTCAGATTTATATCACATCTGCTAATTGTCATGGCTAGAGCTTCAGGTGTGAGTTGGAGAAATATAGAGAGAAAAAATAATCTTTAGCTTAGAAATATTTTGCAATAATTTAAAAAAAATAAATAATTTCACAATAATTAGGAAAAAACAACAACAAAGTTTACAGAATATAAAAAACAAGTTCTTCCATTATGTAAAAAAAATCATTACTGATCTGAATACTAATAAATAATTTATAGAAATAAAAAACTCTATTATTTCAAGATTAGTGTATCCTTCATTTATTAAAGTCAATACTTAAATTTCTAATTGTTTAGTAGGTATTATTTGTTGCTGATTACTGGTGGTTAATCTCAAACCATATATAACGCGTAGAATTCTAAAACCAACCAAGTGCAATTTCCATATATATATTTCTTTTTTTGTTTGAATATTTGTCTTCTAAATTATCTTTAGGTTTTCTCCCAAAAGTAGTTAAATCATATTAAATCGGCCATACAAAAAATAAGGCCTCTTCCTAATTCGGGCCAATACTTTACTTTACTTTACTAATCCGGGCCGTTACGTTAATCAACCAGATTTTAAAAAATATCAAAAATGGACTTGGCTGGATTTGGAATTCTACACCTCATATAATAATATCCATCTTTTGTATTATTTGTCTTGTTATGATTCCTCAAGAGTAAAAAATATTAACAGTACTTATGCAATAATAATAAAATAGTTCTAAAAAATAATGAATCAAGATGATAGTTTTAAAATAGAACTATTATTACTTATAAAAATTAATAAAAACAAGTGCCAATTCATTTGAACTAAACTAGGATTATATAAGAGGAATTGGAACCTTAATATAATAGGGGAGTAGTTCACTCAAGGGCAGGAAGTTATGTAACGTGTCTTCTTCTGAATGTTCCTTCTTTAAAAAATTGTCACATTGTGCACTCATTGTCCCATTTGCATTCAAATGCTTGACCTCTAAATATTGTTTACTACACTTAAGTGATCACTTTGCAAATTATCGCTTTGAAAAATGGTCAAAAAATAATTTAAGATACAATTTTCTTGTCTCATTCATAACTATATTTAAGAAATTGCTTAAAATTTTAAATTTTATTTGAATTATTTTATTAATTCAAAAACAAATTTCAGTTACAGTTGATGATGAAGATTTTTCAATTTATTAATGATGGTAACACTTTCATTATTGAATTTTTTAATAGAAAATTTCTTAAAATATTGTAACTATAACTATGCCAGTTGTAATAAAATTCAAATAATAAAAAATAATACCTTTTAAAATAATATTAACCTTTTCTTTCTGTAATAAAATTAAATGTAATTCAATTTATTTTTTTCAAAAAATAAATAAATTTTTTGAAGGGCTATGCTGAATTACTAGATGAATATTATGTAGAAAATAAAACATGGTAAAATAAATAAGATAAAAAAAGAGACACTAAACAGATAAATAATTGGAAAAATTAGATATTAAAAAAAAATTTTTGAATGAAAAATAAAAAAAAATAACACAATAATGACAATTTAACTTTGTTTTGATAATTTTAATTCATATTCTTTAATGTCGTTTATTAACTCTATTATATTTCTTCTTTTTTTTTCTTTATCAATATATAATTTATTTACATTTTTTTTTAGATCATTTCAAATTGTTTATTATTAACCCTTTTATTTTTAATTTTATTTTTATTCATTTATTAATTTATTTTTCCTTTCCTCTTTTTTATCTTTTTTATTCCTGTATTCCTTGATAATAGCCATCAATGATATGGCCGACACATTAGAAAAATATATATATATATATATATATATATATATATATATATATATATATTTACTTATTTATTTATTAATATATGTTTGTTAATATCAAACATCTTTTTATGACTGATCCCTCTCAACATCCTTCAATAAATTATATTTTTTGAATTTTAGGCAGCGAAATTGGAGGTGAATGAATCATTATAAGCTTTCAATTATTTCTGATTAATTAAGTAATTATATTTAATTATCCCTTAATTAATAAATTTAATAGTTTTGAACAACTATAGGACACTGAATCTGAATTTATAAAGTTAGCTGGCTTACAGGACTTCCCAATGAAACGCTTTTACTAATTTTTGTTTCTTTCTCTTATATTTTAAAGCAACTATCCATTATCTGATAAGAGGAATTAAATCAGATTAAATTAGCCAAAATATGCTACAAAATGAAGAATTATTTTCCTGAAATCTTTATTGGAATACTACACTTTATAGTTTCTTAAATTTCTCTTGAATAATGGAATACAATTTCAGAGAATGTTTTAATTTGAGTGATATAGTAGATTCCAAAGGTCTTAAGTAACTGAGATACTCTGAATAGTTTGAAAAATTCAACTAAATGATTTAATTTTGAAAAGGCGCTCAAACACATAGCTGCAGAATATTTATGGCATTACCTGCTGACCCCTATACTTCATGACATCCTTTAGCCTGGATGTGTAGAAAACGTTTCCTTCATCATCGTAGTAGCCAAGGTCTCCTAAATGCCAGAACCCATCTTTGTCCAGTTCTTCTTCTGTAATTTGCTTGTTGATATATTTCTTTAGAAGTCCAGCAGATTTGACGCAAAGCTCTCCTATGACGTTTGGTGGCTGTAATTTTCCAGTTGTAGTATCCACAATCTAGAGAAATATTAACTCTTCTTATAAATGCAGTGTATGAAAAACAATATGTGAAACATTTATTTATTTATTTTTGTTTGTTTTTCTTTTTTGGAGACTTAATGATAATGTAAATAGTTGGGTGTTTTTTGTTGTGCCGAAGTTTTGGCCTACAGTGTCAGCCTTAACCAAAACTAGAAGAAACGAAGAAATAATTTGAAAAAAGATAAGAAAAGAAAAACTGTATGAAATTAAAAAACTCTTTATAAAACAAAATACTTTTAAATATTTATTTATTTATTTAAACTTATTTTTTAATTTCCTTATATTTTTTTAAAATTCTATATCTTTATTTGTTTTCTTCTGGCCCTGATAAAGTCTTGGATTGTAAGTCGAAACGTCGGCACAATAAATTAATATTTTTAATTGTGTTTCATTGACTGCACACCCAGCTATCTATATTATGAAAAAAATAGTTATTGCTTTAAAGTCAACTAAGCACTGCCTCTATCTATGATGCCCATTTTCGTATGAAAATAAATTTACCATCGATCTTCAGTGGTGATAGCGCTGATATAATAAAATAAAAAAATACATTCGCAAATAAAAGATTTTTTTTTTTTTTTTTAAGTCTTTCTTCTGAGATGAATTAAAATGAGTGAAACGATTTTGTAAATTCGGGGTAAAAATTCCATTTACATATTTTTGAATATAATAAAGTTATTAATAAATTAATGTTATTGATAAAATTTTATAAAGTTGTTTTACTTTATTTCTACTATGGCACCGAATCCCACCAAAAAAAAAAAATAAATAAAAAATAAATAATAATATATTCCTTTTATCTCATTAGAATTTAGATTTCTGAATTTTAGTTTGTTTTTTTTGACTTTGTTACATTGTTTTGGCCAGTTGAAACAATATTGGTTTAATTCATTCTTTTTTAATTACTATGAAATACTTTCGTTGGTAATGGGTTATAAAAAGAAAAGAAAAGCTCAAAGCATATTTGGATTTTTTTTTTTTTAATTATACAGAAAATTCCTATCACAACTAATACATTTAGATGCTGCTCCTTTGGCTCAAAACGCTTATTTTTATTTGATTACCGTTTTAGGTGCCGTGTACAACAACTCGGGCTAGAGGCACCATTACATAACTTCTAGATTAGTCGATACAAGTTGTTTTCTTTGAGTAAGGTAAACAGTTACGGTAAACAAAACGCTTAAATGCCTTAAGTGTTTAAGAGATGCTTTTCATAAATTTTATTGCAACCTCTTGATTCATAATCACCCATGCCTAAAGTATATTCTTAACACCAGTAAGATGCAGATGGATATGGAATTGTTGTTCGTCTAATACATTTGCAAAGCTGGTCCCTTATGATCTATATTGGATTTAAATCCGCACTACGTGATGTTAATCTCGAATTCCGTACATCCCCTCAGCAATGAAGTATTGCAAAACCACACCCTTGCCATGTTTGGTCATGTATTATGCGAATTGAATATGAATTTTTCTCCTATAGATGGTTCAAAAAGTATTACGTATATCCGGATGATCCCATTCGATTTTTCTGTAAATAAAGGATGGGAGACCTCGAAAAAAAAAAATATATAATCAACGTTAGATGAAGAGCTCACTGTAATTCTCCTCATTATGCCACTCATGCTATCGTTACTTATTTTGTGCCTTCTTACTTCTATTGTCGTCACATCCGCTGGTTTTCATTTGTTTTTGTTTTTTTTGCACCCGTGAATTTAATCAATGAATACCAACGTTTTTTTAAAGTTCTGTCTTGAATTAACAGTAGTTAATTTAAGTCTACAGTAACAGGTAATTTAAGTCTACAGTAACAGGTAATTTAAGTCTACAGTAACAGGTAATTTAAGTAAACAGTAGAACCTCACTAATCCGACCATCTCGCGGAGTCCAAGGAGTTGGGAAGCATATTTTCGCGGAACCCCTAATCCAAGAAAATTGTATATTTTGGTATGTAAAAGGTAGGGTTGTTTTAATTTTTTGAAATGTTATTAGTATTGTGCTTGAATATGAAAATTCTGTTATTGGTCACTGATGCGCCATATCTCGCTAATTGGTAGCCTCAAAGCGTCAAATATTTCGAACTTTTCTACATTTCCCTAAAATACGTATCTTCTCCATGGTTGGTTCTAAAAAAAAAAAAAAAAAAAAAAAAAAAAAAAAAAAAAAACTAGTTGCTTTCAAAATTAAACTAGACTAAATTAAATACAATGTGAGCAGAAAATGAGCTCTATAGCTTAAACGAGGACTAAATTGTGTTTTTCTCAACGAATTTTAGAGCATACTTCATTATGAACACTTTTAAAATGAGATAGTTTCCTATAAACAAAACACAATGCAGTGTCATTATGGTCAATGCTTCTATAAATAAATAGATAGCTAAAACATATCTATGTAAATATTTGCATGATTATTTACTTTTTCTTAATATTAATTATTATCAAAAAAGGATTTTATACGTGCCTTGAGTGTTACGCCTTTCGCAACTTTCCCTAAACTGGCTAAATTCGGCGAATTGATATCTGGAATGGTGCTATCGAATGTAATCATACCGGATTCGGTGCTGCCGTACATACTCCTGATGATGTGCTTCCCTCCCATCATTTTTTCCGTGATCATCTTCCGATGTTCGGCCAGGAGGACAGACCCACCGACGGACAAGGTCTCGAAGGACGAGAAGTCGTACTTGTCGAGGTTCTCTTCCTTACAGATGTCTAACAGGATGGCTGGTCCTGTGAACCACTCCGTCGGCTAGAGACAAAATAAAATATAAAAGTGATTCAGTAGTCAAAACTACAATAATAATAATTATAAGAAATAATCTGTCTTCAAAGTATCAGAAGTGTGATTTTAATATATTACATTGGGTGTCCTAGCAACTATACACACCCACTAATTTTTACATGGAAGCGTTTTTTGGCTGAGGTTCTATGGATTTTTATTGTAACTTTTTTTACACCTTCAAAAATGTATCATTTTGACACGCTCTAGCTCTGTTAGTTTTCCAAGGATCGAAAATTTGACGATAGCTTCCTAAGACCTACCGGTTAGGAGCTGTATTGGTTTCAATGAAAAATGTCACATTTTGCCTACATTTTTTAAGTGCTAGGCTTATTATATTTAGAAAAAGAAGAAGAGGAAGAAAATGAACTTTATTCTGGGAAACTCGTCCCCTAAGAATAACATATGAGTGCAATACACAGGACAATCATTAGTCTATGACAATTATTAATTATAAATAATAATAAAAATTGATTATCAATTAAATTGTGAGTTAAAAATAAATAAGAAATCTTGTAAAATGATACATCGTATTATTACATAAATATTCATGTTTTACATGTGTTCTAAATATTGAAAATTCAGAAGGTAAAGAAGTTTAAAGAAAGTAAGAGTGGAGCTTTTTCGAATTGAGATGGACAATGAATTCCATTAAGAGGTATTGTGGATAATAAAGGATTTTTTGATGGATGCAAAGAGTTGTCGGTTCATGCAAAGAGGTTACCAAAAGTTGTCGAGTACTTAGTGGTAATGTAAAAATTGCTTAAGAATAGAAGTAGACTACCTCGTGATTTGGTAAATATGATTATACAAAGAAAGATGTTGATCAAAAGTTACTCCCAGATTTTTAATGAAATTTTGGGATTGAATTGGACGGTTTTTGAGGAAAGGTAGTGGATAATAGGTATGGGCTTTTAGGTGAGGTTTTGACCAAATGAGGATTGGCTTTTTTTTTCTCTGGATTCAGACTCAACATATTCTCTACTGCCTAAGGTTAATGCTATCTATGTCTTTCTGGAGCTTACAAGTCGCCTCTAGCATGTCTGAAGGATAAAAGGATAAATATATTTGCAAGTCGTTAGCATAAAGATGATATTGGGAGTAGTGGATGCAATTCGGCAAGCCATTAATATAAATAGAAAATTATGGTAGGTGAAAGAGAACATCTCTGGGGGACTCCTCGCGAGAGTGGTAGTGAAGATGAGTGAGGTTTTCCAGGTATAATCACTGTATGGGAACGGTGAGATAAAAAGGAATGAAGCCAACTTAACGCACAATTAGACAGAGTTGGGCAAAATGTAATTGAAATAAATTCTATGAATTGCGATTACACTGTAATTGTAATCCCTGCCGGGATTACATTACATGTTATAATGCAATAACTTCTTAATTTAGAAATATACCCCGCTCCCCACCCCCCACTAATTAGTAAAACTGTTAACACCCTAAATATACGCTTATAAGTAAGAAAAAAACATTATCAAATTTCATTAAAATCGAACTAGCCGTTCTCAATTTAGAAATATAGCCCCCCACTCCTCTCCCTAAGAAAAATATGGCGATAGTTCAAAACCGTTAACAATAAGAGAAAACTTAAAACTTAAATGGTGGAGGTGAAAACTGATATTCCGATATTTATTTGCCTATTTAATGGAAGGAATATTGTAATCGAATTATTCTGAAAATAATTCATACCTTATATTACAAGAAATAGTAATTCGTAATTCAACTATGTAATCCGTAATCGAATTACATATAAGAATTACATTGTAATCCCAATTGAATTACTTTGTGGGAATACTGTAATTCATACACGATTTATTTCGATTACATTTGTCTAAAATATAAAGTAATGCAAATATAATCGGATGAAAATGTTAATGAATTTTGCCCAACTCTGCAATTAGATATTGAGAGATTGTGGAGTTTGGAGAGAAGGATTGTATGATAACAGAACCAAAAGCTTTTGAAAAATCAAAGAGGATCAGAATCGTAATATTCTGTTGGTCTAAGAAGGAGTAAAGGTCTTGAGTAATTTTTACCAAACCAGATTGCGTGGAGTATCCGGAATAGTAACCTGATTGGAAATGATTAAGGGAGGCTTTACATTCAAGAAAGGAGGTGAGTAGGGGATGTGCTAGTCTTTCTTATGGTTAAGATGAATTTGATTCGATTTATATAGGTCTAAGTGTAAAACTAAAGAATGAGAAGGGACTATATTCAGTGGATGGACAAGGACTTTTTCCCAAGCTGTAGAGAAAATTGATCTGTCTATACCAGGCGTACTTTACCACCTCAAATAACCCTTTACTAATTATCCACTTCCTGTTGGACTGTTTGGCTACATTGGACTCTATTCAGACAAATACCTAACCCGGAATCCACATATAATACGTAAATAGCAAGAAACAAGTCGACGTTTTCGAATACTTCAACTCTTTAATAGACCAACGCTTTAAAATGCCAATAAATAGGCATTTCTTTTAATTACGTGAGTGGTTTATTTTTTAATAACTTTTACTATTTTCATTGTACTCATTATTTTCATAAAAATGTGATCAAAATATGTTTAAACACCCCCACTTAACCTTACTATCTTACGATATTAATCATACATCTTCTTTGAAATCATATTTGTTTTAAGGCTCGACCTCAAACTTACCGCAAAAAAGTTATAAATTTGAAAAATAAAAAATAATCGAATTGGAAGAAAGGCAGTTATTCAGATTGTTATTGGATTCACATCTGTTCCAACCGATTACTAGAGGAATTTATAAAATAAGTATGCAATAAAATAAAATCCATTGGTATTATTTTCATTCCCCTTAAAAAAAAAATATTTCCTAAGTTTAATTGGCTTACCTTGTACTCAGTGATGACTTCCAATAACTCCTTAACAGACATCTGACTGGCAATGACAATCTTGCTCCCACAGCATGAAGTGACGACATTAACCAGTGCGTTGGATATCCAATACATCGGAGTTGTCAGCAGGAGGACCGAACGTTCTGTCCAAAAATCTTTCCTGTAATCAATCGATATATATATATATATATATATATATATATATATATATATATATATATATATATATATATATATATTTCTTGACTGTTACTATTATATGTTAAGTAAGGTCCTTGAGGTTCAGTCAATAAATAAAAACAACTATTTTGGTGACGTTTCGAGACTATATTGTTCTCATAATCATGCCCTACAGTGAAAAAACAGGCAACAATAAAATTATATAAGTTATACAAGTTATTTCCAAACATAAAGTCAGCTACAATATTATTAGGCAGGCTGAAGACAATTTACTAGATTAGGTATGCTTCTGCCTGATGGAGAACTTTATCCTAGCAATTTTTCTGTTTTGGGATTGCCTAAAGCGAGGTAAGCCTAAGGATCGAACTGGTCGATGTAGCGCGGGTCAACCTAGTTTGGTGGTGTCGCCGATCCGAACCGTTACCTAAAGCGAATCCCGGTATAGTCCTAAGATTCTTATTGTATGAAATGTCTAAGTACCATATAAAAATTAGTTTCAAAAAAATCTTTTAACAATTTTTTTAAAAAATTAATTCAGTTTCTCTCTGACTTAAAAAAACAATAGTTCATGGATCTGACCATCTATACTCTACTGCTTTTATATTAATGATTCTGGTAAGGAAACTGTCACCAAATAATCCGAGCAACACCAACAGAACTAGAGCCATGTTACATCTTTGAGTGTGAATAAGACATTACAAATTTTGAAGGTGAAAAAAAAAACTTACAGAACCCAGCTAAAAGAAATATCCATGGCAAAATATTCCCACTAATTAATATTATCAAAAATGATAAATAGTTCTTACACGATGCGAAGCTCGGCTTCTTAAACACCATTTCTGGCTTTTAGAACAATGACAGATGACTTCCTATATATCGAAAAATTATTTTATTTTATTTATTTTTTTGTTTAATGGTAACTTTATTACAAAAATTTTTAAGTAGATATATTTACGCTTCCTGTTTAAATATGAGTCCTTTAAAAAAAAAAATGAAATAATTAATTTAATTTACAAAAGGAATTCATATCTAAACTAGCACATTTAAAAATTCAGGGTTCACAGGAAAGAACGATCAAAATCCATTTCTGCCAACTTGAAATGCTGCCAGGGTCTGGCGATATTTTACGGCCATGGAAGTTACAAATGTGATAAAGTCCTTTACCATGTAAACTGAATCTCCTTCCTTTGGAATATTGTTGAAGTAAACATATTTATGCTTCCTATAAATAGTATAAGGGTAAGTAAGTATATATGTATAAGTGTAGATAGAGTCGAGATACCATCTGCAACCTCCCGACAAATATGCACTGACCAAAAATTCTCCTTGGAAAAAAATAATTAAACGCGAAGAAATAGTGTCCTTTTAAAAATAGAAATAATTAATTCAATTTTCAAAAGGTCTAAAATTAATTTGTCTGGAAGGAGTGACCAAGGAATTTTGCAAAGTGAGTTGCAATTTTTGCCAACTTGAAATTGCAGCGCGGTCAGATGATTGAATTAATTATTACGTTTTTTACAAAAGACACTCTCTCATTCTTTTAATCCATTGGATTTTTGTCCCTTTAATACTTTTCTAACACATTCGTTGGGAGGTTGGAGGCAGTCTCTAAAAGACAGAGAAGGATACTGGTTTCAGATCTGCCAGGGTCTGGCGATATTTTACGGCCGAAGAACATCCTTTACCACTCTCCTTCCTGACCAATTAGTTTTCGGACACTATTTTGAAATCTTCTAGGATTTAACCATTTTAAAAGGTCGTTTTAATGGATAGTACGCTATTGTTGCCTTTTTTAATAATGAAATTAATTACTAAGTTTTTAAAGGACAATCTCCCTTCCGGTTCATTCCTTTAGATTTTCGTTCTTTTAGTAGGGTTTGATAGATGTATGAGTGTAAACTAATAACACACATGTGCTATAAACTGTTACAATGTTTTCAACTATTTTGTAAGGAGACCAAACCTATATAACCGAAAAAGAAACTTTTAATTTACTTAACACACTCACATGTGTACGTTGAAAGACAGCGCCTCGTCTCTGATTACTACACCTTTTGGCGAGCCAGTGGTCCCGCTTGTAAACATGACACCTAAGGCGTGATCTACTCCAGTCCACCATCCTTCAAGGACGAGACCTTCGGTGCTGTTACCTTCTTCCAGGCATCTGTAGTAGTCGAGGACTCCATCTTGACCGTTAGGACATATGATGGTCACCGGCCAGTCTATTCTTGACACTACATCCTTTATCTTGGCTAGGTATTCCTCTCCGCTGTATATAACCTCGGTATGGCAGGTATTAAGGAAAAATAGAATCTCTTCTGCAATTCAAAAAAACATATTCTTGTAAGGATTTTACAAAAAAATATGATTATAAAAGTATAGTATCACATGATGAAGCAAGGGAAAACAATAAATTATAAATGATTATAATCCAAAGTATAGTGTTTAAAATGTTAGATTACTGATTAGAGATAAGATGAGAACAAAAATGGATGTTGTTAATCTTAATCTTATAGCAGAAGGGTGGCCCAATGGGTAAGACACTAAACTCCCAACTTTCGTGTCTGGATTCGAGTGCGGCTGCAGGTAGAAAATTTATTTTTTCAACCGTGAGCCGACTTCTGGATAGCGAGACCCTCCTGAGGCATACCCAACCTTTATAAATGTGGTACTCTTAATTGGGGGAAAACCTTAGCGGAGATGAAAACATCTCCTCCTTGTATAGCTCTCCGAATAATACTTCTTTACCAACTACTGAACCAGAGACCATTATTAGATTAGAACTGGTACAGTAGTTTCTTCTCTTTTTTTTTCTTAATCTTATGTAACTTAAATTTTTAATGCAATAAAATTTAAGAATTCTGTATGCAAAAATGTTTAGATGTAATATTAAAAACTGTTACTGTTTTGTTTTGAAGAAGACAAAGCTTACTGAACCTTTATTATTCCTGACAGTTTTATTCGATCTATATTAACGTCAAAATATTTCCAAAAATATATTGCATAATGGTCAATAAACTACAATATAAGGATATTCGAAAAATTGATAACGGAATATAAATGAAATAAAATCAGCAAATTTACTAGTCAATAAATCACTTATTGATTAGTTTACATAACCAAGATTATGATAAACAATTACAGCAGAAACGTGCTAAAACGATCCTCGATTCCACGGTTGCGAAGATAACACGTGTCTTACTTTTGTTTTACTTTTTTTATTCCTTTTACCTTTACATTTTCATAACTGTTAGATGTTAATGGTCTCTCTTTAGTTCTACTATAGCTTATCGGTTCACAATCAACCGTAAATCTTTTGAAAAAAACAATAGTTTTAGTTGAGGTACGCATAATGGTAAAAAGGGATACATATAATTCAATATAATAATTAAATTAATTATTTGTCACATGTATTGATATTTTGTTTATATTTTCTTTGTTTTGCGAATTGCGATAGTAAAAAACAAGTATTATCCAGGAAGCCAGGATATCATGTAATGGTTTTATCATAATCTTGAAACGAACATGATTAGCAAATTTACAATTTATTTTTGTTTTCTATCCATTATCAATTTTATCAAACATCTCGCAATTGGATGTTATCGGCAATTATGTAATAAACCTTTAACTGAAATCGCTCTCACGCTGCTTCCTAATTAATAAATATATCTGAGTTCAGCATACCGAAAAAAAAATTCAATTTCTCTGGCAAAAGCATGTATATGTCTATCTGAAATTTATAAATATATTCCCATTTACACATTATAATAAAAATTATCAAATTACTGAAACTAATAATTTAATTAAATTTCCAATTAATGATTATTTGAAATAAGTTAAGAAGAAAAAACAGGTCTCAAGCGTGAATTTTTTTATTCAAACCCAAATAGCTCCTTAACAATTGGTCCTAGCGACAAATGTCATATAACAAAAAATATTTTCCTTTAAATTTCTGATCAAACAACTGTAAGCAAACTTTCGACCCGAGCAACACCAACAGAACCAGAGCGTGCCAAAAAAGCTTAAACATTTCGAATTCTAGACAAAACATGATTTTTTTTTCATTAAAACCAAGGTAACGGTTCGGATCGGCGACACCACCAAACTAGGTTGACCCGCGCTACACCGACCAGTTCGATCCTTACGCTTCACTTCATGTTTACATTTTTCGATAGTTCATTCCTATAACCTCACATGTAAACAATCACTTCTACAGTTTCAACTTGGATTGTGTTGTTTAGTTTATTATATTGATATATAGACTTCTTAAATGTAAATAAGTGAAACAGAAGTTCACAAAATGAGTTTCATAAAGGATTAAGTGTTTTATCAATTCATGTTTTCTTATTTCATCTAACTATCAATTTAGGTCATAAAATTTACAACTTGTAAAAGTGTTATGAAACTTAACAAGATTTATTTGTACATGGATTTGGTGTTTTATATATTTGTATTTGTTGTTTCAATTTCAGTGATAAAATTTCAGTATACATATTTTGTGAATGGATTCTTTGTCATCCATATTACTTTTTGTGCTAAAGTGAGACAGATTGTATCATTAATTCAATAAAACATATCAGTTTATAAATAAATGTGAGAAAGTATATCACAGGTTTTTTATGTTTTCTTATTTCCACTTCCCATTAGAAAATATAGCAGAAATTAACATCTTCACTTTCAACTAGGATTCTGTCTTATATTATATAATGGCTTATAACATGGAGAACTGACAATGTGAAAATAATCACAGATTAAGAGGTAAATGACACATCACTATATAATTGTAGAACTATTGGTATAATGTTATAGATTAATGTGTTTTTAAAAAAAAATTAGAAGCCTGATGATGAAACATTATCCGAAACATGTAGCTACAAATGTTAAATAAATAGGAGTTATGACAAATAAATACTTAAGGATTCTGTCTTTTTTATATTTATAATTTGTTATTTTCACTTCTCTAAGAGAAAGTTCATTAGGAATTAACTTTACTGGTGGTTCAGTAGTATATTAATTGTTGATTAAATTAATATTAATTCAAAATTGATTTAGTGTCTTATATTTCGATATTTCCTTATTTCCACTTTAATATTTCCTTATTTCTCATTTTAATATTAGAAGGTAAACAGAAGTTAATATTACTTTGAACAGGGATTTAGAGTTTCTCAGTAAATGGAGGAGGATAACCTTTCCCCTCTAAAAGCAGCGACTAGAGCATCGAAATAAATCGGAACGAGGTTAGAATCGATAAAAGGTATTCTGAGCGGGTTTAGGGGTTGGTGTCGCCGATCCGAACCGTTACCAAAACCAATATAGCTCTTAAACGGTAGAACCTAGCGACATATGTTTTATAACAAAAAATATTTTTTATTAAATATCTGATTTGGAAAATATCGGCTAATTTTTGATACGAGCAATACCGACTAAGCTAGAGCGTATCAAAATGTTACATTTTTAAAAAACGTTATACCATATGAATATAGGAACCCAGCCAAAAGACATTTTCATTCAATAGAAATTTGCGATTATTTTCCACGTCTTGGCTTTAAATCTGCATTAATATAGTTCGTAAAGAAAGCTTAGAGGTCACAGATTAAAAACACTGCAAAGTAAATTTTATTAATGAAGTGTTCTATGTTGTTTCATAATCATTTCCGAGCACTGTCTGGTCAGAGGTTTATTGTTTTAGTTTAATAATTTACTATTACTTTTTTTTTCTTCTACTCTTATTATTAAGCAAGAAATTTAACAAGTGTGTTCATGTTTGCTCATCACTGTATATATTATTATATCTCGGATATTGATATTCAAAAATAATGGATATATGTATCTATAATCTACTCCTTTTATATCCACTCCTTCTGATAAGGAATCTGTTGTCAAATGTTGCAAATGCAACACCAAAGCTAAAGCGATATATATAAATATTTTTTTATGTCAATTAATTGGAATTTACAACTGTACAAATATATACATCAAGTAAATGTGTGGATAACGATTCAAATAACATGTCGTAACTTGAAAAGAACTATATCAGTAGCACTTCAATAAAAATTACACTAGAAGATCTCTTCTTTTCAGACGCCTCGGAGGATTATGGGGAATGGAGTCGGAAGCAAGTGGTGAAACTAGTGGATTTAAGTGGTTATGTAGCTTACTATGAAAGGATAGGTCAGGATGGTTTGGGCTAAGTCAGGAACATATGGAACATTAAGATCTTTATGGATAAGTTTATTGGTCACAAAGTAAGGAGCATTTAGGATTTTTAGAAGGATTTGGGATAGTAAGAATTGGAGAAGAGATAAATTGGATGGTTTAGTGGAGCCCCAAAGCTCAACTCTGTATGTTCAAATAGGTCAAAATCACAGTCAAATAAACAAGTCTTTTGTAATTAATTGGAAGCATTGAAAGTTTGTCTAGTAAATGTTGAAGTGGTCTGTAACGAAGAACAGTTTCTTGTTAATTAATCTTATAAAATTATTATTGTTCCTACTATGTATGTTCATCTTTACTTTGACTATTCCTTTAATTCCTTGTGAGGAATTAGTTGGCCTTATGAGGTCATTTACGTTTTTAAAACTACGTGCCATGGCACTGTGGGCTCAAACCTTTACAGTGAACTGCTAAAGTCGATGTAGTTTTAAATTCAAAGTACCCCACTCTGGTCAACAGAAAACGAACCTACACGACAATTCCCTTGTACATCGTTACATTTTGACCGAGGAATAATGATCGAGACGGCAAGAAGTAAACACTTTGCTTCATCCTCCATATAGCCCAGATATTGCTCCATCAGATTATAGTTTGCTTGGATCAATGGCTCATTTTATAAAATGTCGGATCATTGATAATTACAATGAAGTAAATATTTAATGTGAAGAGTACTTTGCTTCAAAACCAAATAAGCGGTTAAGGCACCAAATCCAATAACATAAAAAAATATAGTTAGAAGTATTTAAAACAACGGACTTAAATATGAAGAGTATAAGAATATCGGGACCCCCAGGCGGTGACATGTTACTTGCCGATATTCTGAGCTTGGGTGGCTTTTTCCAAATATCCGACGGCAATACTTTCAGGTTCCATCTCTTCTATTCCAACCTCTAAAAACCAAAAACCTTCCTATATTACTTCCTAAACACTAGATCCCAGCCTTTTAACCTGTATACCTCCTCACATAAAACTGTTTCCTTTGAAAAATCCTTCATCATTCGTGCTACCTTCCCACTTATATTCGTGAAGCTGCTTCCCTTACATTCTTTAAAAATAAATTTTTTTTCTTTTAGACAATCAATCTTCCTCAAATATATAAATAATTAAGAAAATATTTAGAACTATTTAATCTTTTCATTTATGATTGTTATTTATTTACGTCGTATTTACTGAAACATTTAATTTGTAGATAGTATGGCCAGACACTTGTATCTGTAAATGTGCATTGTTATTATTCTTAGGTGACAGTAAGTCCTAGAATAAAGTTTATTTTTCATTTCGTTTCAAAAGAGAACTATTCACATTTATTATATGTAATCTCAAATAAAAGTATACTTATGCACAAAAACTTTTGTAACGACTAGGTACAATTAAATAGTTTATTGTGTTGAATACTTCGTTCAAATAATAACAAGAAGTTTTACTGGCTAGGAAGATGGGGTGGATTAATTAATATCTCAGAAAGAATTCTAGCCTGCCACAAGCAGGAATCAAACCCAGGATCTTCTTTTTATCAGGGTGTATAAAGGTGTTTCGAAGAAATAATGAAACATTGCTATAACGAATTTCAACAAGAAGGGTTCCTAGATGACAAAGCAGTTTCCTTAATCTTCTTTTGAGAGTCTTGCTATCAAGGTTCTACTGAAATATGTAAGGTCGTTATGCAATGCAGTCCAAATTATCGTTCGTGACTGAAATGTTTGAAATTCACTTTTAGGATACTGTAAAGATAAGTTTATCTATACACAACATTGCATAATGTCATTAAATAAATAAACAAGTGTCATCGAAAAAAAAATGCTTTGCGCACCCTCAATTTGATAAGTATGTTATGTATGATTTATTTAAGACTTAATAAATATTATCATTTGTTGATTAGACTAAACAAATATATCATCATAATCAATATCGTGGTTCTGCAATCTGGTTGAATGTTTCGGCCCCCTCCAGCAGCTTCTTGTCTTTTCTTTTGTACTTTTCAAATGATTGCCCCATCCAGCTACATACAGACTGATTTTTTAATGGTTTTTAAGGCGTTGAATCTAAATGGTAATGTTTCTCCTTCCTCAAAAACATCAGCATTTCGAAAAATAAACAAACAATATTTCAGTTTTCTTTTTACAGATTAAAAAAAATGCATTAAAATAATTTTATAATCCGTACAGGAATAAAATTGAGGGGTGGTAACTAAGACGCTTGACTTCCACGCTCCCGGGCCAGAGTTCAAGTGGGGGAGTTTAATTGGAAGGAAAACCTGGCGGTTAAGCGAGTATTTCGGCCAAAACTCCTTTCAAAACCGTTGGCCCAGAAACAGTACAGCTTTACGGGTTTTTTTTTAAATAAATAAAATTTACAACAAGAGATTTTTTTGCCAAACATGGACAATAAAATATCCACTAGATGGTACAGTAGAACCTCACTTATCCGACCTCAAAGGACTGCTATATTATTACTGGGAGTTTTATAAAATACTATATTAATATTTAATAGTCCCTGATGACAATTGCCTCATCTATTGATGTCTGACTTATATTATTTATTGGATGGATTCTAACCCAATCAACAGGCAAACCAATTCCGGTTTACTTAGCGGCATTATATAATGAAATAGTAATTATTATTATTGAACATAATTTATTTAATATTACGAATATAGACCTATGAAACTGAGGAATGACTTTACAACTACTATAAGGCTAGCACACATTTTACAATTATCTACTGTATTATAATTAGTTTATAGTATAAATAGTATATTATTTAGACTATAATTATCTACTAGGATACCTATCAGTATACTCTCCCAGTCCCAGGTAATTATCAGTGCTCTCCCATCAACTCTCTCACCTCCATCAAACTGTCTCTTGAATTTTTTTTCCCCATCCCCTAGTAAGGAAAACGTTTTCTTGGGGTGGTAAAAGATAAATCATAGAAAGATAAGTATATAGATACACTTGGCTTTTTTCCTGGATTGGTAGATACACTGTAAGGCCATCTTGAGGGGGGGGAGGGGATCAGAAAGATAAATTTGTAGGTGTTGCGGCACACCTGAGTCTGATTCCGTTTCTTACCCCTAAAAGTAAAACTAAAACTAGCAATGTAGTTGTACAAACTCGAAATTTTTTTCGCTATTTACTTAATTACGTTTCGGCTGTTTGCTGCCAGTGGACTGGAGTTGGGGCCGGAGTCATTGTTTCAACAGTGGATTTGAAGGTTAGCACCTGCATTTTAAGGATTTAGGGTTTAACACCTCCTAATTCAGACATCATAGACTGGCGCCCCTCTTTCATCTTGCCGTCTATATGAATTATTAATATAACTTTATAATTGGTTACCCATAATACACTTCAGAACCAAGGGGTAGGGCCGAAAGATGGGATTAACCGGAGATTTCAATAAAGCACATGTAACTAATAGGTAAAAGTGTATTGTAATTATATTAAAAGTTATATATAACATTTGAAAAAAAAGTAAAAGTAATAGAAACGTACGTTATATACACTAGTAAAAGTAATATATTTGTATAGAGATGTTTTAACCAACTATTTATAGATTCATTGGCCGTTAAAAACACTGTTTTGTGTTTGGT
Organism: Euschistus heros; assembly: GCA_003667255.2. Taxonomy (NCBI): domain Eukaryota; kingdom Metazoa; phylum Arthropoda; class Insecta; order Hemiptera; family Pentatomidae; genus Euschistus; species Euschistus heros. Next base: position 274,246 of record RCWM02000228.1, read on the forward strand.
CTATAGCAAACTAACTCATTTTTAAAATCTTTCATAATAAAGTATGCTCTAAACGCCCTTTTCAAGGACGTATAGAACAAAAACCGTAAAAAAAAAAATAAATAAATAACTTTCAGCTACTTTTTGAGAGAATCCCGAAAATTTGAAAGCCTGATTTTAGTTCAAGATTAAGCTACAGAGCTTATTTTCTGCTCCAATTGTATTAAATTTAGTCTAGTATAGTTTTAAATAAAATAAGCTTTTCTTTAGAACCAACCGTGCAACAGTTACTTCTTGGGAACGTAAAAAAAAGTAAATCCAAAACTTGGAAATTCCTCCTCGAGCACAACACACACAACATATTAAAAAATCAATGCTACCCGACCTTTTGCATACCATAAAGTATAATTTAGTTGAACTAATAGGGATTCCGCGAAAATACTATTCTTATTCTCATTCTCTTAGTTAGGTGCCACTGTATTCTAAATTACTTTTTAAATTTTAAATAAATACAAGTAATCGAGATCAGGAAAGGCTGGGAAGTCTTTTATTTCCAGACTTGGTGGATTATCAGGAATTGAGTGCATAGCAGGTAGGAAACTAGGGGGTATGGAGCTCATTGTGGATGAATAGATATCTGGTTCAGGTCGAATTAGTGATATATGCATACAATTCTAGTCGTGATAGATTACTTTTGTTTGTGACATGAGTGTTTAAGTCCGGATTATATAATTCTTCAGTACTTCAGTTTGGTTAAATTGATTATGAAAAACAAAATAACATCGAATATGTTCCAATTCTAAAAATGTTTAAGTTAGTTATATTAAATCGTCGTAAATTGTTAAAAACAGCCCAAAATGTATGTTTGTGACGTCAAGACTTCATACCGTCTGAGTATGAGAATACACCTTGGTAATTAAACACATTTCAATAGGCGAAAACATCTTATTTTTTTTCTGGAGTAATTTAATAAAAAATTGATTAGTCATTCGATCAAGAGGGTCGCATCATAAGTTCAAGGTTACAAACATCGTTCAAATAAATCTCGTAGCACTCCTTGGCTGTTGGGAAATATTACATAAATTAGATGTTGCAGCAAATTAATTATTTTCAATTGAAACTAAAATGAAAAAGATCTATAAATTTTATATAATTTATTAGCAAATGGTTAATTATTTGCTACATTTTGTTTATTTGCCATTTCTTTTCTTTAATAATCAATAGACGACATTTAATTTTTTTATTAATTATTGATATTCTTATTTAATTTAAACATTCAAATTACTAGTTTTTTTTCTTTAATTGATTTCTTTAATTGAGCAATCTATACCATTATACTGGGTGAGTATCTCTTGGTGTAAAAAAAAAAAAAAAATTATTTCTATTCCAATCCGTTGCAAATATTTTTTTAAATTTTGACCACATTTTCGAATTTAACATTAAATTTTCTATAATAGCTGAGTATCTGTAACCTTGAATTTTACAAACTTGGTATCTAAAGAACAGCTTGATCTTCACTTTATTTGGGGAAGTCACAGTGTCTTATATTACTTCAACGCTCACCGTTTTTCGAAAAAACTTTCCACAAAACGTCAAATCTCACAAAAACTTGCAAATTTAATCATATTTCGAATGATGTGTTAAAAGTAATGATTATGTTTCGATTTCAAAGGAGAAATTTACTTTTGAAATCGAAAAAACATGGTGTTCTCATTTGGCATACAAATCTTTTACTTGTTTAAATAAGACATTATTACAATCCCTTAATAAAAATTTGCATTTTAAACATGTTAAACTTCTCATTGGAATAAAAAGCAAAGAAAAAAATTATTGTTTAATAGAAAATAAAGGAAAACTGTCAATAAAGCGGCACTAGATCAGAGGATCTTATGTTATTGCTTTTATCTATTTATTATTATTATTTAGGATTTATTTTATTAGATTTTCAATGTACTGTTTAAAATTCAATAATAATGAACATAGACCTCAATTTTGAAACATAGCTGTTAGCTTCTAAATGCAGATTGGGTTGAAGAATACCACTTTTTCAGGTGAATTTTATGGGCAGATGAGTCTGTTTTTACAGAAGGCATTTATACCTATCCATGTACATATATCGTTGGTTTATTTATCTTTGTATTGCTGTCGAATAGTGTTGAAAAATCATAGTTTGCCCAACACATTAATGATGAGATTACTAAGATTTGTTACAAAATATCCTACCACAACTTCATCACGCTATTCCACCTGAAGTTCGGCAAAATATGATTTTCCAACACCATCGTGCTCCTCCACATTATTCGAAAGGAATACAAACCAACGATATACATGGATATGCAGAAATGTTTTATTTGCATAAGTAACTGATTTGTATGCCAATTGAGAAAACCATGTTTTTTTGTTTCAAAAGTAAATTTCTCAATTAAATTGAAAAATAATCATTACTTACATATCATACGAAAGTTGATTAAATTTTCAAGTTTTTGTGAGATTTTCAGTTTTATGGATAAATTTTTCGAAAAACGGTTTTCGTTGAAGCATTATAGGACATTGTGACTTCCCTAAATAGGGTGAAGATCGAGCTATTCTTTAGATACCAAGTTTTTAAAATTTAAGGTTATAGGTACTCCGCTATTATAGAAAATTTAAAGCTGATTCCGAAAATGTGGTCAAAATTTGAAAAATATTTAAACAAAATGGAGATATTACAGCTTTTTTAGAAAAAAAAACGTGGTTTCCTCAAAAAGTCTTCGATTTATCGTATACCAGCAACTGATTGGAATAGAAAGGTGAGGTCTGCGGCATTTTGCTACATTTTTTATCTTGTTTAACCCGATTTTTTTTTTTTTTTTTACACTAAGAGATACTCACCCTGTATAAAAGGAAAAGCCGTTTTACGTTTGTGATCACTAACCGCGAAAACTACTGACCAAATTTTAACCACACCATCTTCATAGTCTAAGGAAGATTTAGCAATAATAAAATATAGAGTTTCTCAATTAAATTGTCATATCAAAGCGATAAATATAAGGTGCTCAGTAAAGTTTGATAATCTACCGACAGGTGGTGAGCACCATTCGAGTGAGGTTACAAAGATACGGTGTTACATAGAGCTATAAAATTATGATAACATTTAATTATTATCAGTTAAATTGCTTTTAAATATATTTTATAAATATGTGATGTGACAAGTGGATCCCAGTGCAGTTAAAATTCGACCAATATGTGGCTAGGGCCATTCTATAACAGAGTTTACAACGGCAAAACTACTGGCCAACCACAGCTAATTTTAAGTACACCATCTCCTTAATTATAGGAAGGTTTAAATTAATAAAGTTTACAATGATAATAATGATAATTATTTAAATGTACAGTCTTGAGTGGCAGAAACAAGGTTTATCACACTTATATACTTTCAAGGTTTGAAATTAAAATCCGACTAGATGAAATAGGTAAAATATAACCAAATTAAAATTTCAACCCTTTGATTTTTGATATTGTGTGTAAGAATATGATTCATGGATCTCGCGGATAATTTAATTAGTCCTCTCCCTGCTTGAATAACAGTAAGTGTTCAAAAAATAAATATCCTAAAACAATAAATAGTTGGCGGCATAACCTTTATTTTTGCCGGATATTTCTGTAGACTTTATCTGACTCTAAAAGGTTCTAAAATCGATACAATAAAAGCATGTTTAAAGTCTTCATGTATTTGGAATAACATTGAACAACTATAATTACAAAAAAATATATAATCGTTCATCTAGCTGGAGGAGACTATGAATTTCCAATTTACCTACTAAAAATTGGAAACTAAGCAAAAGATAGGGGTAGGTGCTGTCTAATTTACCAGTTACAGTGGATATTTTAAATAAAGAGAGTGTGGGGGGAGATAAATTGAAATTGTTAGATTGGTAGTGCTGCAAGCATCTCCCTGCAGTTGCAGGTGTGTTTTCAAGATTGCCAGATCAACAGTTTTATAGAAATTATTATTTTTATTTTTTTCTTTCAAATCCTGAACAATCCAACCAGTGATTTTAAATTCTTTAAGACCTACACTTATAAATTTGCAAGGCAATAATACTTCATTGGGTTTTCCGATAAATATACCATAACTTCATATGTTTTCATACCAGTCATCACTTACGGGTTTAGTGAAAAAGAGCTTTCCGCACAAATGTCGTTCAGTTGTACCTGTGAACACCATTGCCAGCTGAACCTGTGGACAGATGGTTAAATTTTCCACAGGTACAACAGATTTTTCTCTTTGTTTATTAATTCATTATTTCAATTATAAATATTGCGTAAACGTTTGTTGCCATTCCGCGTGATATAAAATGCCTAAATTTGGATACCTACTATTCGTATAACCTTTTTTCTACAACAAACTTCACTATTTACAACAAACTATTCAACTAGTGAAGATGGTGATTTCATCACCATGTGATGTGTGATCCACAATGTGATCTTGGCTGATCCATCAAGCGAAGATTGTAATATTTTGGATGAATTGATGAATGATTATGAACAAGGTAAAGAAATCGAAGATGAAGAAATATATGTTGGTAGCTATGTTTTGTGTTGTAAAGCATTTTATAGTTTTGATTAAAGAAAAAGTAGATTCGTTCACGTTCAACATTTGCTACATGAAGAAAATTCCATCAAATGATAGAACCCCAAAATTTATTCTTTCGGACATCGCTACTGATTATGAAATTGAATAAGGGATATCAAAATAAAATTACCACCGCCATCTTTTATAACTGGCATTGGGAGATTATGCAAACAATTACATTTTCCTACATCTTTTCATGGATATGATCTCTAATGATTCGATTTTTTCCATAAAAAAAAGTCTGTGACACTCGTTCATAATAGTTATAGGTACATAAAAGATTTATTTTTGTTAAAAGGTTTAAAAAAAAGTTACGTTTCTATTTACTATCAAACTCTAAATTTATTGTTGTCACCTTTCTAGTTAGCCTTCTAGTTCAATAATATCAAGTCAACTTTCCTTATTTAAATATTCTATTTTGTTTAGTACATTTAATAAAAAATTATTGTTGATGCTATCATCGTTTATCGTTTGCTATGCTAAATATCGTTTCAATAATCCCTATAAACCTATGAAGAAATGATTGTCCATTGGTAAAACCAATAGTGTCCACAGGTACAAAGGGTGAAGGTACCTGTGGGCACTAATCAGTAAGTTACAAAAAATTATTTTCTGCCAAAGTAAAATTACTTTTTCAAAATAAAGAACCCAGGGTTCGATAGCCTCTTGAATTTCTTTTATAATGGTACAATAACCACTCAGATAAAAAAAGCACCGAAAATTAGAAAAATTTATAAGTGAAAACCAATTTCATTTTTATTGTTGTTTTCAAAACCCGTTATATTAATAAAATGGACCCTTTTAATAGTTTATTTATCAATCCTAGCATTATGAGTGTCTAATACTTTTGGCTAAGGCTGTACAGAGGAGCCAATAGGTTTTCCAACTGTTATGTAAATGGGTAACTACTTACGTAACTAATTGCTCGATTAGAGCCTTTGTCTAGCAAATGTGAAACAGTAAGGAACAAAGAAAACGTTTTTGTCGTTCAAATTTTGTAAATTAAATAACCTTTACCTATTGTGGTAAAGCTACGATTTCCTGTCCTACGGTATCTTTGATAATATTTAAAGGCATTTCCCTTATTTACCCAGAGACAAAATCATACCATTCATATCGACATATTGCATCAGAAACATATAAAAAAAGAAACTGCATTTGTTAATAGGAAGGGGTTTTTACTATTAAACGACAACCCCAGAACATCTCATGATTCACGATTGACAGTGAAGAAACGAGCTGTGTTACGAAGTCCTTCCATAACCACCTTATTCGCCAAGCTTATTTGCATGAAATTATGCTGGATAAATTTTAAGAAAACATTATACCGCAAACGTGGTTGAGAGTGAGTGAAAAATTAAATGCAACATTGAAATTTAGAGCATATTAGATAATGATAGTATCGTTTGTTTCATGCAAATGAATAGGCATACATGAGGTGGTCATGTTGGTATATGGGAGAGGATCAACTCTCGAAAAAAATACAGTAAAAACTCGATAAATCGAAATTGAAGGGTGAGCAAATTTACTTTGAGTCATGAATTTTAAGAGATGACAAATTTTCGAAATTTCACAAAAAATATTATTTCGAGTTATCGAGTATTTCCTATAATTTAATAAATTACATAATTTAAAATAGTCTGTTACTTTCTTAAGCACGTATGTACGGTTGCGGCGAACTATCACACGCTGAATTGGGTGCAAAGTCATAAAGACATCAGCTTCTATCCCTGGTAGCCATGGCTAATAAACATCTGTCTTTTTCTCGAAATTAAGCAGTACTCACGGTAAGCAGGTATAGGATTGAGATAGACTAGCTTATAAATGTTTACGCTTCTAGGAAACTTCGACTTATAGAGCCTCCCGCCTCAGGTAATTCGTCTTATAAAATCTCAGAAGTTTTTTAGATACACATTTTACTCCGAGTTTACGATTGTTGGTTCGAGTAAATGTGTACAATTTACTTTATAAATGTAATAGGGAAATGAGGTTTACTTCGATTTATAGAGTTTTTCGACTAGCGAGTTTTGACTGTATATGCTTATTTTTACTATATTAATATAGCCTATCATAGGCCTACAACTAGATGGGAAGATGAAGTAGACAAGGAACCTAAGAAAACCAAGATCGTCCGAGAAGGTCAAGGGTCGCCCAGAAACTAAAACTAAACTAAATATATATATATATATATATATATATATATATATATATATATATATATATATATATATATATATTATATTAATTTAATTTATATTTATATGATATTTATTTAATTTATATGAAAAATAGTTTATTTATGGAACTTCACTTAACGAAAAGCTTAGAGATATAAGAACGTTATAACAAAACCCATAAAAAAACCACGAAGCCCAATAGCTCAGGGCTGATAGAGCGACTAAAGAGTCTGATCGTAGGCACCTATATTAAATATTGAAAAAATACGTCCTGACATGGAGGTGAGCTAACGGGCGAGGAGGAGGGGAGAAGTTAAATATTTTTGTTTTTTCAAAATCATACAAACTCTATCACCTATTACTGTCAAGGATTCTTTCTCTACGGCTCAAGCTCATAATGTATATGTGCGTTTTAAGATATGACAAAACGGTTGGAATCATTTCAAAATGGAATTATTGGAAAAATAGTAAAGGAAATGGCATTCGAAAAGAAAAAAGACAAAATTAGTAAAGAAGTCCAGTGCCAAAGTTGACAGAAATATGTAGCCATGAGGGGAAAAATAGTGGATTCAAGTGGGTAGGGATTTTAATAGGAATGGATAGGTATCTGGTTTGAGTCAAATCATCAACATATGGAACTTTAAGAGTTTTATGGATATGTTTATTTGTGACCAAGTAATGAGCATTAAGAATCTTAAGAAGGATTTTGGATTGCTAGGGTTGAATACTAGAAGAATCTGAAGGCTTAGTGGAGTCCCAAACCTTAACTCTGCATGGTCAAATGGGCTTATTTACTATCATATAAATAAGTCATTTGTAATTCATTAAGAGCTTTGAACGCTTGTCTGGTAAATGTTCGAGTAGTCGGAAACGACGAGCAGTTTCTTGTCATTACTAAGGAAAACTTAAATCTCAATTTAATTTTTTTAATTGTTCAATTTCATAAATTGAAAGGAGGGGAAAAATGCAGAAATACAGGCGTATATTATTTTAGGAAACGACTAGCAGTCTCTTGTCTTTTATGTGCATAAAATGCATTAAAAATTATATCCATAAAATTCGAAATTTTGTTCCTAAAATTACCAAGCAGAATCACGTCCTTGTGTTTGGTAAGACGAAATTTGTAAATAACCAGGTGTATCATACGTACCATACAAAAATTATTCCTCATAATTTTTAATATTTAACAAGGAAAACAGCTAGAAAAAAAAAACAAAAAACAATCATTTAAAAAAAAAGAAAAATGATCTACCTTGTAACTTGTGATTGATAATTTTACCAGTGAAATTGTACTCATTAAAAGTCTTATAAATGAGGTGCTCGTTTTACAACTTTACAAATAAACCTAGAAATCGTTATAATGATTGCTGTTGATGGATCTAAAATAAAAAATAAAAACCCAACGGTAATGAGATCTTTAGACCTTGGACGCAAACCTGTCAGGATATCGGACCTCCACACAAAATTGCTAGTAAACAATCTCGGAGGTCATGTTAGTATAGTTTTATGAAATAGCGGACAAAATAACTTGGCGTATCAATAACAAGCTTAATCTTATTAAATTGACCCATAAATCAAATAATTATAAAATTAATTATTTGTATATTTATTAGAAAATGCTCGTATACATCATTATAATTTGATTTAGGATTGATGAATTAAATGCCACTTCTATTGAGATTATTTTATTTGAAAACTAGTTTCGAATGCTAAACATTCATCTTCAGTTCTAAAACATACAATAAAATTTTCAAAACATCAGTACTATGTTACATAGATTATATATACTAAAGTTTTTTAAAAAGATAAGACAAGAAATCAAGCATAGGCACTCACCTTCGGGGTAACTAAAACACTGAATTTGTGAGAAGTAAAAGGGGGCAGGTAGGTTAAGTTTTTGATTTACAACGGGGTTTCCCTTATGACTCATTGGGTTTTTCCGTTCCTATGGGAAAAAAAATTTAAAATGGGGCTATTGGATATGTTAATCTGATCATTTAAACAAAAATCTGGATCGGTTTTAAACGATTTTATTATTTCTAGTTATTCAAAAGTATTTAATTTTAGGCTATTTTCTACTTGATGTAATATTTTTACTCCCGAGTCTTTATTAAATTTGTGGTTATTTTCATTTAGATGGATAGCGAAATTGGAATTTTGGGTCTTATTAGTGTCTGCTCTTATATGTTCATTTACTCTTTGATTTACTGATCGTCCGGTTTTTCCCGTGTATTTTGCTTCACAGTCATTACATTTTAATTCGTATACGCCGCTATTTTGGAAAGGGTCTATTTTGTCATTCGGTGATGGGAAGTATGATGAAAATGGCTTATCTATTTTAAATGCAGGGTTTAAACCTAATTTTTTTTATTCAATATCGGATATTGGGCCGTAGTATGGTATCAAAATATATTTATTAGGGGTAGCTTTATCCTCTGGGGGTGTTTTGTATATATTATTCATAGTATATATATTATTGTATATATTATTCATACTTTATCCCGCCGTCTTAAAACAGTTAAATCGTTAAACATTTTTAAAAGAGTGTCCTTTTAAGGTCCGCCATCTTCAAACCGTTAAATATTTTAAAACAATATCCTGGAGGACTACAATGGAGGAAGTTATCCTTCGGATAACTTAAAAAACCGTTAAAACAGCAATCCTTAAGGACGAAAAAGCTAATTCTAATTGTGGATGGAGAGAGTGGCCAAGGATGTCCTTCGGCCTCGAAAAAACGTCAGATCCTGGCAGATCTGTAAAACAGTGTCCTTAAAAAACCGTTAAAACAGCAATCCTTAAGGACGAAAAAGCTAATTCTAATTGTGGATGGAGAGAGTGGCCAAGGATGTCCTTCGGTCTCGAAAAAACGTCAGATCCTGGCAGATCTGTAAAACAGTGTCCTTAAAAACTGTTAAAACAGCAATGCTTAAGGACGAAAAAGCTAATTCTAATTGTGGATGGAGGGAGTGGCCAAGGATGTCCTTCGGCCTCGAAAAAACGTCAGATCCTGGCAGATCTGTAAAACAGTGTCCTTAAAAACCGTTAAAACAGCAATGCTTAAGGACGAAAAAGCTAATTCTAATTGTGGATGAAGAGAGTGGCCAAGGATGTCCTTCCTCGGCCTCAAAAAATCGTCAGATCCTGGCAGATCTGTAAAACAGTGTATTGTATGTTTTAGAACTGATGAATGTTTAGCATTCGAAACTAGTTTTCAAATAAAATAATCTCAATAGAAGTGGCATTTAATTCATCAATCCTAATTGTATTGATCCTTCTATATTATCATGCGTACCTCAAGTGATAATTTGATTTATCAGTGTTTGGAGAATATAGTCAAGTTTTGATTAACTGTCGCACTTGTGAATAATCGATGCAAACGTAGTATTTTAGAAAAAGCTCAATTTTTCCCCCTTATTAGTATTCACCTCTGTAATAGCCACATATAAACAGAAAAAATTAGCTTTCTAGTGATACTCATAACCCAAAATTCACAAAAATATTTTTACTTTTACAAAATGCATTTAACCTACTATTATTATTTTTATTATTTTTTTTTTTTTTTGTTATTCTGACTTCATTTATTAAATCAAGCATAACATGAAGAAATTCAAAAGTTCCACAGATATAAGAAATATAGTGCTTATTTATTGTACGAGTATATCACTAATTTTGGCCCATTGTACCTACTCCTCTCTTCTACCTGAGCCCCGCTTAACCGGTCTTCTAATATCCGGTCCTAGGATTATCCGGTCTATCTCAAAGAAGGACTATAAAACGATTTTCTTATGAACGAAGAAATAATCGGTATCGCCCGTAAAAATGCCTGCAAACGATAAAACGATGGTAAAGTATTAGATGTGGAGGAGTTATTAAAAATATGTTACAGAGAAGTAAATAAGTTTTTAGAACTTTTGATAGATACTTAAAGTATATATTAGTATACCGACTCGTATTCAATCCTTACTATCCAAAATCCTTCGAAAAAACCTCAATGCTCCTTACTTTGTCACCAATAAACTTATCCATAAAGATCTTAATGTTCCATATGTTGCTGATTTAGCTCACACTAGATATCTATACTTTCATAGTAAGCTCGATAATCACTCAAATCCGTTAGTTTCTCAACTTGCTTCCCACTCCATTCCTGATAATCCTTAGAGGCGTCTGAAACGCAGATAGCCTAGTGACGTTCAAGTGTAGAATTTTTAATAAAGTGCTACTGATGAGTAGTTCTTTTCAAGTTTTGACATGTTGTTATAATCGTTGTCAATACATTGACTTGATGTATATATTTTGTACAGTTGTAAATTTCAAGCAATATATATTAAAAATGATAAATAAAAACCGAAAAGAATTATTGCTTTTCCAAAAAAAATAAGTGCATTACATATTGAAATTAATAAAAAAAAAAAAAAAAAAAAAAAAAACCCGCTACCTGGTTTAGTCCAACTGGTTTAGCTCAAACGTTTAACTTGGAATCCGCATATAAGTCTAAAACGACAAGAAACAAACGCTCTTAGATGCCGACTAATTATAAAAGACTCATTTATGAGACATTAAATAGACCTATTTGGACATAGAGAGTGCAAATCTAGGGCTCCACTAAACCATCTAATTCATCTCCTTAAAATGCAAAATCCTTCGTAAAATCCCTAATGCTCCTTAATTTTTCACCAATCAACTTATCCATAAACATCTTAATTTTCCAAATGTTGCTGATTTAGCTCACACCAGAAACCTAACCTTTCATAACAATGGAGTTTACTCATGTATTATTTGTTCATCTCGAGTCGGATGAAAATACTTTTTAAAATACGACCGTTACCTCTTATCTTAGATGTAGTGGTTATCTCATTATTTGTGCTTTCCTTGCATAAAGTTACATAATATCTTCTTAACATTATGGCCTTCGTGCTAAAATTGTATAACGTCCGTGCTGAATAATTCAAAATTGATTTAAACAAGGGAATCTGAAAAGCGAAATGATCTTATGTTGCTTACGTGGTTTTGCAGTCAGAGAGATCATAATTGAAAGAATCGATGTTATATATATCGGGCAAGATAAAATACAGTTTTGAAGTTATAAAGGAGTAAATAATTATTAGCTTTTCCTGGATAAGTTATATTCGGTATCCCGAGGTGCTTTGATGTTTTCCACCCCTATCCCGAATTAAGTTGGCTTCATTCCATTTCCCGTAGAAAATATATTCGTGGAATATTCTTTTACCGATTTATCAATAGCCTTCATCCTTTCTATGTTTACAATATGCCTCAGTTCAGATCTGCAGTCAATTCAATGCACACATAATCCCGTCTTTCTGATCTACGCTGAGTCAAAATGATACACACATTTTTTTTTTTTTTCACGTTTTCCCTCTCACAGTAACCCTGTAAGAGGGGCGTGTATTTTTAAATACCTGTACATGCTCCATGCATCTAGCATATAACATGTTTTGAATTTTATAAAATATGTAATTTAGATATAATTTACATTTAGTTTTTTTGTGCATGACTCAAGCTTTATTTCTGACTTGCAACCCCCGGACGCGGATTCTCCCACTCTCAGAAGTAAAGAACATAGATGTTTTATCTGATTATTGAAGTTTTATTTGTTTATCAATAAATATCTTGAATTGAAGTATGTAATTGAGTGTTACTGTTTTAATGATATTTTCAACCGAGGGATGCAAGTCTGAAATAAAGCTTAAGTCATGCACATTACATTTGAAAAAAATCCAGTATTGTCGAAGTCATTCTTACTTCCCTTTGAATCATTTATTTCATTTATATTATCAGTATATATGTATATATATATATATATATATATATATATATATATATATATATATATATATATATATATATATATAGAGAGAGAGAGAGAGAGAGAGAGAGAGAGAGATCAATTTTTTTTTTATTAAGGTTATTGACTAAATTTTTTTACCAAACAATATCAAATCATTGCTAAAATAAAAAGATTTAGGGAACCCAAAGACTCGATACCCACAACACCAATTTCTATCTACACACTTCCCTCCATACCACCACGTCATACAAATATCCAGGAACTTAGTCCTGATATTGTTCTCTAATCGTCTCTAATCTCGGTTAACACCAACAACGTTTACTCAACGTTCACCCCTAACTTTTAGGATTCGGTTATTATAAAATCTAATATTATTAGACTTTTGGATTCCCAGTTTATCCGTCACGTTGTCATTAGATAAATGTCCAGCGATTCTAATGTCTCATCCTTTACTAGGGAAAATGTTCTATATCCATCGATAATAAAAAAAAAAAAAAAAAAATAAGAATATGATTTTTGAATAAACACAGAACAGTGCGGGAATATGAACTCTTACTAGTTTAATATGGCATTATAAGCAAATTATGGAAAATATTTTATACAATAAAATATTAGAAATTAAATGATTAGACTTTAATTTTTATAATTTTAATTGGAGGTTAGAGAGGGATGATAGAAAGAATAAAATTTGTTCTAACCGTGGCGTCATACCTATCAAGAGAGAGAGAGAGAGAGAGAGAGAGAGACGTTGACTAAATTTTTTTACCGTAAATGAAAACAATATCAAATCATGCTAAAATAAAAAGATTTAGGGAACCCAAAACTCGATACCCACAACACCAATTTCTATCTACACACTTCCCTCCATACCACCACGTCATACAAATATCCAGGAACAGCGATATTCTAATGTCTAACACCAACAAACGTTTATCAACTTTACTATTCGGTTATTATAAAATCTAATATTATTATGTTCTGAATTCCCAAGAAATTTTGTAACTTCTCTCGCAGTTTATTCTTTTTATTTAATAAAAAAGTCTTTTTATGTTCTCATTAGATACTAGGTCACGTTGTCATTAGATAAATGTCCAGCGATTCTAATGTCTCATCCTTTACTAGGGAAAATGTTCTATAACATAAACGACCACGTTTCGCACTATTTGAGATTTATACTAGGATAATAGGTAGGACGACAGTCTCGAAAATTCTAATATTTTTCTGGATAGACCTATTTCTTCCTTCTATTTTATGATCGTTACTACGCTAAATTTAACGCATTCAACATCTTTACCATACAATGTCAAATCAATAATAAACCGCATAGAAGCGTAATACAATATATGTTACCTATTGGAAGATTCGGGTTAATGGAGGACGAAGCAGCCCCAGATAGCCAAATGCCGAAGTTGGTGGTAAGGGCTTCCACGCTGGTACTGCTCAAGATGGTCACCACCTTCCCTGGGCCTTGGCCGAGCTTCCGAAGTACCGAGCTTATAGCACCGGCGTTGTCCAAGACCGCGCCGAAGGTGGACTTTTTCTTCGTCCTGGCGTCTTCCTGCAACAGGAAATAATTTATTATATATATGGCAAGTCGGCCGGAAGGCATCAGAAGTGAATTGAAGGACATAAAGGCTCATTTACAAGGAATGACCTAGACAAGCCTTTCAGTTCGATGAGAAGTAGATCGAATCTATCAATAACTAGTTTAACTACATAACACAATACTTAAGATATAAAATTATTTATTCACTTTATAGTAGAATTTAAGTAATTTATTTAAAGTATAATTATAAATTTACATGGATATTTAACTCAACGAAGATAAAATGTTGGCTTCTTCAACTTAAAATGTTTGGATAATTTTTAATCTATTTTTTTTGTAAAAACATGGCTACAGTTTGACTGATAATAAATATATGAATATTCAATCAGCATACCTTAACAATACATATATATATATATATATATATATATATTTTTTTTTTAATAATTACAAACTGCCTCACTCAAAGGCAATGAGTAATATGGATGACAAAGACTCATTCACACAATATGTACATTCATATAAAATAAAGAAAATTAAAATAAACAGCCTATAAATATACAAGAAATAAAATAAGGCATAAAATAAAACAGAATATAATAAATCATAATATCAAATAGCTGATATTGTTGAAACAAATAAATAAATAATAATAAAAATTAAGGAAGAAAAGAAAAGGATCATAAATACAATTATACTCTATATACAATATTTACAAACTTTACAATATTTACAAATTTCCGAGAAACACCTCAATCCAAACTTTTTCTCCGAGGGCAAGCCGGGCTCAGAGAGTTCCAAGCGTTGTTCTCTCAGTTGCGTCACTAGCAGGATCTAGTGAAGGCTGAGAGAGAGCGCTATGGCACAGTCGCACAGGACTTGAGTAAAAAAGCTGACCATTGCCAGAACTCCAGTAATAAATATATACAATAAGTCTCGGGGCCATTGCCGTTTTAATCTGTGAGGTGGGTTATATGGATGCATGAAACTGGATAATCAATGAGCAAGAAGGTTGGATGGTTGGAAAGGCTTTGATGGAATTTGGAGAATTTAAGGGGTATCAGTTGAAGAACGAAAGGCATATTGAGATCATTATGTAGAGTTTTGCTAATATCAGACGTAAACAAAAAATTATACGTCCTAAATATCAACTCATAATATTCCAATTTAACCCTAGAGTACAAAACAGCGTGATTTTTACGACCACGACAAATAGAACAAGGTGAGGGACTAAGGTAAACTGGATCCATGGACACCTGCTCATTAGTACCTTTTCACCACTTGCAAAAGATAGTTGTGACGTAGTTTTGTGTCTAAATTTAAGTGTGTGTTTCATGGAATCAGAAGATTGCTCACCCAGACTCATAATTTTTACTAACATTTGTGAAATGGTTACTTGATCAAATTCCTATAATATATATATATATATATATATATATATATATATATATATATATATATATATATAATATATATATATATATATATTATCTAAATACTTGTTTAGAAAAGAAAAATACTCTGAATCGGATAGATTATTAATAGAGAATTAATAGACCCATGGATGAGGAATCGGTTGAATTTGGTAACGATTCATCTTGAATTACACTCAACAATTGGGTACGGAAACTACTTCTGCTGAAGAAGAACTGAGAACAACTCAACAGGAGCGAACAACTCAACAGGTGCGAACAATTCGTTACGTAAGCCCGTCACGGAAAAGGATGGATTACTTCATCAATTAGTCCAGTCAATAGTAGAGTATATGGAATATGCGATTATTTTTTACCTCAGGGCTTCTTTAGGAGTAGTTAGAAGATAATAACCTCACTTTTTGTTTAACATTTGCTTCAAGTACCTTCCACAATCACACACACACACACACACAAACATATATATAAATATACACTCAGGGTGTCCCGAATTTAAATGGCAAAACTTCAGGAACTTATAGGGGACCGAAAAACTTAGACAAAAAGTCCTTTAGAGATTTGCTGGTTTTGGGTTAGTTTAGTTTGCTAGTTTAGCTTAGTAGCAATAATTTTTTATAAAATGTACTAAACAAAATAGAATATTTAAACAAGAAAATTCAACTTAATTATTAAACTAGAAAGCCAATTAAAAATCGAATTGTATCCATATATTATATATTATATATATGAAAGATTGTAACCATGAAAAGATGTAGGAAAATGTAATTGTTTACATAATCTCCCAGTGCCAGTTATAAAAGATGGCGGTGGTAATTTTCTTTTGATATCTCTTATTTTAATTTCATAATCACTAGCGATGTCCAGAAGAATAAATTTTTGGGTTCTATCATGATAAAATTTTCTTCAAGTAGCAAATGTTGAACGTGAACGAGTCTACTTTTTCTTTGATTAAAGCTATAAAATGCTTTACAACACAAAACATTGCTACCAACATATATTTCTTCATCTTCAATTTCTTTACCTTGTTCATAATCATTCATCAATTCATCCAAAAAATTACAATCTTCGCTTGATGGATCAGCCAAGATCTTATATGTGAAATCACCATCTTCACTAGTTGGATAGTTTGTTATAAATAGTGAGTGGCGAGTTTTTTCCTCTTAAAAAAAAAGGTTAAACGAATAGTAGGTATCCAAATTTAGGCATTTTATATCACGCGGAATGCCTACAAACCTTTCTGCAATATTTATATTTGAAATAATGAATTAATAAACAAAAAGAAAAATCTGTTGTGCCTGTGGACACTTTACCTATCTGTCCACAGGTTCAGCTGGCAATGGTGTCCACAGGTTTCGGTTGTACCTGTTGTGCGGAAAGCTCTGTTTTACAAAACCTTCCCTCCTCCCACTCTATCTTAATTAAAAATGTCCACTGGTATAACTGTGCTTTAGGTAAAGAACCTTCCCCTATCTATATTACATATTATGTAAGTATATGTATATATTTTTGAACACTAAAAGCTATATTACTTCCTAATTTTTTTCAAAAACGTTGGTAAAACACGCTTTTATCTCATAACGATCACAACGAGGTACTGAAAAAAAATTGAACTTGGAAAGACAATTGGAACAACAACCTGTCTGGGAATTCCGATGGGTAGTTGAGTGGAAGAGAAAGGAGTGTAGGAATGCAGTTCTGTGAGATGAGGAGTATAGGTCAGAGATACGGGATCGTGTGTGCTTTGAATAGACTGAAGAACTGAATTGAAGGATATTATTGATAAGTGGAGGGTGTTGATAATTTGAATAGTGTTGATTAGGAATTAACTCAGGAAATGTCGTCTATATATATATATATTCGGAATAAGGGTTAAATAGGGATGAATAAATGAGTGCTCAAATGAGGGGTGTAGAGAGCCTGAAATATGCGATAAGTTTCGACTTCACAGCTTCGTTAACATACTAAAAGTCTACCCCCTAACGGTAGGGAGGACGCTTTTTTTTCCAGTGTTGGTTTTCCGGAAAAATAGTTAGACGCTGACCTTTTGTGAATAACATGGTCTATAAATGTCTCAAATAATTCGATATTGTAATTAAAATTCGATTTTCAATATTAACATAAACCCTACGTGTATTTGTAAGAACTAGAAACTAATTATTTTATTTTTATTTTAATAGTTATCATTATTTTAATTAGTTTAAAATGTCAGAATAATAATAAAATAAAAAGGCAAAAATCTCAAATGAAATTACTATCAATTAACTCGAAGAAAATAAAGAATTGAATATACTACGATAACAAAAGTTTATTTCGTTTTATCGCTTTTTGTGTACACAAAATTATTCCACAATCATGCAGGTAACTACAACACAATCATGCAGGTAAGCGGAAAATAAAGAACATTAGTATATAGATGGTCTGCAGGATTAAGAAATTTAATTTGAAAAACTGCGTCCTACAGACAACTGAATCACAGGTAATCGAAAAAAAGAAAACATATGATCATGGACGGTCAAGGGGGACGACCCCTAAAACATGTTCCATGTTATTCTTTCTTTTTGTCCTTCCAACCTCTTATATGAATTCCAAGTAAGATGTTTCCTTATCTCCGCTAGAAGATCTTTAATAGGGGTCACAGGAAAATTATCAAAGGATGGCAGAAAGAAATGGATTTTTTGGATTTATTTTAATCACCAACTTTCCATTCCTTTCTTATATCATAAATTGATGAATTTTTGCCACTTATAGTAGTTTTGAATATTCAACATTCACATCAATTCTAAAAACTTGTAAAAATTCAAAACACCATCAATTTGATATATATATGTGCCTCTTCTAAGGAGGCAAAGCGGAGAGGCTTACTGTAGCCAATAGTTCAAAAAAAGATTATAGAGCTGATAGAAAGAAAGCGAAAGAGTAGGCAGTCAGGTAAATAGACAATCCCTTAGGTTTTCCCTATGAATTGTGTTTTGTTTATAACAAGACTATCGGAAATAATTATTTGGACATTTAAAAAATTAGGATTGTTTTTAAACAATTTCGATATGAAGACTACGGGGTAAGAACGGGCCAAATCCTACTTTTAATACTTTCCAGCTGTGGAAGTTTTCTCAAAAAAACGATACATCTATCATAAAAGTTTTAGTTTTTCTTTCATAAATTGATTACATTTTCTTTGCTGTTCAGGAAAATAATCACAACATATAAAATATCACTATATTTAAAATTTATAAAATTTGTAATAAATGCTACAATGTATTATGGGTACGTAATATTCTTCTTCTTCTTTCTCTTCCTCCTTAGTGCCTTTCAGAGTGGAGGTGCCTCTGTCAAGGCAAACCAATCCTCCCTATCCCGAGCCAGCGCCCTCATGGCATTCCAGTCTTTGCCTCTCTTCTCTCCCACCTTAGAAATGTAGTCCATCCATTGTACGTAATATAATGTTTATTAATAATTAATAATAAGATGGCGAGATGAAAAAGGGCCGGCACTTCTTTGAAGTCTGGAATATGAGTGTTAAGCCATAAAACCCTTCAAAGGGGATCTGGGCCAGGCAAAACTAGGCGAAACCTTCGACCTTATACCTGAAAATATTTCGTCCACTAAAGTTTACAAGAGGCAAAGAAATCTAAAAGTATAGGGAAAGGGATAAGGGTGTTTAAAAGGGTGGCCCTGGAAACGGGAAAGGGAGTTAGATCGATGGAAAGTTTTGCGGAGGAGTCTTGGGAAGACAGATTTGATGAAGAGATGATAGACGGTTGTAGGTAATATGGCTGAGGGGAGATGCTGGAGGTCCTCAGCGATGATCTCTTGGATGGCCAGCCTAGAGAGACAGGAAGGAAGCTCTGATTAAGACAAGACCAAACATGCCGACTGAAGACCCATAATGATAAGTACCCAATATTTTGTAATATTCTGTATTAAGTAGAGAAATGGTAATCAGTAAGATATTAATAGATGGGGCTCTACTTATATATTTACATAGTATTTCTAAAAACCCCAAGAGCAACATAGCAATGCCAAGAACACAAAGAACAGGCCATGTCAACGATTCAGGGTGTGTTAGTTTCAAATAACACTTTTCAGATTTTGCGCCTCGAAGTGTCATCAAGTGTTTCAAATCTTCTTTTTTTCTTTTGGGAAATCCGAAAAGGTTTTTCGTATGCACATTTCGGAAAGTAGAGGGGTAACATTACTTCCTGATGAAAGTCTGCAGATCTGCTTTTTTTTTTTTCCTTGTTTTTTTAAGTCTTGGAACAACAATTGAACAGATCCATGACCTGCTGTATGTATGAGGTCTTCGACCTTTACAATATGTCCCGTTTTCTCCCGGTTCTATATATTTTCATATTCGGTTCTATATGTATTAGTTTTCATTCCCGAATCTTTCCTTAATTTATAGTTACGTTCATTAATATGTATTTCGAATTTGGGATTCTTCGTTTTATTATTATATACCTTTTTATGTTCCTTTAACCTTTGATTTAGTAATGCTCCAGTTTATCCTGTTCATTTATTCATCTTCACTGTCATTGAAGTTTAGTTTGTACTCTCTGCATTTTCGGGAAACGTTTGTTTAACCTTTCGTTTAAGGGAATTATGATAGGTTTTTTTTTTTCGTTATAAATGAAAAATTAAAAGCCCTTCTTATTCGCTTTCTGTTATGAATTTTGTATTTTTAAATTAATATATATAATCTGTATATCAAATTTCTGAATTTTTGTTTGTTTTTAGAACGGATGAAGGATGGTAAACATGCAAAACTAGTCTTCGAATAAACAAAATACCTATAGAAATGGCAAAAAACTCATCAATTCCTAATACTATTGATCCTTCTATGATAGTAATCATCCGTACCTCCACCCATTCTTGAATGTTTTTAATTTAAAAGTGAAGTGATCGGGATGCAGTAAATGGATTATTATTTACTGATACACAAGTGCTATATCCATATGGTTGGAATGAAATATCAACTTCATAAATGTACAATACAAATCACAAAAATCTTAGTGTCTATTGCATCAGGTTAATTCATTTCGCAAGTCGTGTTTGCTCCAAGTTCATAATGAAACAATTTAGTGTGTTGGTTTGTTATGCGAAAATGTGCATATTACACAATTCATTAAACTAAAATGTTTATTTAAAGATTAAAATAGCAGTCGAGATAAGCTTATCGACACAAAAAAAATATATAACGTCATTAAATGAAATAATTGAAAAGGTCATCATCATCATAGTCATTCCTCATTGAACCGCTTAAGCAGTGTGAGGAGGAAGTCTATAGAGCCTTCTCCAGCTCAGTCGGTCGTTTACTAGCTGTTTTTTGCAGTTCCATTTAAGTCCTCTTTTTCGGAAGTCCTTTTTAACTTCGTCCTCCCATTCAGTTCTAGGACGGCCTGTTCCTCGCTTTCCTTCTACTTTTACCCTATAGGCTTCATTGGTAACTCTGTTCTGATCCATTCGTAGATGGTGTCCATTGATTGAAAAGGTTTTTATTAATAATAATAATAAAAAGTTGTATTCAAATGATTGAACAGTTTACAATTGCACATATTAAATATTATTACATGTTGTAGTAATAAAACACTACATAGTGAGCTTAGCTAAAATGGATATAATTTGGAATACATTTTTTAAAAGTAGGAAATATAATAAAAACCTACAAAATAAGAAAAAAAAAAAAAGAAATTGATAGAAACAAATACGTAACAAAAATATACTCAACTAAAATGCATAATTAATTAGCTTTTTGTATGTTATAGTTGATTAACTTATATATTATTTTTGTTTCAATGAATTTAATTTCAAGCTGAAACAATAACTTTTGGATGTCTTATTAGCTAAGTATTATTCTAGTAGTATATGGTTTGTACGTTTGTGTATGTATCTTCTTAAGGATTGCTTGTTATAACTGCATATTGTTTGAATTATTGGATTTCCTGAATTGTTTGTAGAGTTGAAAATGTTCCGGGTCTGTGTGTGAATAAATTGTTTAATTGTTTGACAGTTTAATTCGAGAATCATGTCGGTTATTTTTGTATATCTGGGGTAGCCATTTATTATCTCATCCATCGGTTTTGCACCCTTTCAATTTTTTTATAGTTTGAGTCACAGGTCTCCATACGGGAGAGGCATACGTCAGTAATGGTCTCAAGTCTGATTTATGCAAAATGATTTTGTTTTTGATCGACAGTGGGGATTTTCTTCTGAAATACGGGGCCATAGTACTTATTATTTTTTTGGCTTTAGGTTTTTATTTGTGATTTGATGAAATTGACAAAATTGAGCCAAAATAACAAAGTTTCGAAATTTTTTTATAAGTGCGCAGCTATGCAGGAATGGGATTTCAAGCTAAGTCTGCATGCTTTTTGAATTCGTAAAAGACGTTATCGGGAATTGAATGAGAAGCAAGTTGGGAGACAATTGGATTCGAGTGGGTTTAGATTTTATTATGAAAGGATTGCTATCTAGTTTTGGCCTCATCAGCAATATATGGATCATTAGGATCACTATGGATAAGTTTGTTTGTGACATAATAAGGAGCATTGAGGATTTTACGAAGGATTTTGGTTAGTAAGGATTGGATACGAGAAGAATTGGAAGATTTTGTGGAGTCCGAAAGTTCAACACCGTATGTCCAAATAACTTATGTAAATGAGTGTTTTGTAATTATTAGAGAGCTTTGAACGTTTGGTTAATAAATGTTGGAGTAGTCGAAAACGAGCAGTTTCTTATAGTTTAGGAATTGTTTGTGGATTCTAAACCGCTCATTTTAGGATTATGTTTTGAAATAGCAATTAATATATCCTGAGGTATCAGCATCGATTATCTAGAATCGATTTCTTGATATCAGTACCGGAATCTAGAATCGAAAATTTTTGGTACCGACACATCACGGGTTTTAAGAAAAAAAAGTTGAGGCGTGTTGAAAAATGTGTTAATGGACTTTGTGAAAATTTCTTAATCCTATTTTATCGTCTAAATTAGGTCTCTTCATTAAAAAAAAAAAAAATCCTTTTCAAACCTAGAATATAATTTATTATTATTATTATCACGGGCTCTGAAATCTAGTAAAAAAAAAACATAAAAAGATAGCTGATGTAATTTTGCAACCACATAAAACTGGTGTATGGAATGTTGGTGATCTTTATACCATTTTGTTTTGTTGTGAATCATGTTTTGTTTTTCTTAATTAATTTTATTTCGCACTATAACAATGTAATACCATACATGTTACATGTAATGTATTTTCCTTTCACAAGCTGAATACACAATCAATGAATTAACTCATTTGTATCACATATTAAAGAAGAGACATAAATATAAAAAAAATGGCCAAGCATCTTGTATAATATTTATCGAAAGGACACAATGTGAAAACTGATTAAATTGATTGTCTATTATTTAAAAAGGTTTAATATTGATATAAACGTTACCTGCCATTATGAAGGACGTTCTAGACAAACATTTACATATCTCTATACAACTGCAAACTGTTCGGTTCGCTATGGATACCGATCTTCTCTGATGAATTTCTGTCATTATTTTGCTCTCGATTTCCTGCGTTGTAATACGCCATTATTTTTTTATTAAAAAGAAATTTACAAAAGAGGTTGTTTGGCTAAGTATGGTTCTTCTTAAGTGTATTTTGTAATAACGTTATAATATATACATATAATATGATGTATGTAGGTAGGTAAAAAAAAACTAAATGCCCGTTAAAGCGGCAAACAAGCAGTATAATTGTTTTTGGCTTTATTATGTTTAATCGTTTTTGTTTTTTTTGCTTTTTAATGGTATTTACAACTGTTAATTTGAGGAAAGTGATTAAAATGACATGTCAATAACATGTAAAGAACTACACACTATTAGTATTACAATAATAGTTCTACACTAGAAGGTCTCTAAGCCATCTTATTTTTTTACGCCTGGGAGGGTTATCGTGAATGGAGTATGAGGCACGTTGGGAGACTAGTAAATTCGAGTGGGTAAGGAGTTTACTATGAAAGATGTCTGGTCTGGGATAAATCAAATGGAACATTACGATCTTTATGAATAAGTTTGTTTGTGACAGAATAAGGAGTATTGAGGATTTCACGAAGGTTTTCAGATTGTAAGGATTGGATAAGAGAAAAATCTGAAGGAGAGGAGCCTCGAAGCTCAACTCCCTATGTTCAAATGTGTCTAATTACTGTCGTGTAAATAAGTCTTTTGTAATTAAATTGGGTGCTTTGAACGCTTTTCTAGTAAATATTGGAGTAGATTCAATAATTTAACATCTTACTTTTTTTCTCCTTGTACTGTAACTCAGTTGCATTTTAAAGTATTTATGAGTAAAAGAAAAAAAAAAGTTTTGATTTTATTTATTTATTATTAGATGATAGGGTTAATCATTTCTTTGAGGAGGTCTAACCTAAAAACTAAAAACTTAAATTTGTTCACACACAGTTATATATTTCTCCCAACGTTGATGGACTTTTATAGTTTTGTTGAACAAGTTCTTCACAGGCAGTGGTAAATTTGACCTTAAGTGACACAACTCAAAATCCTGCATTACAAAACGCATACAATTCTTACAGTCTTGTATGAAATATCGAATGTTTACTTGAAATATCTTTTAATCCCAATCGCAACTGAGATGTATCAAGTGGGATTTGAAATTAACATGACATTTTGACATAGATGATTAGTGAACTTAAACATAATAGTAAATCAAGGACTTTTGTGTTGTGACATTTCTGAAATGCGGTCTATATATTAAAAAATAGATAAATACATAAAATTATAGCGATAAATTAACTGAGAGCATAAATTATCGAAACAAAAAATAAATAAATAAAGGAAATAGTAAAATAAATTGTCAATCATAATAATAACACCAGATTTCCTGAAAAACTCCTACGGCACTACACATGAATTCAGGACAAATACGATGAATCATGAGTCAGCTCGAAAAAGACTGAAAAGGAACAGACTAGAAGAGCTCCTAAGATAAAGCAGCAATAATTCAGAAGTAGGTACCGAACGAGGCTGAAGTCTCTCAACTCTGACATGCCTATTATATTCTTTTGATTTTATTTTTTTATTGTACCCATTTATTATCGCTGTTTGATTGACAGCCGGGGATAACAAAACAAAGATAAAATATAATTATCATACTGAGAAAAAAAATACGGTCATGTTTAATAGAATGGCTACGCAAATTAAATTGTTGTCAATCACGAAATCAAGGTTACTTTCGTAATTACTAACACTCACATTGTTATTTGAAGTGGGCTGTTCCGGAATCGGTCTTTCTTTGAACTGAATGACAATGTAGAATGTGAATCTTTTATTTTTACTTTAAAGTATACTAAAGAGAATCTTTTTTACGTAATGTTTAACAAATGCTTTGTAATTTGGAAATATTTAAGCAATTAGTAGAATAATTGAATTAGGTAATCACAAAATACTTAGTTCTTCTCATAGCACTACAGTTCAGGGTGGACCTTGGCTTCTCGTTCCATTCGCTCTCCTGAGTCCTATTCCTCCTGTCGGCAACCCCAAGTACTCTTAAGTCCTCCTCAACATCCTTTAGCCAGAACTTTCTAGAGCGTCCTCTCTTTTTCCTGGGAAGCTCTCTACTCTACTCTCTCTTCACCATTCTGTCACTGGTCATCCTTTCGACGTGTCCAAGCCAGCTTATTCTTTTTGATTTTATAATCCGCAGAATATCAACATGTTTGATTGCTTCGTCTTGTTCTTGATTACTGCTTATGCGCAATATGTAAATACTTAGTTATATACATCAAAAAAGCAATTTAATTGTTGATTTTTAAACTGTCGAATATATTTTATAAGTCTCGAACTTTTTAATTCTTGAACCATAACACTAACTAAACAGGAATGAGCAAGATATTGAAGACCTCAGATGTTTGTTTGTTTATTTCGTTTAACGTCACTTTATTCTGCTATGGCTAATCGGACGATGCTACTTTGGGAGTTATAAATTTTGCCTATCCAGGTATAATTAGGATAGGGATCTTTAACGAGTACCTGACATCGCACAGGCTCGGGACCTCCATTTTACGTCCCTTACGAAGGACGGCATAGCTAAGGATTTTTTACTCCCTTTAAAAAATCCTAAGGTCATCTGGTTGCGAAGCCGCGATCTTGGGTTTAGTAGGTTGCTATGCTAACCACCACACCACAGGTGACCCTAAGACCTTAGATGTTGAGGACCTATGAATAATCTACAATGGCCAAGAGCTCTTGGGGCGAGTCTCAGTACACCTGGTCGTGTTCTGGAATCCTACCTTATCTCAGTCAAAAAATATTTTGTAGAGTGCAAGAAATATGCGATTACTATGACTAATCAATCAACTATTTTACTGAAGGAGATTTAATTTTTATTTCTTTTAAAGGCGTAACTCCTACTTAGTCTTTAATTTTCCTCGACATGTTTCGGAGCACACTGCTCCATCTTCAGGATAACTGTGATTTCTTTCACTTTGTCATTTGTGTAGTCTTTACTGACACTCAACTGAACATTGCTCTCAAATGAACAGGAAATTTAATTGACTGGGTCACCTGTGGTGTAGTGGTTAGCATAGCAACCTACTATTCCCAAGATCGCGGGTTCGCAGCCCGGCAGATGACTTTAGGATTTTTTAAAGGGAGTAAAAAATCCTTAGCTATGCCGTCCTTCGGAAGGGACGTAAAATGGGGGTCCCGAGCCTGTGCGATGTCAGGTACTCGTTAAAGATCCCTATCCTAATTATACCTGGATAGGCAAAATTTAGGACTCCCACCGTAGCATCGTCCGATTAGCCATAGTAGCATAAAGTGACGTTAAACGAAATAAACAAACAATTTAATTGACTTAAATTTCGATTTGAAACTTTCTAGAGTCCACCGTTTTCGAAATATAATCGAAAACCCAAATATGGGACGTTCTCCCCTTCCCCCACCGTTAGCTCACCCACCAGGGGCAGGGACTTGTAATATGTTATCTTTTAGAGAATTTTAATACGTTTATCTTTTCCTTTTATAACTCCTAACGAAGCCCTGAGGTAAAAAATAATCGCATATTTCAGGCACTCTACTCTCCTCATTTCAGCACTCATTGACTGGACTACCTGGGCAGCTTGATATTGATTTCTTGGTGGAGGGACGGACTAAATCACCACATTCCCATCCTGGCTAGAATAGGTTAGGAATCTGTAGGATAACCCCATTCCCCATGATCTAGTTGGAGTACATAAGCACATCAAGCCCCCTATAGCAACAATAATAAACCTACCAACCTATCTTCCTTACTTTACTTCTTATGTTTGAAAAATAATACCCACAATATTCATTTACTTAAACATTTCTATTTACAATTAGATTCATTGAAAAATGGGTACTCGATGGAGGAGGGTCCCAGCGCGCTGAGTACTGAATGTCATGGGTTCGAATCCTACTTGTGCGGGTTAAAATTTAATTCATAGCGGACCCAAGAATGAATCTTGACCTTCCCACCATGGTTAAAATAGGTTGGTAACTTGTAGTATACTACTACTACCTTAGTTGGAGTACATACGGACGTTAAGCCCTAATAAATAGAAATAGAAAAAAACTTTATTCTAGGAAAATGTGCCTTAAGAATAACATACATAACGCAAAGTAAAATCATAACTGGCCGAGAGATTTTTAAAATAAAACAACATAGATAAAAGTGGATACAAATTTGTATAAGAACAAGTACCATTTCCAATTTCAGAGAATAGGGGATCGGACAAGGAACGACCCTTGAAATGCAGTACTTCTGAGGGATGGAGTATAGATATCGGAAAGAAGAGATCTTGTATGAAGTCAAATCCATAGTCAAATTGAGGAAAGGTAAGACTGGATACTAGAAGTTTACGTGTGGGTAGGGGAAGGTGGTGACGAGAGCGATGAAATAGTTTTAGGATACCGATTAACTTTCGGGAGATTTGGGCAATATGGTATTTCCAGGAGGGGGGGGGATCAATGGCTAAGCCTAAATTTTTAACAGATGGTTGGAAAGTAATTGGATGACCATTGAGGTGTGATGTGGGAAAGTTGGCATTCAAATGAAGAAGGAAATAGGGTCCTATAGCAATTGCTTATTTGGCTGCGTTTAACGTTAAATTATTCAGATTTGCCCAGGCACAGATTTCATGAAGGTCTTCCCGAATTTTGGAAAACGCAGCTAATAGCTCGGATGGAGGAAAGAAGAAGTAAATTTGGGATTCGTCCGCGGAAAGATGGTGGAAAAATGGTGAGTTGATTAAACAAACAAACAAATCAAAAATTTAAGCATAAAGAAATCATTACTATTGTCAACAATTTTAAAATAGTTACAGAACTCTTAAAGTTATTTCTCTCAACGGTCAACTCGAATAATCTGACGTAGTAGTGTTGTAAAACAGCTCAGCCGGGAGGCTACAATTCTCGAGCTTCCCTGACTCACGAAAAATATAATTTTTATTATATTTTAAAATATTTTATATTATAGGTAAATAAATCCTGCACAGTATTTATTATACTCACAATGCAGAGTGAAATATTTGTTAATTGTTATTTTTTTTTTAAGAGTAGATTTCAATCTTCAAACTGCTGATGAAATTGTGTTTATGATCTGTTCCCTTCTCCCCCTGTTAAATAATTGATTGATGTAAATTATGTACATTTTTGTGAAAAACTAAACAGATGGGTTTGTGGTTTGGCAATGTACCTTTTCAAAGAATTAACTATATAGTATTGTTCTATTTCCTTACCAAGTTTTTTTTTTTTCATTTTTGATTGTTTTTTTCTATTTTTCATTTGATTCGTACCATCTGGAGTTTCCAGAAAAATAATCATTAATTTGATTGGGACTCCAAGATTGACTTCATAAAAATTAAATTTTGTATGCTAACTTTTTTTTTGTGCTGAAAACTCAATTCTTGTAGCTCGAAGTTTAAAGACTGTAAGCTTTGAGCCTTCAGGGCTCAAGCTTTCAGAGCTCGAGTCTCAAAAGTCTCAACAGTCTAGCCCTTTTTTTAACAACACTAATCTGACGTCAAGAAACAAAGCTTCGTAACTAAACGTAAATTGATGTTACTCAAAATTTTGACACGCCTAAAAATTAAAAAAAAAAAAATGGTTTTGAATGGTGATGTAAACAGTATGTTGAATCAAAACCAGTCATTATTTCAGGCAAGTTTACTCAATAATTAAAAAAATTATTGATTGAAGAAATAATGATGTTTTAATGTTGACATATTTTTAATTAATAAAATGATTTGGTGAAATAACCATATGAATATCCTTTTTCCAATCCGCGATTTAAAAAACTTATGAAATAAGAGTTTCTCAGGTTATACATTTTATTTTTTAGAACGACGCTCAAAAATATGATTAGGTTTTTCTTTTTAGATCTATAATAATAAAATATTTAAAACGATACCGGCGTCATACAGTCTGCAAGGTTACCTTGTAAGTCAATATTATCGGTTTTCATTGTTGCAGCGTTTTCGCTAAGCTAAATTGCTTATTATGATTAAAAAATTTAATAAAAAATAAAATAAACCAAAAAATTAGGATTATTATTATTAATTAGAATTGATGAATTAATTGCCACTTCTATTGGAATTACTTTAATAAAAAAATAGTATCGAACGTTATATATTTAAGTTCAGAAGATAAATGTTTAGCATTTGAAACTAGTTTTAAAATAAAATAATTCCAACAGAAGTGGCAATCAATTCATCAATCCTATACCATCATGCGTACCTCAAGTGAAAACATTCGTTAAATGTATGACTGATAGTTCATGATAAATACAGATGAAGTACGTTTTAACGGTAAAAACATTTTATTGGGGTCAAGAAACGCAGAATAAACGAAAATGGACAGTTTAGAACTAATATTTCACTTGTTTTTACTAACTGATTAATAACAACAGTTTTCTACAGATTTTAATCTAATTTAGGCTTTATTTAGTTGTTTATTTGCAGTCTTATTTTAATTTATTTTTGATTTTTTAATTATTGTAAGCTATATCATAAACTCATAAACTGAAAATATTATAAACTTTTATTTAGAATTCCATTACTTTAGGAACCAGTGGAGAGTAGTTAGGTAAAAAAAATGACCTGTCTGTAATATTAGAATAATACTAAAAATTAGTTCTATTGTTTAGAAGTGTGTATTACATAAATTCTTAGATTAACATTTTTCATAAATGTTGTGCTAGATTGTGCTAGTATTTGGATAAAAATCTGTAGATTTACATTACATATAGAAAAATATGTACATTATAAAGGTGAGATATTTTTAAATAATCTTTTCAATAATTAAAATGCACGATCAAACGGCAAAAATAAGTGATTTAAATGAAAATAAATGACTAGTTATATATAATTAATAATATATTCCAAATTACCAAATACACCCGATCCCCATGCTTCCTGCAGGAGTCTATCATATTCTGCATGATTGGAGTTTTAGGAATGGCCATGGGACCGCCTTCAAGTATTCTTGCAGCCATCTCTCGTTCACGGTCGGTTGCAGACTGTTCTGCAGGAGCAAACTAGAGTTCCCCTACTCCGAGTGCTACTCGATAATATAGTCGTTTCCTGGCAACCTCGTCATCCTCAACGCCTTATCAGATTTGAAAACATTGGACAATATTTATGACAATTCTTGAAATCTCAGATAACGGTTCACATTTGACTTATAATAAGAGCCAAATATTATGCATCGTTCTACTTTTTTATTCTTTATCTTGCTGATTATTAAATGATTTATGTTTCCATTTCATTTTTCATTTTTTTTACTCTTGTCTATATTTCCAGTTTCCGAATGATCTCTGAATAAAGAAAACCCAACAGATTCATCCGATGGGATGAAAAATATGTTAGATTGGCAAACATTCTATGGTATTGAGAATCCCTTTCAAAAATTCTAAATAAGGAATAAATTTCGAAATAATGAAAAGCTTAATTTGTTTTATCAATAGTTTAATTGACTAAGAAAACATAATAGCTAGCCATATTTTCTGACAGAAATGTTAATTCACCGTCAAAGATGATATTAAAGAAACAAATTTTAAAAATAAAAGATAGTTAAAATACAAAATAAATCAAGGCCAATTGATAAACAAATAGAATTATTAATCACGTTATCCATGGACAGAAATATTATTAAAATATGGATCAAATGGTGTATGACAACGTTCGTTGCCGGAGAATATTTGATCCTACTCATACATTCGTCAAACAGGATAATAAAACGATCAACACAAGGGAAGATTATTAGAAATTAAGTTTTTGTTTATTTAGAATGTTTTTATTAACTTTGTAAATAGTTTTAAAATATTATAAATATTATTGCTATTGTTACTATTAATTTTTTTTTCATATTTTTTTCATTTTAATGTTTATTGTGTTTAATTGTTTTGAACTATAAAAAGGGAATGACAGCTAAAGTTGTATATAATTTTTTTTATTCTACCTTCAGAAATGCAACATAGTTTTAGTTATTTCAAAATTATGTACTTGGACTTGTATGAAATTTGTATATTTATGCAGTTTAATATTACCTTTATATTACATACTTAATAAATACCAATGATGAGAGGATTTTTTTACAGTATTTCTGTTTCTGAAGAAGGTCCCTTATAAGAAACGAGTTAAGATACGTCCAAATAGGTTTTATTATTGTCATGTAAATGAGTTTTTTGTCATTAACTGGAGGCTTTGAACGTTTTTTTAGTCGAAAACGTCGGAGCAGTTTTTTGTCCTTTAGGTCTAGTTAGTGGATCGAATAAATAAACAGCAAATAATATACGCAACTATTGCTTTTTAGAATGCGTGCAAAAAAAAAATAAAAAAATAAAAAAAAATTAAATTAAATTAAAAAAAAAATCGTTTTACCAATTCTTTTTCAAACATTTTAGTTTTATGATAAAAGTATAGTAGACTGGATGATGAATGGAGAACGCAGGTCGAAACGTTAGCACGTATTAAAGAATTCCTTCTTTGACGTGGTGTTACTTTGACTGCATCCCTGACAATCTTCTTCTCCATTTTAGTTTTATGAGTCATTGAAAATAGGAAAAATTGCATTTAACGTTCAAGGAGTATTGGAGATTTTAATTATATTTCGCTTTTCTAATTAGGTGAAACATCATTATGTGTACGTATTCTGGCTCAAAAGTCGGTATGGAGAAACATGTATTCCAATATTTGTACCAATCAAATTAAAATTTATATCTAATTTTAGCCAACACTGCTTAGAAATCGTTTGTAGAATTAAGACCTATTTGGACGTACGGAGTTGAGTTTACGATACCTTTAATTTATAATGGTATGCAATCTTTATAAACCAAAATCCTTAATACTTAAAAAGATTCATACTCATATTAAACCCCTAGGCTCCCAATTACTTCCGATTCTATAACCCACCGAGGCTTCTGAAAAGAAGTGACCTAATATAGAACATTTATTGAAGTGCTACTATTGGGTAATTTCTTCAGAAGTTATTTTAATCACATTTACTTGATAGATGTATTGTATACATTTGTAAATATAAATAAATGAATAAAAAAATAATAAAAAAATGTATCATTAATATATATTTTTTTTAATAAATTAGTTTCACCTTTCTAACTTTATATACATTTTTTTTTTCGTTTTGACCTGCTGTGGACCACGTTATTTCAACTGCTTGCGTCCTTAAGCTTTAATTCTTCCCCAGTACTCTCACAGTACTTTCTTTCATCAGTCTACTTCTTGCCTGTTTTCAGCTTGGTCTTTCTTGGAAGCACTTATACCCTCGAAGTTTTTTCTGGAGAGGAGCTCGTTCCTGGATATCTTCGTGTGTGATACTATTCTGATTTCTTTAAGATCTTTTTCAATTTCGGTGAACCAGGGTTCCTTGGTTTTCTTGTCAAGAAAGTATGAAAATATCTTGTTGGTCTGCCTCCGTGTGTTACATGGCCATAAAAATTCATCCTCCTTTTCCGAAAGGCGTCTGTTATCCTCTCCATGTGCTGGTACAGTTCGCCGTTATGTCGTTTCCTGTATTCACCATTTTCTCTGATGGGACCAAGAATCTTTCTCAGGATTTTCCTTTCTTTCGCTTCTAGCTTTTCCAAAAGACCTTTTCTGTTGATTGCAAGGCATTCTGCTGCGCACAATGCTTCTGGGTGTACGACTGAACAATAATGTCAAAATCTTTACATGCATTATTTTTTATATCTACAATTTATTTTTATTTTTTTTATAATCAAGGTACCGGTATCAAGTATCGAGAATCAATTTTTAGCATTGGTATCGTTTTTCGAGATTAGATTTCTTATTACCGCTGTCGAGAATCGAAAAACAAATTGTGATAACAACAAACCACTAATATATATACATATGTGATCTATTTTTAAGTTTGGGTCATTGAAATGATATTAGTATATTGATTTAAGATTCCAAAATCCTAATACTTTGGACACTAAAATTTAGGTAACTGGTAATGAGAATTCTTACTATCCGAAAATATTCTTATGTTCATGTATTATAACTCCAGGTTATTGACATATTATTATATATCGCATATTATAACTCCAGATATTATACTCATTTTCTTAAAATAAAGTTAAAGATAAATCAGAATATGGGAAGAGGAAGAAAATATGAGTCAGTGACTCCTACAATTAGACACCTGCTGTCCTTGAAGAAAAAAAAAAGGTAGTTCCTCTTAGAACTGGAGGACCCTTCACTATCAATATCTGATTTATTATTCATTCAACTATAATATTCACAATTTATTTAAAGAAATATATTCAATGTGGAGGGTAAATATATAAAATAATAATATATGTATATGAAGTAATAAACATGTCAATTACTTGATAACAAAGTTCTATATCAGAAGGTAACAGAGGCAATTATCTGTTCAGGCACTTTGAACAATTCACGGAAATCGAATAGGAAGTACGTTTAGAGACTCCTGGTTTGGAATATTTGGGGAGTTTATAATGACATGGAAGGTATCTTATAAAGATACCTTTATTTAGAAAGTATCTTATTGAGAGAGTCACTAACAAGCCCAAATATCTAAAATACCATAGTTTTTTTACTAATTGTAAGATATAAATGAATGAAATTGACTAAGATATAAAAAAAAGTATAAATGAAAAAGAATCCTACTTACATTATATCGAATCCAGCTGATTGAGAGAAAGGGACGAGAAAAAATCCAAAACGAGATCGGTCGCTTGTTTTACTTTGTGCAACACTGAGAACTAAATATTTTCCATGCTGGGAACTATCCCTCCAATAACAGTGGAAAATTACTGGTGGCAAATAGAGGATTATTTCTAGGAATAGCTAAAGCCAATTTTCTGAGAAGCTCACCGGAGGCGAAGGAGAGAGAAAACAAGAGGAGTGTTGTACGAAATACCACGGCACGGCCGGTAGAAGGTTAAGTATAACATTAATCAATCTGGAATGATCGCTGGAATAAATCTGAAAAATCCCCAAGCCTGCATTAATTGATTACAAAAATAACAACAACAAATTTTAGCATACTTAAATCCACACATTAAAAACTGACACAGGTCTCAACCGAAGACGGACAAACCAAATCATATCTAAAAAAGTTTAATTTAATCAATAGTAACACATGTGCTTATGACGATCGAGAACATACTTTTAAACATATAATTTACGACTGCTTATTATATGACAGATAAAGACCCAAACTAGTTATGACTGTTTTTCAAATGTGAAAATTGGCCAGTGACAGAATATGACTTGTACAACAAATACAGAGATGACTTTAAAAAAATTATCAATATCTTGGACTTTGACCAACTGACCAAGGTCTGACAATGTGGAAGAACATCTTCATAAAAGTCCTTCATAAAAAAAATTTAGTCCCAAAATCAGCCATTGACTATATATATTTTTTTTCTTATTCAATATGTAATGTTTTATTTCTTTTTATGATCTCCTAAAAAAATGTTCATATATTCAATTTACTGAATTCTGTTATTAATAATATTGTAAACGTTACAATTTATATGTAAATATGAATATTAAGTTACGTAGTATACATTTGTATGTAACGTACCAATTTAAATAAACGGTCCTTTAAAAGGGATCACTTAGAGAGGAAAAAAAAAAAAAAATAAAAAAAATAATATATATATATATATATATATATATATATATATATATATATATATATATATATATATATATATATATATATAAATGAATATATTTTCTTGACTGTTACAATTAGATATTTAAAAGATTCTTGAGGTTCAGTCAATTGACTAAACCTCAAGAACCATATTAAACATATATATATATATATATATATATATATATATATATATATATATATATATATATATATGGTATGTTATTTTAGTGATCTGGTACTATGTAATAGTCAGTGAGTATGTTCATTATATGGTAGTGTAATAATTTTTCGAAAATATTTGAAAAGACATAAAATATGGAGTCTAATAGGTTTTAGGAAACCGGTCTCTGCTCGTCTTTATGAGGTTTGATATTCTGTAATATTTCCATTGTGTTTGTAAGAAATGTTAAAGCTTTTCTGAGTATTTCCTTAAGTGCCATTTGGCGAAATGCTTAGTTATTGAAAATTCTTGGAAAAAAGAGATTTTGTTATGAAAGAAGTATAGTATCTTAAAGATAGTGTAACAATATTTAAAAATATTGTGTAAGTGCACCTGAGCCGATTACAGATAAATTATGATTGACGCAACATTCGATCTAATTGCGAAAAAGCAATTAATAATCGTTGTAATTAATTAAGATATATCAGTCATAGAATTATGACCTTGAAAGAAGAATTTTCATGTACTACCATGATTGAGAAAATTGACCCATATATTTCATAGTACGGTCTGAATAAATATTGGCAGATAAGTATGCAAGTTTATCATTTCCTATTCGTCGGAACTACCTTTTATTTTATTTTTTTTTTAATTATTAGTGATTTGGGAAACAAAACTTTATAGCAATGACCGAATAATCGACGTTGAGAAGTCCCATTTTAAGTTCTCATAAATGAAAAAATATCTATTGAAAAAAATTATGCCCGATGAAGAAAATTAGATGACATGGTACAGGAAGATGGCGAAATACAGACATTCCAATTTCCTAGCACACCTTCTTAAAGAACTATTGGATTTTCATTCTGTTTTACGACCCCATATCCACCGAAGTTGAAATTTTAAATAGATACGCTTCCCATTCTATTCCGTATAGCCCTCGGAGCCGTATGAGAGCTATAAGGTAAAAGTCAAACTTCGTCAAAATAACAACGATATAGCTAAAGGAAAATCTAATGACTATGTTCAAAAATGAAGCCAAATAAAATGGGGTTAATACAGATTACAATTCTGTGTCATTAAGAGTTTCTCCAAGATTTTTTAA
Organism: Euschistus heros; assembly: GCA_003667255.2. NCBI lineage: Eukaryota > Metazoa > Arthropoda > Insecta > Hemiptera > Pentatomidae > Euschistus > Euschistus heros. The sequence goes on from RCWM02000228.1 coordinate 310,240, forward strand.
AAGCTATTTATTTAAATTTACATCTGTATACAATTTATACTATTATATTAAAGGACAAGCCATTTTTCGTTTGTGATCACTAACCGCGAAAACTACTGATCCGATATGTAGCAAATTTTAACTACACAATCTTCATAGATCAAGGAAGGTTTAGTAATAATAAAAGTTTTATACTTCAAATTAAATTGTGCTTAAAAAAACCATAAATATGTGTTGTGCAGTGAAGTTGAAAAATTGACCGATAGGTGGCGAGCGCCATTCAAGAGAGCTTACAAAGATAAGATGTTATATAGAGTCAGAAATTGGTAATAAATTTTGCTTAGTATGGATCCCAGTGAAGAATAAAAATTGAACGTGAAAAAGAAGTCTGTGAGGTAGGAGTTACTTTGATTTTATTAATAATATAATATTATCACCAATTAATTTGGTGAATACTAGTTGGGAAGCTTAGACGTTACCCTAACCTGTAACAGCATGGCATCAAACAATACATCAACTTCCAAAACATGAGCAAATGTGGCTAAAACAACACTGACACCTAAAAAAAGAACAAGGATTATTTTTCCCGGCTTTGGAAAACATACCTATCATCAAATATGTAGTAGGAGTTGGACAATTAATTGGGCCTAAAAATATTATTTTTTCAAGTCGTATTTCAAACAATGGGATAGCAATATTTTTAAATAGAAAAGAAACAGTTGACGAATTTGTTGAAAAATATAACGCCAACGTATAAATATATAAAGCCAACGTCTGCTGCGGTAGCAAACTTGAGATTCGGATTCAGCACCTCAAAAAAACATAATGATCCGTTGAGAATAAAAGTTCGATAGTTTTTCTTCAGCAAACCCTTATTTTACTGGACTGCCCCAAAAAAGCGACGGGGGACCCCACTATAAAATAAGAAATATGAGATAATTATTTTTGGTTGATAAATATATTAATATATTTTTATTTTGAAGAGAAAAGATTTGCCCAGTCGGGATTCGAACCCGAACGTCCCCACTTTTCCTAGCGTGGTGCCTTAATCCACTAGGCCACCGGGCTCGTATCCGAACCAGGGAAATCTTGTTCTCTTCACTGATCCATACCCCCCGGCACTCGCAGTTTGTTGCGATGTACAAATCGGGATGAATGTTGCCGATTCCACATTATCGTGATGAATGTTCATTTGACATTACTTGTTGACCTACTTCCAACTATTATAATTAATGAGATAACCAAATCGGATACTGTTCTTGAACTAATTCGCGATGTACAAATCGGGGATGAAGTTCATTGACATTAATGTGCTGGATCTTGTGGACATACGTCAAATACTTGTTGACATACGTCAAGCTGATCTTTTTGACATAATTATAATGATAGAATACTTATTTTTGGTTGGATAAATATATTATATATTTTTATTTTGAAGAGAAAAGATTTGCCCAGTCGGGATTCGAACCCGAGTCCCCACTTTTCTAGCGTGGTGCCTTATCCACTAGGCCCCGCTCTGGTATCCCGAACCGAACCTACTGGACTATAAAAGGTTTTTATCAATAAACAAATAAAACTTCAATTATTAGTTAAAACGATCTATGTTCGTTACTTATGTGAGCGGGCGAAGCGACGGGGGACCCCAATATAAAATAAAATACATCCATTAAATGTGATGATAATGCCAAAAATAACATGCAGATTGCTTGTAAGGCAAATACCCATTGGTAGCACTTATTAAAATTCTATATACCAAATGTACTATCTTAGAAGGCAATATTCTTTTCAGATGCCTCAGAGGGTTATTTGGAATAAAATGTAAAGTATGTTGTGATACTAGTGGATTTGAATGGTTATGGATTTAGCTATGTAAGGATAGCTATTGTTTGGGCTAAATCAAGAACGTACAATAAAGTCTTTGAGGATAAGTTTTTCTTTTCATAAAGTAAAGAGCATTGACGATTTTGGATTTATACGGGACTGGATTTGGATTGGATACGGGACGAATTTGATGTTTATGTGGAGCCCCAAAGTTCAACTGCGTATATTCAAATATACTGCCATGTAAATGAGTCTGTTCTAACTAATCGGAAGGTTTGAACATTTGTTTAATAAATGTTCGAAGAAGTTGATGACGAGACGTTTCCGGTCGTTTTGGTCTAGTTTCCAAGATTTAAAAATAATTTTGTATTTCATGATTCATTCATAAATTATTCCAACTCTGATGAACTGCTTTATAAGTTTGTAATCCTCGCTCTACCTCTTAAAGAGCTATTGGATTTACATTCCGTTTTTAAATGTTTTTAATTACAAAAGCAACAAAGACACTCTTAATATCGTATATTTATTTAAAATTATCATTAAAGTTAAATAATTAATTTAAATTATTTCATAATGATCCAATAACTAATGCATGATACTTATACATTTATACTTTTAAAATTTATACATGATACTTTTATACTAGTGTATTTTTATTTAATTATTACAATTAACTATTCTAAAATTAACTCATATACATAATATCCAGTCATTTAACAATAATAATACGACATTCACATTTACAACAACTTTATCAGTTCATGTCGCAGTACTTTGCCGACTGAATTCTTGGGAAGGCTGTCGACGAAGAAGATTCCACCTCTCAGTTTTTTCTCATCTATGACATTCTCTAAAAAAACAAAAACAATTTATATACTTTTTATAAAGATTTATTCAATTCAATTTCAATTTATCTATTAATCCATATTGGCATGTGTGGGTTATTTTGTTTTTCTTTGTTTGCTTAGGGAAACTTACAATTAAATAAAATATAATCTTTTTAGCAATTAATATAATAACAAAATGATATTGACTTTTGCAAAGTACTTCAGATTACAGGCCAACTTTGTTGACTTGTTGATATTAGATCTAGGGACAGAGTAAATAAATTGCCATCTTTGACATATAATATAAGTTTCTTTCAATCAAATTCAAAATACAATATTCTCAATTTGACGTCTATCATTTTTTAATTTATTTATTTACACCTAAAACTGTACACAGGATACACATCAAGTATAAACTACTCAATAACTTGCAAGAAAACTACTCATTAGTAGCGCTTAGATAAAATCTACAGAAGAAGGTCCCTAGGCCATCTTGTTTTCAGGCACCTCAAATGATTATTGGGAATCGATTCCAGTGGTTAGAAATTGACATTTTGTTTTTAAATAGTAGGTTATGTTTTTAGGAAACTAATGCTGTTTTTGTACTAATTTTAAGAGTTGATTAAAAATGTGAAATAAAAAACTTATTCAAAGTGAAATAAATAAAAAGACTATCTATAAGAATATATTCATTTTTATAGTGACTTTATTCAGCTGACTGAAGAAATGGTAGGTCACTACACACCATCCGTCTACATTCTCATATTTATTTTTATTTACTGTATAATTTACTGATTTCTAATTAAATGAAAATTATAATATATACAATATTATTTACCGTGCAATATATATAATGAGGTTCGTTATTTATTTTTTAACATAGAATATGTTTTAGTGGTGACCTAGTTGGTATGCGATAAGTTTTTGGGGAATGCGAGGGCCATACGCGTAATTTGATAGTTTGATATTAGGATACGAAGAGCAGTTAGGAGCTCAACTCTTCTTATACTAAATAACACGTATCAACAGATCTTGACTTGGAGGCAGGCTCTAATGAGTGAGCTTCTTTTGACTTTGTTTCTCCTAATATAAAATAAAATAAAAAAATTGATGAATCTAAACTGTTTCACAGTATTTTCTATCTATTGATTTAAAAAACTCACCAGAGATATAACTATGAAGTTCCTCTTCTGAGATCTTGGATCCTGTCCTCTTGACGACGAACGCTGCTGGAAGATCTCCTCCTTCTTCAATACGTGTCTTTCCAACCACGCAGGACTCGAGGACATCAGGATGCCTCTGGAGTATGCTTTCTAGCTCAGCAGGAGCTATCTGCATTCACAATTCAAAACCATAAATAAAAAATGTCAACAATTCTAAAATATAACAGTTAACTTTTTGCAATATTATTTCCATACTCTTATATCAGGTATGCTTATAATGTTTTGTTTTTTTTTTCCTAAAAGGCAGGTATGATTGTCAAAAGTTAAGGCAAGAAAATACCCGCAATACAGTATGGATCAATAATACTTGTGTGGTATACATAAATTTATTTCATATTGAAGCTCGGATCAGTGTAGCTCCGTGGGTAAAGTAAAGCCTTCTTAAATTGTTTTTCTTTATTTCAGTCATCTATAAAAAGGACACCCTCTATTGAGCTTAAAACCTGGAGATTGTGCATATATGCTGACCTAATAATCTCCTGGTATTATGACAGTTTTTCTAGAAATGGCACATCATGACCAAGTGCTTAACCTAAGAGCCTCTGTGGGTAGTAGTGGTATAGATTTTTTTTTTTTTTATATTGTTCAACAGATTCATATGGCATTAACATTACATATTTTCTTTGTTTTAATTCGTAATAATATTAAGAATAAACACATTATTTTAGGACTAGCACTGGAGAGTCTTTAGACACCGAAGACAAACCTTAAAAAGCAGTTCCTAATTTATTTTATTCTTCCCTTGAGCACCATTTAATTAGAAATAATGGAGAGCATTCATATTTTGGTTTTGGAATTCTGGCATTTAGTGGTTTATGGTATTTAACATTTATTACTTTCTAGTAAAAACCATTAAGAATCACTTTATATTTAAAAAAGGAAAAAATCTTCAATTAAATTTTGTTGTCACCAACATAATGTCTATAACCATTACACCTTGCAGAAATGCATTTTTTGAGACAATGTATATAGGTTTAGGTATTTTGTTATTCAAATTCAGATGTACGTTAAAGTAAATCCTAGTTTTTTAAATATTCAAACTAGTATGCGTCCATACTTTCTGCAACAAAAGGAATTATAAAAAATCATCTGATTAAAAATTATCAGAAATGGTGTGGTCAGATAAAATGCAGTGTCAGATGACGTGAAGTTTTTAAAAAAGGAAACAATATTAACATATTAATAAATAAAAAATAAGACGCCCAAACATTAAGATATCAATATAGACGGCGTTACCTGCTGACCCCTGTACTTCATGACGTCCTTTGTCCTGGCAGTGTAGAAAATGTTTTCTTCTCCGTCATAGTAGCCGAGGTCGCCTAAATGCCAGAAGCCATCTTTGTCCAGTTCTTCTTCAGTTATTTCCTTGTTGATATATTGCTTTAGAAGACCAGGAGACTTGATGCACAGCTCTCCTGTGACGTTTGGTGGCTGTATTTTTCCTGTTTCAGGATCCACAACCTGGAATATATTTAATATGCATATTAAATTAGTTATAACACAACTAATAAAAATAAAAAATAAACACATAAATACAGCATATACTCCTTATACAAATTTATTTCTTTCCACTAGATGTTTCATACTTGATTAGGTAATTTTCTATTTGTAACAACTGGCTACCACCTTCTTCTTTAGCAGTTACCATATATTATTTTACCGTTACCCGATATGGTAATAATTCCTTTCTTCGTTTTCCTCAAGTACTGCAAGATGCGAAACTGCAGTTCTAATGGTAATCAACACATCGTCCAAGTATACTAAATATTGCGCCAGACAGTTATAAATATTACAGTTAAATTACAACATTCAATATTTATTACCTACTATAAATAGTCAAAATTTCTATTCATTTATTTTAATAAAGATGTTTCCAAACCCCAGAATATTATACACTCACCTTCATTTCGACACCTGCCGCAACTTTCCCCATACTAGCTAAATTCGGTGAATTAATATCTGGTATAGTGTTGTCGAAGACCATGGTACCGGCCTCGGTACAACCATAAACGCTCCGGATGATGTGTCTGCCTCCCGTTAGCTTCTCCGTTATCATCCTCCGATGTTCGGGCAAGAGAACAGATCCACCGATAGAAAAGATTCTGAAGGACGAGAAGTCGTACTTGTCAAGGTTCTCTTCCTTACAGATGTCTAACAAGATTGCTGGTCCTGTGATCCACTCCATCGGCTAGAAGTATAAAGAAAATAGTAACTTTAAAAGTTCTAGCTACAATACAAATCACAATTCTACTATAAATGGATAACATGAGATAATCTATTCTCAAAATATTATAAGAAAATTAGTTAACTTCTATAAATCTGAAGTCACAAAACAAGATGGAGTTATACAGGGTGTTCAATATTCGATGGCCACCCCCTTTTTTTTTCACAGTTTTTGAAATTTTGAAACGAAACTCTGTGTTTAAGGAAGTTATTTTTCAGGTTATAGTCTGCTTTTCAACTTCCTCCAGTTCTTCTCCAGCGGCCCTTACTCTGGAATTTCCAATGGGATGTGATATTTTTTACGACGGATTTCGATAGAAAATCAAATTTTGAATCAATTTTATATTAGTGAATTTTTTTTTTTTTGAATAACAAAAATATGAAATTAAGGCCTTCCGCGACTGGTGCGACAAGCGGCGAGAACAGGTCGACTTGGAAGGTTTCCCCCGAAAGGCTCAAATCGTCGACAAGCCCGTAATGAAACTAATATCATTTATGTACTGGCTACGGTGGAGACGTATCCTCATCGGAGCATTCGGGACATAGCCAGAGATACCCATTTAAGCATTGGAATGGTGTGGGCCATACTAAAACAACACCGTATGAGGCAGTACCGCATTTCAGTTCATCAGGCTCTAATTTCACCAAGATGCTGAGAGACTGATAAGGTTCTGTCATTGGTCACAAAGAACGGGGAAAACCCACGTCATTGGGGAAAACCCTTCTCAGAGTTGGGCAAAATGTAATTGAAATATATTCTATGAATTACGATTACACTGTAATTGTAATCCCGGCCGGGATTACATTACATGATATAATGCAATTACTTCATGAATTACGATTACAATGTAATTCAATTATTCAATTACGGATTACATAATTGGATTACAGATTTCGATTACTTGTAATTCAAGGCATGAATTATTTGAAAATTTAGTTCGATTACAATATTTCTTCCATTAAATAGGCAAATAAATATCGGAATATCAGTTTTCACCTCCACCATTTAAGTTTTAACTTTTCTCTTATTGTTAACGGTTTTGAACTATCGCCATCTTTTTCTTAGAGAGAGGAGTGGGGGCTAAATTTCTAAATTGAGAACGGCTGGTCCGATCTTAATGAAATTTGATAATTATGTTTCTTTTGTACTTATTAGCGTATATTTGGGGTTTTAACTGTTTTACTAATTAGGGGGGGTGGGGGGGGGGGGGCTAAATTTCTAAATTGAGAACGGCTGGTCCGATCTTAATGAAATTTGATAATTATGTTTCTTTTGTACTTATTAGCGTATATTTGGGGTTTTAACTGTTTTACTAATTAGGGGGGGGGGGGGGGAGGGGGGGGGGCTGGTCCGATCTTAATGGGGGGCGTATTTGGGGTTTTAAATTTCTACTAATTAGGGGGGTGGGGGGGGGGGCTAAATTTCTAAATTGAGAACGGCTGGTCCGATCTTAATGAAATTTGATAATTATGTTTCTTTTGTACTTATTAGCGTATAATTGGGGTTTTAACTGTTTTACTAATTAGAGGGGGGGATTGGGGGGGGGCTAAATTTCTAAATTGAGAACGGCTGGTCCGATCTTAATGAAATTTGATAATTATGTTTCTTTTGTACTTATTAGCGTATATTTGGGGTTTTAACTGTTTTACTAATTAGAGGGGGGGTGGGGGGGGGGGGCTAAATTTCTAAATTGAGAACGGCCTGGTCCGATCTTAATGAAATTTGATAATTATGTTTCTTTTGTACTTATTAGCGTATATTTGGGGGTTTTAACTGTTTTACTAATTAGGGGGGGGGTGGAGGGGGGGCTAAATTTCTAAATTGAGAACGCCTGGTCCGATCTTAATGAAATTTGATAATTATGTTTTTTTTGTACCTATTAGCGTATACTTGGGGTTTTTAAAATACCTTCATTTAAAGTGAAGGAAATTAAATTTATAGCTCTTTGCTGTACCAAAATTTATATTGAAGTTGAACTTATTTAAATGAAATAATAATGATCGTTATATAACATCATAAACGTTAAGAATGAGTGTTAATAACATATTAAAAAGAACTTTAATCCATACTTTTTACGATATAATAAATAATAAAGTAAAGATGGTAAAAGAAATTACGAAATCACATTAAAATTTTAAATATGTATACATGTTTTTATTACTAAAAATGTTAAACGCTAATAAGTCCGAAATAAACATAATTATCATATTTCATTAGCATCGGACCAGCCGTTCTCAATTTAGAAATATACCCCCCCCACCCCCCTAATTAGTAAAACAGTTAAAACCCCAAATATACGCTAATAGGTACAAAAGAAACATAATTATCAAATTTCATTAAGATCGGACCAGCCGTTCTCAATTTAGAAATTTAGCCCCCCCCCCCCCACCTCCCTAATTAGTAAAACAGTTAAAACCCCAAATATACGCTAATAGGTACAAAAGAAACATAATTATCAAATTTCATTAAGATCGGACCAGCCGTTCTCAATTTTGAAATTTAGCCCCCCCCCTAATTAGTAAAACAGTTAAAACCCCAAATATACGCTATTTTTTTTTTATTTATTGTTCACCCTACCTTGCCTTCAGGCAATACAGGTTTAGGCAATATTAACTTTTAATATTGCCATAATGTCAAAAATGATTTATATATAATTACAATATAAAACTTATAAAATGTTATAGTACAAAATATATAACATTATACACAATAACAATATATGATTACAATATAAATTATAAAAAAATAACAATAAATATAATTACATCCACAATAACTAAAATAACAATAACTACAATTACAATATGAATGAGAAATCCAATGTTAGGCAGCTCCAAGGTTGTCACCGTCTTCTTCAGTGCTTTCGTTGTCCGGCGGCCTTCCAGGAGTAGGTCCCTCTTCTATTAAGGTTGAAATGGTATGAGCCAATAGCAGTCTTCCACCCGTATACAAAAACTTTGTAGTGCGGGAAGTTTTCTTCAGTCATTAGCTGAGGGAAATCATTCTCCGAAAGAGCGTAGAGTCCAGTTTCTCTCAGTAGTTTGGCCCTCAGTGCTTCAAAGGCGGTGCAACTCATAATGATGTGCTCAGCCGTTTCTGGAATTCCACATTTGGGGCATAAGGGATCAATGTCTACTCCTAAACTATGGAGTTTAGCCCGGAAACCACCATGTCCTGTGAGGAATTGCGATATCCAGTAATCTGGGAGGATCCATTTCGCATACAAACGTGCCTGAACGGTGGGAAAGTATTTTCTCAAGGTAGCACCTTTCGAAGTTGTAACCCACCGCTGGTTCCACATTTCTATAAAATGATCCCGGATAGCTTTTTTCCATTTTCTGGGTTCATTCATAATCCTTACACGTATGTTATCGGGAAGATCGACTGAGTCCCCTCTCTTTAATTTATCCTTTAATACTTCCTCTCGTAAGAAAAGGTCGATAGGTATTCCTCCCGCTAAAACTTGGACAGCCTCATGAGACACACTCCTATATGATTTAGTTACCCTTAGCAGAGTGGTTCGCTGGATGGTCGCCAATCTGTTCTTCTGCCGCTGTGAGAGGTTCTGGTACCAGGCGGGAGTTGCATATCGCAGAATACCCAGAATCACTCCATTATAAATCGTCATAGTAGCCGGGTATCTTAGGCCCCAAAATGCACCCCCGACGCGGCTAAGACCGTTTAAGGCTATTGCTACCCTATTTCTAAGGTAATCCAAATGAGGGGTCACATTAAATCCTCTTCCGATTCTTATTCCAAGATAGGTGACATCCTCACTTGGGCGGATTCTGATATCTTCAATACATATGTTTATAGGATGTGCCCTATCCGTCTTTCCTCTGAGTAGAATGGCCTGTGTCTTTGAAGCTGCCATTCTCAGTTTCTTACTTTTACACCATCGTCCTACCAGGGTGGCGCACCGTTGTGCCTCTTCTTTAACTCCAGTCCTGCTGTTGGAGGCCACTATAGTAGCTAAATCGTCGACGTAAGCCGTGGCAGGAAACTGCTCTTCCTCGAGCACACCCAGTATTTCATCAAAAACCAGTTTCCATAAGGCTGGGCCAAGAACTGATCCTTGCGGGCATCCCCTCTCTATAGTGGCTTCTTTCTCGTAAGAGCTTCCTCGAACCTTTACAATCCTGTTCTGAAGGTAGCTACTTACGAGGGTGAATAAGTTGCTGGGGGCTTCGAATTTCTGCAGCTGTTGAAGTACACGTGGCCACCAGACGCTGTCAAAGGCAGAGGATATATCAAAAAGTAACAACATGACATACCGCTCAGTTCTTTGTTCGGCGTCTGCGCGAATTCTCAGTATCGCATCAGTAGATCCCTTGCCTTTTGTACAGCCAAATTGCCGTGGATGGCTTGCTTTTGTAAATATTGGCTGCAGTCTTATTATGATGAGATTTTCCAAAATCTTGCTCATCACCGGAAGAAGACATATGGGCCTATACGACTTAGGAAGCTCCTTATCCTTATTCCCTCCCTTGTAGAGCAGTCTCAAATCTGCCACCTTCCAGCTTCTCGGAAAATACCCCCTATCTAGGCAGTCATTGAAAATACCCAATAATATATCTTCAATATAGGGGATACTATTCTTTAAGATAGCGGCGTCTATAGAATCTAGCCCTGGAGCACGTCCGGTTTTCTGTCTATCAACAGCAATAAGTAGGTCGTGAATGTCCCATGGAGGGCATATGTCTGTGCCAGGTGGGTATGCCGTTGTGCGTCTTACGAATTCTTCCTCTTCATTATCTTCAGACGGATCATCTCTAGGATATGTCACTTCAATGTAAATGGTCGCTGCTTCTTCGAGGGTAGTGGCTTGAACATCTACATGCTTGAGGGCTGCCAGCGTTTGCATAGGAGTCAGCTTTCCCAGAGCAACTCTGTACGGAATACCCCATGGATTCTTCTTTGACTCTTCGACAATGAATTCATCCCAGGACCTCCGCTTCCGTAAGCGCACTTCGTTTCTGTATGCCTTAGCTTTGGCCTTGTACTCATTACGAAGTGCAATGCGCCTCTCGTCTTCTCTGCATCTCTGGTACAACCGCCGCGCCTTGTAGACTTCTCTCTTCATTGTTGTTAAGGCCGGTGTCCACCATGGAACTAGTCGAGCTCTGGTCTTTCGCCGTTGTAGAGAATTTTCAGCTGCGTCAAGAATAGCATTAGTTATTTTTGAGACTCTATAGTCCAAGTCATCGGCACTTTCCGATTCCGCCTTTTCCCAATCTTCGTCGGCAATTTCTCCCTCCAGCATACATCGAAAGACACTCCAGTCGTACCTTCGGGTTATGTAACCCTTGTCAATAACTTGATGACCTGCCATATTCTGTACTAAACCAAATTTCAAGACTTTGTGGTCAGAACTAGTCTCAGGTCTAAGAGTCCAATCAATAATGTGCCCTACTAATGTCGGTGATGACAACGTCACGTCAATCGAGCTTTCACCCATCGCCCCTGAGAAAGTAGGAGTGGAAGAGACGTTGTTGACTACTACTAGCTGACTTCTTGCTATGTACTCACCTAGCTTAGCCCCTCGTCTATCTGTCCGGCTGGAGCCCCAAACTGTGTTCCAAGCGTTGGTATCCGAGCACAAGATCACATTCCTACTATTGGATGTGATCGTCTCCATGACTGAGATATCTTCTTTCAATGTTACTTCCGTTAGGCAGGTAAGCCGAAATCAACGTGAAATATACCCTGCCCCACTTTATATAGCATGCTACACAATCAGCTGTAGAATATTGCCTCAGATACATAATGTCAAGATTTGGGTTGTTAACCACTATAGCAGCCCTAGGCCTCCTCTCTCCACTGCTCAGGGCTATAACTCTTGACGTGAGGCCAAACCCCGTGACCAAGTTCCGACGGCTGGTCGGTTCCTGAATTGCCATGATGTCGTAGCGTCGAGAAAGAACTCGCAACTCGTCGGCCACTACTCTTCGACGACCCATGTTGAGCTGAAGGATGGTAATCTTATTCATAATAGGTTCTTTTCGCCATTTCTTTGCACCACGTTAAGTGCACAGGGCACTCCCGACTTCCAGCCTTGTGCTTTGTCCTGGTGGGATCAGCATTCGTCCGTTTACAATTGATACAGGTTGGGTCTGCCATTGCTTTCTTCTTCGGACACTCTTTCATTAGATGACCACTCGCTGCGCACCAAATGCAGACCACTGAGTCGGCAGTGCAAGTGGCCTTAGTGTGTTCATAGCCTTGACACTTAGTGCAGCGAGGGGCGTCCAGGTAGTCTTTAAATGTCATAGACCACCATCCTCCATCTAGATTTCCTATTTCCAACAGCTGAAAACGGATCATTGGGTGAACTTCTATTACCCAATTCTTAGTTAAGCCATTCCTTGCGACTGAAGAAAATAGTGGGCGGAGATCTTCAATAACCAGGAGAGTTGGAATCGATTTTTCAGGTATTTTTTGCCACAGAAACCTAACTAGATCGGCTGAGCCCCATGCGTGAGGCACACCCCTCACCTCAAGTTTAGGTTTTTTTCCTCAGTGCTAGTTTAGCTTGTAGCCCGTTTTGGCGTAGCTCCTGCCATCCAATGACTTTAGTTGCATGGGATTCGTCTTCTAAACGGACTAGAATCGATCCCGCCTTGGTCGTTCTAACAATGGAAGCGTTTACACCTAAATTTGTGGGCGATGGCAGCCCATTTATGATATCCACAGGGCTTTTCCCCGAGCCGCTGATTGTCAAATAAGCAGGTCTTGACGTCATAGACGGCTTCAATGGCAGCGATTTAACAATATCTGCCAATGTCTTAGGTTTATTCTTTGGCAGAGATTTATCAAGTGGAGAAATCTCGACTATATTTTCCTCAATTTCTTTCCCGTCTTCCCTTATTTTCTTTTCCTGCGATTTTGCCTTTCTCCTATTTCTTTTGGTTTTGTAAATCTCAAAAGTTTCATCTTCATTTAAATTATTGTCTTCATTAGTTGGCAGTTGCTTCTGTACTGAAGATTCGATCTTGGTATGTAGGGGGCAGGATTTTTCCATGTTTATTCTTGAATGGCTTTGAATGAGACTTGGGTCGGACCTCTCCATGATTTTATTTATTATTGTGTTAACTACCATAGGAGACTCCAATGTTTCCTTCACCACTCTTTGAACAAGCGTCGAGACTGAATCTCCTTTGTTCATGTCTTCACATTGTTTGACCTTGAAGTTTAGGGTTTCCAATATGCCTATTAAACGATCAATGTTTTCATTGATATGTTTCCTCGTTACGTTATTCATCTTTTTGTCAAAAGTTTGAATGAATATACGTAGGTTTTCTTGAATTACCTTTGCTTCATGCAAACAGCTATCACTAAAGATTTCTCTATTTTCTTCTTCAACATCAGACCCGTTTCTAGGTCTTTTAGCAGATGGGCCTGGGTCCTTAACAATTGCTCCTCTAGGAGGATCCTCCTCCATTTTCTGAAAGGTTAATCTCTGCTAACCTCTGATCTTATGTAACCTAACCTTAACGGTTTGACCTAGTTTCACTAAAATTCGTTTAAAACGACAAAAATATGTCTTAATGTTATTGAAGCTTTAAACAATAACAATAAACAATGAATTAACATAAAAGAAAAGAAAAGAAACAAATAAAAACACTAAAAACTGGATGCAGTAGCACAAAAGACAGCAGCACGGAAATCCACAGCCTTCTCAATCCAAATATACGCTAATAAGTACAAAAGAAACATAATTATCAAATTTCATTAAGATCGGACCAGCCGTTCTCAATTTAGAAATTTAGCCACCCCCCCCCCCACCCCCCCAATTAGTAAAACAGTTAAAACCCCAAATATACGCTAATAAGTACAAAAGAAACATAATACTCAAATTTCATTAAGATCGGACCAGCCCTACTTAATTTAGAAATTTAGCCCCCCCCCCCCCCCCCCCTAATAAGTAAAACAGTTAAAACCCCAAATATACGCTAATAAGTACAAAAGAAACATAATTATCAAATTTCATTAAGATCGGACCAGCCGTACTTAATTTAGAAATTTAGCCCCCCCCCCCCCCCCTAATTAGTAAAACAGTTAAAACCCCAAATATACGCTAATAAGTACAAAAGAAACATAATTATCAAATTTCATTAAGATCGGACCAGCCGTTCTCAATTTAGAAATTTAGCCCCCCCCCCCCCCCCCCCCACCTCCCTAATTAGTAAAACAGTTAAAACCCCAAATATACGCTAATAAGTACAAAAGAAACATAATTATCAAATTTCATTAAGATCGGACCAGCCGTTCTCAATTTAGAAATTTAGCCCCCCCCCCCCCCCCCCCCCCTAATTAGTAAAACAGTTAAAACCCCAAATATACGCTAATAAGTACAAAAGAAACATAATTATCAAATTTCATTAAGATCGGACCAGCCGTTCATAATTTAGAAATTTAGCCCCCCCCCCCCCCCCCACCTACCCTAATTAGTAAAACAGTTAAAACCCCAAATATACGCTAATAAGTACAAAAGAAACATAATTATCAAATTTCATTAAGATCGGACCAGCCGTTCTCAATTTAGAAATTTAGCCCCCCCCCCCCCCCCCCCCCCCCCCCCCCCCCCTAATTAGTAAAACAGTTAAAACCCCAAATATACGCTAATAAGTACAAAAGAAACATAATTATCAAATTTCATTTAGATCGGACCAGCCGTTCTCAATTTAGAAATATACCCCCCACTCCTCTCTCTAAGAAAAAGATGGCGATAGTTCAAAACCGTTAACAATAATGGAAAACTTAAAACTTAAATGGTGGAGGTGAAAACTGATATTCCGATATTTATTTGCCTATTTAATGGAAGAAATATTGTAATCGAACTAAATTTTCAAATAATTCATGCCTTGAATTACAAGTAATCGAAATCTGTAATCCAATTATGTAATCCGTAATCGAATTACATATAAGAATTGCATTGTAATCCCAATTGAATCACTTTGTGGGAATACTGTAATTCATACCCGATGTATTTCGATTACATCTGTTTGAAATATAATGTAATGCAATTGTAATCGGATTACAATGTAATTGAATTTTGCCCAACTCTGACCCTTCTTTCTTTTCCAATGTGCTCTGGACCGATAAGTCAACATTTTCAAGCACAGGAATTGGGAGCCGCCACAATGTATGCACTACTGATATGATCACAACCCGCAAACATTTTATGGTGAATCTGTGTTAATGGTCGACTTGACGCGTCCACTGCGGGTTAAATTTTTAAAAGTAATTATTCTGTTTCGATTTCATGGAGAAATTTACTTTTATTACCGGAAAAACATGGAATTTTTATTTGGCATACAAATCAATACCTCATGTTTGCCGTTGGCTTCTGAATGCAGATGATATTAAAGAATGCCACTTGTTGAGGTGAAATTTATGAACATCTGAGTCTGTTTTTACAGGGGAAGGCATTTCTTGCCTATCCATGTGAGGTATCGTTGGTTTATTCGTTATTGTACGCCTTTCGGATAGTGTTTGAAAATCATAGTTTGCCCACCAAATTCACAACAAAAAGTAGTATTATTCAATATCATCTCCATCCAGGAGCCAACGACAAACTTGAGGTCTATGTTCATTATCATTGGGTTCTAAATCTTACTTTGAAAATATAATAAAATAAATCCTAATTAATAGTAAGAAATAAATAAATCTAATAACATAAAATCCTTTGATCTTATTGTTATCAAAAATCCTCAATTTGCTCAAGAACCAATGCCTTCCTCTGTAAAAACGGACTCATCTGCACATAAAATTTACCTCAAAAAGTAGTATTCTTCAACACAATCTGCATTCAGAACGGCAAAATTGAGGTATCTGTTCATTATCATTGGATTTTAAACATTACATTGAAAATCTAATAAAATAAATCCTAAATAATAATAATAAATAGATAAATGTAATAACATAAGATCCTCTGATCTGGTGTCGCTTTATTGACAGTTTTCCTTTATTTTCTATTAAACAATAATTTTTTTCTTTGCTTTTTAATCCAATGAAGAGTTTAATATGTTTAAAATGCACATTTTCATTAAGGGATAGTCATAATGTTTTATTTACAAAAGTAACTGATTTGTATGCCAAATGAGAACACCATTTTTTTTCGGTTTCTCCATGAAATTGAAACAAAATCATTACGTTCAACATATCATTCGAAAGCTGATTAAATTTGCAAGTTTTTATGATAATTTTTTAATGGAAACGTGCATTTTAAACATAATAAACTCTTCATTGGAATAAAGAGCAAAGAAAAAAAATATTTGTTTATCTATCAATAAAGTGACACCAGATCAGAGTATCTTATGTTATTACATTTATTATTATTATTTATAAGTTATTTTATTAGATTTTCAATGTAAGGTTTAAAACCCAATGATTATTAACATAGACCTCAAAAAACATGGAATTTTTATCTGGCATACAAATCAAGACCTCAAGTTAGCCGTTGGCTCCTGAATGCAGATGATATTGAAGAATACCACTTTTTGAGGTGAGTTTTATGTACAGATGAGTTTGTTTTTACAGGGGAAGGCATTTCTATGTATCCATGTATATAGTTTACTTTCTATGAGGGGTATCGTGTTGCTGTCGAATAGTGTTCGAATAATCATGGTTTACCCAACAGATTGAATGATGAGAATTACTAAGATTTGTTACAAAATATCCTACCACAACTTCATCGCGATATTCCACCTGAAGTTCGGCAAAATATGATTTTCCAACACCATGGAGCACCATAACCATAAACCAACGATATACATGGATACGTAGAAATGCCTTCCCTGTTAAAACAGACCCGTCTGTCCATAAAATATTTTTTTTAAATGGAGATATTGCAGCTTTTACAGTAAAAAGTCTTTGATTTATCGTATATATGCAACGGATTGGAATAGAAAGGTGAGGTCTGCGGCATTTTTGTACATTTTTGATCTAGTTTCATCCATTTTTTTTTTTTTTTTTTTTTTTTTTACACTAAGAGGTACTCACCCTGTATGTTTTAACATAGCAATTTATTTTCAAATTGAGGTATCAGTACCAAGAATCGAGAATCGAAACATTTTGGTACCGACACATCACTGATTTAAACTGAACATCTTACTTTAAATCTTATCCATCATGGAGAAAACACCTCCACGTTTCTTATTAGTCACTTAACTCTTCTTCTTATTTCTCTTCCTCCTTAGCGCCTTTCAGCAAACCAAGCCTCCCAATCCTGAGCTAGCGCCCTCATGGCACTCCTGCTCCTGCCTCTCTCCCCTCCCACCTTGGAGATGTAGTCAGTCCATTGAGTCCTGGGTCTCCCTCTGGGACGTTTTCCTGTTACTCTGGCCTTAAATCTTGCGTCCCGGTCCTTATTAATCTGGGAGAGATGTCCGAACCATCTAAATTGCCTCTTTTCAAGGGTATCCTTTAGAGAGACAACCCCTAGGTCCTCTATAGTCCCATCATTCCTGATACGATCCCTTCTGGTTTGGTAAAGATGCTATAGACAGCAGTTCTCAGCTTTTATCAGAAAAACCATACTCAAGGAGAGGGAAGGACTACGTCCATCCCAAGAATTTAAGCTGCCGACCTTATTCCAAGTTCAACTTCCTGATAAATACCACCAATTTGTTTGTTGTACTTGATTCAAATAAAGAGAATAATGATGACCTATTTTAGTCATGCTTTAAATGGTTTACTACTAGAGAGTTACGTAAGTTCTTTAATCAGTAATTGTAGAAGTTATCGTATTTATTTTTGTTATTAGCTTTTTTTTTAAATGGGATGGTAATAATCATAATACAACTTCAATTGGTTGAAGAGATTTGAGATACTAGAAGATTTGAATGGCTATGGAGTTTACTATGAGAAGATAGATATCTGGTTTGAGCTAACAAGGGGAGGACACACTCATTGTAAGACAAAAGTTATAATACATGAAAAACAACAAAATAACAGCTCGGACCGATATTTCTTTGCTCTGATGGGGTTGGAAATAAAAAGTCTGAAATTTACCCAAATTGTAGTCTTATATATATTTTTCAAGAAAAAAAAAATTATTATTCTAGAAAAAAAAACACAACAATTTCTGTTATTTTACTAATAATAAAGCTGTAACACCTGTAAAAAATAGAACACATTTGAACATTTACAAAACTTATCTTATTGAAAATTATTCACCACTTACATTTATCACTTCACCTATCTATTATTGATCATCATGCACTTAAGCAATATTTTTTTTTTAATGAGAGGTACGCTTTTTGATAAAGTGGTTTCATCATAAATTTGGGATTCTGAAGTAAAAAAAAACCACATTAAGATACGGGAACATACTTATGATAGCTTCTAGTCCCAACAATTCTTTCACATAACCCAAAACGGCTTTTTAAAGTTTTTGAAAATTTAACTGTCTCATCTGATTTAGTCAGAATACGAAACCTCTAACAGCATTTTTAGTGGGGAAAACATGTCACTCCAAACTGATATTTTGTTGTTTTTCAGGTTTTATAACTTTTTTAAAAAAAAAAAATACACAACATTTTTTTTATATTCCCTTGAAATGTATAAAAGAAGAACTACATTGTGTATAAATTTAAGATTTTTGTCTCTAGTTTCATCAGAGCTATGGAAAGACAAAGTGTACGAGTTTTAAAAAAATATGATTTTTTGAAAACTCATAAAAATTGTAGTGTTTTGATAATACAATTATATTGTTTCTGGTTATACTGCTAACAAAACAAATAAAAAAAATTATATCTGATTGGAACTGACTCTTTTTCTACTTAAAAAACATTTACAAAAAGTGAAATTTCGATGGACTTTACATTCAATTTTTCCTGTTCCATTTTGATTTTCATATAGAATTTTGAATTTCCAATGGGGTGTGGTATTTTTCACGACGGATTTCGATAGAAAATCAAATTTTGAATCGATTTTATACCAGTGATTTTTTTTATCCTAGGAACCGTTTCGCTGCAAACCGCGAAAAATCATTTTAACAAAATAAGCAATCTAAAACTGGTATTGCAAAAATAAAATAAATTTTGAACAAAAATATGAAATTAAGGTCTTCCCGCGACTGGTACGAGGAGCGGTGAGAATAGGATGACTTGGAAGGTTTCCCCCGAGAGGCTCAAATCGTCGATAAGCCCGTGATGAAACTAATATCATTTATTAAGGTGATGAAATGGTCAGGGTTACAAGGCAGGTCGAAACGTCGGCACGCCAAAATATAAGTTTTTCATTTAAAAACTTGACGTGTTTATTTATCCTGACCATTTCCTCACCTTAATTACAACTCACAGTCAACAATACAATCATAATATCATTTATGGGGAAGAAGATTATCAGGGATGCAGTCAAAGAGGAACACCACGTCTTAGAAGAAATTTAGTCATTCAATGGGTTTCCCAGGCTGTCCCGAATGCTCTGATGAGGATACGCTTCCACCATAGCCAGTGCATAAATGATATTAATGATAAAAGTATAGTTGACTATTATGATGAATGGAGAAAAAGATGATCAGAGATCCAGTCAAAGAGGAACACCACGTCTAAGAAGAAATTCTATAATACATACAACCCGTCGTAAAAAATACTACATCCCATTGGAAATTCCAAAGTTAGGGTCGCTGGAGAAGGTTGGAGAACAGACTATAACCTAAAAAGAAACTTTATTTGACACGATTAAGACCCTGAGAGTTTCGTTTCAAAATTTCAAAAACTGTGGGAAAAAAGGGGGGGGGTGGCCATCGAATATTGAACACCCTGTATAAAGTGTTTTAGTTAACAATTTAAAAAAAATTGGTTTTCATCCCTTGAGACATAAGTAAAACAACCTGAAAAGTTTTATCATTTTTAAAAATGGTCAAGCAACTAATATATTTATTTTGTTCGACCACCGGCCGTACTTCCCACGCATTCACCTTTCTTCCACACGCATTTCTGTTTAGAGATTCCACTGGGTTTGTTTTTGCACTTTTTAGGTCTTTCTTCACTTGTGTGCTCCATGCCATTGTTTTAAGGTTTATTGTTACCTTCAGGATCTGATGGGTCAGTCCGCGTATGTGTCTATAGAATTTCAGTCTGCGTTTCCTTATGTCTCCCTCGATGTTTGAATGTTTCTCTACAGTTTTATTATGTTAGAGTCTGTAGCCATCTTCAGTCTTTAATGGACCAATAATTTTCCTAATTATTTTTCGTTCTGCCTTCTTGATGTTTTCTAATGCTTGTTTTCTGTTACCAGTACCAGGGTTCCAGTTGAGTACAAGGCTGCCGGTTTGATGAGAGTGTTGTAGTGTCTGATCTTAGCTTGAATGGATAAGCACTTTTTATTGTAGATTTGATAAGTTCTTCCATAGGCTTCCTTTAGTTTCAGTTCCCTGCTTTCTCAAGTCCCGAAGGCTCGAGAATTTCACCCAGATATTTGAAGTGTGGAACTCTTTTAATGATACCATATTTTGTGATCAGAACCTTGGTTTTCAATTGTGTGGCAAAGAACACTGTCTTCTCAAAAGATATCTGAAGACCCACCTTTTTTGAACATTCTACCAGAGTTTCAACCAAAGTGATTGCTTCATATTCCGTTTCAATTAATATTGCGAGGTCATCAGCGAAAGCTAGGCAACTAATTTCCACATTTCTTCCAACTTTAATCGGTTTCCAAAATCTTTTCTGTAAAAGATTTTCTCGCCATTCTCTTATGACTTTTTCTAGAACCAGACTGATGAGGAGTGGCGAAAGACCATCTCCTTGTCTAACCCCTGTTCGAGTATCTAAAGGTTCTGAGACCTCCCCTATGAATTTTACTTTGGATTTTGTGTTAGTTAACGCAACGTTTCTTTGATTAGAGCGAGGGTCTTCTGATGCAGACCAAATACGTACAGAACATTGAAGAGGGATTGGCGGTCGATAGATTCGTAGGCCTTCTTAAAGTCTACGAAAATGCAAATAGTAGGCTTGTGCCGGACAGATCGATATCTCAGCGTGGTTTTCTAGTTGAAAATTTGTTCCGAACACGAACGACCTGGTCGAAAACCGGCCTGATATTCCCCGATCATGTGCTCTAGTTGCTCTTGTGTTCTTTGTAACAGGGCCTTGGAGAGTAATTTGTACGTGACAGGCAAAAGGGAAATTCTTCTGTAGTTATTAACTTCGGTTCGATCGCCTTTTTTATAAAGAGGATGGATGAGGGCACATTTCCAGTCTTCAGGCAGTTTCTCTGATGTCCACATTTCTTTTATGATTTGTACCAGTTCATGTAGGGAGTTTGGCTCCAGGTGCTTTAGAAATTCTGATACAATGCTGTCTTCGCCTGCTGCCCTGTTGTTCTTTAGGTGTTCAATGTATCCCCCGATTTCCTCGTATGTTGGTGGTGGAGAATTTGGGTTAATAGGAGTGGGGTGTTGAGGAGGAAACCTCTGTGTAGGTTGTGGACAGTTGAGAAGGTCGGAGAAGTATTGTGCAAGTTCTTAGAAAACCATACAGTTTTCCTGGTTGGTCAGTGCGAGTATTCCATCCCTTTTCCTGAAACAAAGGTTTTGAGGTGTATATTTGCGGATTCTGTTGGAAAAAATTCTATAGAAATCCTGTACATTGTAATTCCTAAAGTCATTCTCCAGTTTCTTCAATTCTCCATTTAGGTGCTTTCTCTTTGATTGCCGGATGATTTCGGCTGTTTGTTTCCTGACCTGTTGAAAATGTTGTTGGGTTTCTGGTGTTTTGTTGCTGTTATATTTTTGGAAAGCTTTTCTGCGATTTTCAAGAGCCATGTTACATTCATCGTTCCACGAGGGATGTCTCGTCTGTTTTTTGTGCGGAAGGAATTCTTGTGCTTTTTGTGTTATTTTCCTGTGGAACGTCTCCCATGTATTTGTAGGATCTTTATCCCATTCCTGTATTACATTAGTATTAATTTTCGTGGTATGAATTTTACTTTAACACTTGTTAGGTAGTGATCTCAGTCGATGTTCACCCCTTAGTGAACTTGTACATCATAGATTTCTCTCCGCTGTCATATTGCAATGTGGTCGATTTGAAATTCACCAAACTCTTCAATTAGTGAACGCCATGTTTTCTGTTTCTTAGGGGTTTTGCGTAAGGATGTCGACATGATTTCTAAATTGAATTGACGACAGAGGTTAACTAATCTTGAAGCATTCTTGTTGGTAAATTTATGCGCTGGAAAATCTCCAATAATGTTTCTGTTTCTTTTCCCTTCCCAGCTGCGCATTGAAATCCCCTAGTAGAAGTTTTGTATCTTCCTTTGGTATTTTGCTCCTAGATGTTTCTAGTTTGTCCCAGAAATATTCTACATCTGTTGGATTTCTCTTGTTGTCAAGATTAACCGGTGCATGTGCGTTGATTAGAGTGTAGCTTCTGTTTTCGCATTTTAGTCGCTAAGTTTTAAGTCTATTTGAGATTGGTGTTATTTCTTTGACTGAATTTATTATCCTTTTGTGGACAAGGAAGGCCATCCCAAGAAGTGGGGCTCCTCTACCAATTCGTCGCAAAGTTTTACTCTTAAAAATCCTGTAGTTACCACAGTCCATGGTTTCCTCATCCGTAAACCGTGTTTCTTGAAGAGCCAGTAGCATAATATTTTGTTGGTCAAGTTCTTTTGTTAGATTTTGTAGTTTTCTTGGTTGAAGGAGCGTGTTAATGTTGAATGTGCCAATGTATGCAGGTGATTAGGTGTGAAGTTTACCAGATAACTCCGACATTCGCCGAATTCGAGTCGCCTGGACTCCCCAGAATCCGAAGGTCCAGTTGTCGTCTTTTGGCGAGTGGGTTGATTACCACCTGGGTTAGCATTGTAATTGCTAGCACGAACCATAATAGCTTATAATTGTGAGGATCCAGCCGAAGCTGGTTGATTTAAACCAAGGATTGTTAGTTCCTGGAGTATTTGTCTTGCAGCCCAGCCCACTGGATGAACAGACACTGACCAAGTTGCCGGTGGTTCCCACTACTTGTTAGTTTTGGTCTACCCTGAGTTTTCTCAATACCTACCATATCTGGTAAACATTCCCCTATCCGCCATCTGGGGAGGCGCCCGATGGGGGACTAACAACTCCTCACGGGGGTTTTATTTATTATTATTATTATTATTTATTATTTATTTGTCATCTCACATTTTGCGGTTTCTGAACTGAGATAGGGGACATGTTCAACCATCTTCACCATATGTTCATCATTATCACCACCTTAAGTTCACATTTTTTATTTATTTTTTCCCTCTCTCTTCTTATATCTCATTATATTTATTATTACTTTTTATTTATGAAGCTCTTTAAATCTTAAAATGCTCGGTTCAATCGACCATCCAATGTGTCGTCGAAGTTAAAAGAAATAGGTTGCAATAAAAATATGATTTATATTATTTTTAATAAGAAATAATCTGTTAAGTTTGATTGCTCACCTTGTATTCTGTGATGACCTCTAATAAATCCTTAGCAGACATCCGACTGGCTATAACAATCTTGCTGCCATTGCAAGAAGTGACGATATTCATCAATGCGTTAGTGATCCAATACATCGGTGTTGTCAGCAGCAGAATTGAATTATCTGTCCAATAATCTTTCCTGTAATCATGGCTAAGCTTAGGGGTATTCATTAGCTAAAAATAAATTTTGAAAACACTCAATTTCACTTTGTGTGTACTTCACATATCATGGATATGTCTATCTATAATCCAGTGATATTCCCAATTTTAGAATTAAAAGGGTCAAATAACTTTAATTAATAATTAAATTAAATCAACAATCAATGATTACTCGAAATAAACAAAATTTATCTTCTGAAGTGTAGATCCTAACGAAAATTGTTATAAATCCAAAATATTCTCCATTAAAGTTCTAATAAGGAAACTGTCGTCAAATTTTTGACCCGAGCAATACCGACAGAGCTAGAGTGTGTCAAAAAAGCTTTATAAATGTAGACAAACCTAGACTTCTTTCATTCAAACCAACATAGCTCCTAAACGGTAGGCGTTATATAACAAAAAATATTTGTTTAAATATTTTCCTGAACAGGAAACTCTTGAAAATTTTCGAGCCGAGCAACACCAACAGAGATAGGGAGTGTCAAAATATTACATTTTGGCATGTAAAAAAAAAAACGTTTCAACTTGACTTTTTTCGTTCAAACCAACACAGATCCTAAACGGTAGGTTTTAGCGAAAAAAGTTATATAACAAAAAATATTTGTTTAAATATTTTCCTGAACAGGAAACTCTTGAAAATTTTCGAGCCGAGCAACACCAACAGAGATAGGGAGTGTCAAAATATTAAATTTTGGCATGTAAAAAAAAAAACGTTTCAACTTGACTTTTTTCGTTCAAACCAACACAGATCCTAAACGGTAGGTCTTAGCGAAAAAAGTTATATAACAAAAAATATTTGTTTAAATATTTTCCTGAACAGGAAACTCTTGGCAAATTTTCGAGCCGAGCAACACCAACAGAGATAGGGAGTGTCAAAATATTACATTTTGGCATGTAAAAAAAAAAAAAACGTTTCAACTTGACTTTTTTTTTTTCGTTCAAACCAACACAGATCCTAAACGGTAGGTCTTAGCGAAAAAAGTTATATAACAAAAAATATTTGTTTAAATATTTTCCTGAACAGGAAACTCTTGGCAAATTTTCGAGCCGAGCAACACCAACAGAGATAGGGAGTGTCAAAATATTACATTTTGGCATGTAAAAAAAAAAACGTTTCAACTTGACTTTTTTTCGTTCAAACCAACACAGATCCTAAACGGTAGGTCTTAGCGAAAAAAGTTATGTAACAAAAAATATTTTCTATTACATTTCTAATAAGAAAATGTCGTCACATTATTGGTCCAAGCAACACTATCAGAAGAACATGTTAAATTGTTACATTTTTTAGGGTAAAAAATACCTTACCCTAAAAAAGTATAGACAACCATGCAAAAGATGTGTCCATGTCAATAAAACAAATATCTAACCATTTTGATCATGGTAGAATAGAAAAATAATTTTATTTTTCTATTTATAAAGACCCTAAAGAATAGCGAGTAAGTACAGAAATAAATAGAATTAGTTATATCTGGTCACACTAGTTAGTTACATTTGTTACACAGTTGAGCGTTGGAATATCAAAGTTCCGTTGTATGCATGTGGAGTATTGAAATCAGAAATTCGAGATATTGTATGTATTAAATTGATTGCAGATCTGCATCGAAACATAATTTAAATATAGGTAGGATGAAAGGTATTGGTAATTTGGTAAAGGAATGTTTCAAGGAAATATTGTCAACGGAAGGTAGGATAAAGCCAATTTATAGGGAATAGAGGTAGGATCATGGGAATAGAGGTGGGAGCATGGGAATAGAGGTGGGAGCATGGGATTTAGCATGGGAGCGCCTTGGACTATCGAAGACATACCTGTCGAAGCGATTCATGATTCGATTCAATCAGTCCTCGAGAAATGTCGAAAGGCCTCCGTAAACCAGACTACCGTAGTCAAGTTAAGGAAGTAATAAGGAAAAACTACGATTACGAAGTAATTAACTGTTGTATTAACAGTTAATGAGATGATAATAAATCGATACCGAGTTCAGTAGTAGTAGTAGAATGCTATAATAAATAATCAGCAAAACCAAAATGAAAGTTTAATTTAGCTAGCATACTCACAGATGCCTGTTGAACTCGTACGCCTCGTCTCTGACTAAAACGCCTTTTGGAGAACCAGTGGTCCCGCTTGTGAACAAGACGGCCATGGTGTGATCTTTTCCAGTCCACCATCCTTCCAGGACGAGGCCTTCGGCGCTTTTTCCTTCTTCTAGGCACTTATAGTAGTCGAGGACTCCATCCTGACGGTTGGGACAGATGATGGTGACCGGCCAGTCCAATCTTGCTACTGCCTCCTTCATCTTGTCCACATAGTCCTCTCCGCAGAATACAACTTCGGAACAGCAGGTTTTCAAGAAATATAGAATCTCTCCTGCAATAATTGAAAAGTTGTACAAAAATATATTATGGAAATAGTAATAATACACGAGTGGGCAGTAAGCATTTATTTATTTACAGGAAATAAATGTAAAACACGGCCACAAGTGGGCCATTCTCATTGCAGTGATTTTCCACTGTCCTGCTTATCTTAAGTTGGAACTGAAGCCTCCAAATCAATATGTTTAGTTAATTTAAATCGATTTTTTGAAGATAATCCATATATCCAACATTCGAGAATTTTTTTTTTTTTTTATTTCATGACATCTTTGTTTAATAAAAAATATTACATTGGTACATTTGTTGTTAATATATAATGTATCTAAATAGATTTTTACAAAATATCATCTTTTTTGATGCTTTAATGTGATTAAGTGTTAGTAAAACATAGTATTCAAATTAAAGAATGACATTCAGTGGCGGTGTTACACTGCGATTAAGGTAGTAACAAAGGAAAAAGAAATAAAGGGGGGATAAAAACAGAAATAGAGAAATATTTTATTTTTTTTTAAGACCTTAAAAAGCTTTAAAACTCACGACCGTCCAGTAGTGGCCAATGATGTCCTTCGGCCGTCAAAAAAAGTCGAATCCTTGCAGATCTGAAACCAGTTTCCTTCACTCGCTTTTTGGCGTAATGCAGTGGCCGTTTCAAGATCCGGCCGACGAATAAATATTACCTTATATGATTTCGATACTGAACCGTATTGAACATCAACAACCTCTTTTAAATACCTTGAATAACTCAACTAAGAATGACCCATAAATATGAACTGTCGGTTCATAATTAGGTTCAAGTGCTAAAACATTATTTCCATTAGTTTAAGGAATAAGCTTTATAATATCTTTTGAGTCTATCTCTAAGACGTTTTGCTATAAAATCAGTGATAATTATTTTTTGGTTGGTCCCTTAATTATAATAAGTCAAGAAAATATAAATTGAGAGATTTGATGTTTATATTTTATAATTTTCCGAATCTGATAAACTGTATAATTCGAATACAGTTTCACTCATTGTATTTATTATTATATCTATTATGCATACTAATGTACATAATACTAGCATCCCACATCGCAACGTCGCCCACTCTCTTAATTAAAGAACTTAAATAATTTTAACTAATGATTTCTTTTTTTTTATATATATTTTCTTTTTTAATGTGTTTTCTTTGTTTATCGATAAAATCTTGTATTGAAGTATGCAATTGAGCATTATTTGTTTAATGATATTTACACAAAATTGCATTGATTAGGTGTTTGAAGATTACATAATAACATAATCAGACAACCAATTTTTAATTTTAATGTATGAGTTAAATCCAGATAAACAGAGAATATTTATAAATTCTTCCGAATAAAGGACTGCGTTATCAGTGCTTATAACTAAAGACCTATAAACCATATTTTTACACTCAATATGAAAAAGCAAAGGATCGACGTTTTGATTTGATAAAGATTTTTATTCGGCAGAAATAATTTTATTGATTTCATCTGTCAGGGATTTTATATTCTAACCATACAAGGGACTGAGTAGAGTGGATTGAGTATATCCGTCCAATCATCCCACGTCCACAAGCTGAGTCCAATCCAGTCCTCTTTTCCCTTCAGTTGGGTTTAACTTATAAAATCTCATACCAGGGCATTTATTTCTAAAATTTAAACTTAAATTAACACTGGGAAAAAAGAAAAATTCTCTCTGACTAGGAAAAAAAATTGATCATGGATATGCCTATTTATAATCTACTATCTCTGAATAAGGAATCTGTCGACTAATTTTCGATCCGAGCAACACCAACAAAACTAGAGCGTGCCGAAAAAGCCTCAACAATTAAAAAATACCGGAAAAACGTGATTGTTTTCATTCAAAACAATATAGCTCTTGGTCTTGGCGACAAATGTTAAGTGGCAAATCTCGTTTCTGCCACTCTAGTACATTTAAATTTTTATTATTGTAAATTTTACTATTTCTAGAATATCTTTCAAGAACTATGAAAAATGTGTAGCTAAAATTTAGTACAGATAAGTATAGATAGAGGTTCAGTTGTTTCACAATTGTAAAATGTACTAACCGCATATTGGTCGATTTTCATATTTCACTTGGATCCACATTTCACACCACACATTTATGTCTTTTTTTAATCCTTTAATCAAATATAAGTAAATTTTATAATCTATTTTAAGCTCTATATAACACCATACTTTTGCAACCTCTCATGTAGAATAGCTCTCGCTACATATCGGTCAGTTTTCAAACTTCACTTTCATCTACATACTATCGCTTTTTTAATGAGAAATTATTTGATAATCAATAGATTTTATCATTGCTAAACCTTCCTGGAACAGTAAAGATGGTGTTGTTAAAATCCAGTCCAGATTGGTTCAGTAGTTTTAGTGTTTAGTGATCAAAAAAGAAAAATGGCTTGTACTTTTACAGTAGAGATAATACCTATTGGGAGATCCGGATTGATAGAGGAGGATGCTGCTCCGGACATCATGATGCCGAGGTTGGTGGTCAACGCTTCCACGGTAGTGTCACTCAAGATGATCACTACCTTTCCTGGACCTTGGCCGAGCTTACGAAGTACTGAGCTTATAGCACCGGAGTTATCCAAGACTTCACGGAAGGTGGCCTGCTTCTTCGTCCTGGCGTCTTCCTAGAACAGAAAAGAATTAACAAAGTTATTTAGTTGACAATGCATACCCCTCTAGCTAAGAGTTTGCTACGGAATAAAATTCGCCAACTGCTACCCTATTAAGACAGGGTATTTGGCCCAGTTCTGTATATCCTCTATAACATAGATATCCCCGCTGATCCTAATACTTTCGTGGCAACAGTTACTGAAAAAAAATTTATCCTTTCATCCATTCCAGATCATCTATTAGCTCTTAATAATCTCCAAACATACACATTGTCTGATAATCTCTAAACTTACAGAAGTTTGTTGCGATGTTAGACTAATCTAAATACACCCACGTAACCTTTAACTTCCCCCATTAATCCTGCCCTTTCATTTATTTCAATATTCCATCGCCTATTGATGTTGTTACTATATTATTGGTTTAATTTATTTTATTTCAATTTATTTATTTTATATGAGGTCAAAAGGAATCTCCCCTCGAAGATACCACTCTGTCATGCCTATAAAGCCACATATTGTAAACGTTATTAAAGCCAGCACATCTTCTGGTTATACCCATTAGCAAATCGGTAAGAGAAGAAGAAATTAAATATTTTATAGTTGGATGTTTTATCTTATTTTTTCTCATTTATTTTTCACTGTATATATTGTATGAATGGATCGATAAAAGCATAAGATAAAAAAGTTGACAGTGGTTTGATTCTTTTTTTTTTTTTTTTTCCTATATAATGTTGACCTATATTTGATTCATCAATTCAATTAATTTATTTAGCTAACACTTATAGTTTAAATTTATTACTTTTAACTCTGATTATAGTTAAATTATTTTTAAAACTATCAAAGAAATGTTTTGAAATAGAAACCGAAAAAAAGTCAATATTTAATATATAATAATTATCAAATAATTGATAATAATTACCAAATAAATTTGTAAAGAAAAAATGTTTCTTTACTTCGGTTTTATGAAATAATTACTACAGTAGTCTAGTCCTATTAGCCTATGTAATTTGAATATTTATTTACGTAAAGCAATAAAAATGTCATTTGATTTTCCAATGGGAACGGAAAAAAGATATTAGTTACAGTTAAACCCATTAATTTAATCTACCCTTTCTACTTCCCCTTCCAATCTTTAAGTCCGTTTTATGTGTCAGTACTAATATATTTGATTTCTTGTCTTACATTTTTATCTTACGAATTGCAGTGTATATAATCTATGTGTGCAGATGTTTTGTAAATTTTGTATATTTTAGAATACCAACATGTGTACCTCAAGTAACACCCTCATACTATCATCCTTAGCATGAAGATTATAAAAAATTACGAAAGTTAATTTAGCAAGCTCAATACGAAAATTAAAATTAAATGCACAGTTTTTAATATTGTTTTAAGCCTCTATGGTAATCCACAGACGAGACTTAAACGACAAAAAACTGCTCGTTGTTACTCCAATATTTACTAGACAAACGTTCAAAGCTCACAATCAATTCCAAAAGACTTATATACATGACAGTAAATAGACCTATTTGAACGAACGGAGTTGAGCTTTGGGGTTGCACTATAACATCAAATTCATCTCGTATCCGATCCTTACAATCCAAAATCCTTCTTAAAATCCTCAGTGCTCCTTATTATATCACACATAAACTTGTCTTAATGTCGCATGCGTTACAGATTTGGCCTGAACAATTT
The DNA here is from genome assembly GCA_003667255.2 of Euschistus heros. Classification (NCBI taxonomy): domain Eukaryota; kingdom Metazoa; phylum Arthropoda; class Insecta; order Hemiptera; family Pentatomidae; genus Euschistus; species Euschistus heros. Next base: position 340,616 of record RCWM02000228.1, read on the forward strand.
TTCATTTCATGAAAAGCTACGTACTCGAACTGGTCTTCCAACATGCTTCTCACTCGTATCCCTATAACACTCCGAAGCGTCTAAAAAGATGTCCTTAAAAAGGTCTCCTCAAATATAGTAGTTTAATTATATAGAACTTTGCAAGCAATTGGCATCATATTTAACATTAAATTCACATTTACTTGATGTATTTTTTTAATATAGTATACAGATGTACATTTCAATAAACCCAAAACACAGAGTTTAGAATATTGTTTTGGGCACTAATTTTTAAAAAATATAAATCCACTGTTTCATTCATAATATTAAATGAAACAAGATAATTTTAAATAAGGTTGTTATTTTTTTAATTTTACATTAATAAATATTTATAAAAATGCATAGTTATTTACCAAATATATTCGTTCCCCGTTCTTCTTGCAGGAGTCTATCATCTCCTGCATGATGGGAGTTTCTGGTATAAACATTGGCTTGCCTCGAAGTATTCTTGCCGCCATCTATAATTGGTTGTCGGGTACTGACTGAGCTGACTGCTGTAACTCTCCCTCGAGTGATACTGTTGTCTCTAGAGGCGAACCTAGCAACCTTATCTTAAGATATCTTGTCAGATCTGTTGGTAAATACTTCAGATATCTTTATCGTAGATCTCCTATCTGTCGTATGTGAATTACTCATGATGACACTCAAATAAACAATTGCCAAATTAAAGAAAACAATATTTTTTTTTTTTTTAATGTGGAGCTATTTAAACAAACTAAACTCTAATGGTTTATTTTATGTTTCTAAATTTCTATTTCTATTTCCTTTGTATGGCGAGATGAAAATCCTAACAGATCCACAAACGTATAATAGGAACCGAAAATATCGTAATAATTATCCGAAGCACTGTAAAAGACTGAATTTCTCCCAGACTGGACAATAGATCACGGTTATGTCTATATTTAATGTACAGCTATTCTCAATTTACGCTTTAGAATTAAAAGGATCAAATTACATAAAATAATAATACCTTCTAAACGGTTGGTCCAAGTAACAAATGTTATATAACAAAAAGTATTCTCCAATAAACTTTTGACACGACAGTTGTTAAATTTTCAATCCGACTCTCAAACCCAAATCACTATTCCTAGTTCTCCGATCCTACATCTCTAACCGTTCCTTTCGAGTTCGCTGCGGAATGGAGTACTATAACTGCTACACAATAGAGGCTGTGTTCCACTGTTTCACAGGATAGCGTTCTCGGTTCAGTTCTGTATATCTTCTATCCTGCAGATATCCCTACTACTCCTGATACTTTCCTAGAAACATTCGCTAATGACACTGCTATACTTTCATCCCATCCAGATCCTTTAATAGCATCCTATAATCTCCAAACCCACTTATCTCTGATTGAAGACTGGTGCAATGAAAGTAAATGAATCTAAATGCACCAACGTAACCTTTACCCTCCGCCGAAAATCCTGTCCTCTTATCTATTTCAATGGTATTCCACTACCTAAAGCTGACACAGTTCGGTATCTTGGTTTTTACCAAGACAGAAGACTAACATGGAACCCCCATACTCGACCCAAAAGGTAAGAACTTAACAAACGCTTCAGCCAATTGTATAGACTACTAAATAGGACATCTCATTTTTCCATTGAAAACAAACTTCTCATGTAAAAAACCATCATTAAACCTATTTGGACTTATGGACTTGAACTGTGGGAGACAGCAAAAAAGTCGTATCCTTCCAATCCAAAATCCTCCGAACTATAGTAAATGCTCCTTACTATGTTTCCAACAAAACCCTACATAATGATCTCAATATACCATACGCCCTCGATCTTATACCTCATAAATTTTCTAACTCAGTCATTATCCAATTCCTCACATCCCGATAACCCCCCTCGCAGACTAAAACGACATTCGCCCAGAGATCTTTTGTAAAATTTATTTATTTTGGAGTTCTGGCAATGGCCAGGTACTCCACTCATACCCTGAATGAATGTATACAGCGCTCTCACTCAGCCTCTACTGGGTTTTTGTACATCAGTGACGCAGCTGAGAGAGGAGATCCGAGACCTCTCTGTGCCTGGCTCAACCCTCCATAATCTCTCGCCCCTCCATTATCGCACGTCCGTCCATAATCATGCGTCTGATCGGGGGATCCCGAGGATGAATGTAAATTGTAATTAAAGTATAATTGTATTTTTAACCGTAAATTTAATTTTGTCTTATTTTTACATACCGTTATTTAATTTTTTTTTATTTTTTACATATGCATTTTTTTAATTTATATATTTCACCCAGATGTATATTGTATATTTTATATTATTTTTGTATAACATAGTTCTTTTGTTTTTTTTTTTTTTTTTTTTTTTTTTTTTACGTTTTTACTGTATATAATTTGTGAAGGTAATCACTAGGCCATCTATATTACCTATTGCCCACATTTGTGGCAGATTTTAATAATTACTTAATTAAAAAAAAAAAAAAAAAAAAAAATATAGAAGACCTAGAAGAGACTGAACATATTGCACTTCACTACATCTTTAATTTTAAAAAATGGTAAGTACCCTATATCATTAAAATATAATATATTTAACCCTTTAGTGCATGATTTTTTTCTTTTTCATTCTAATAATTTTTTTTTTTAATATGTTTTGGTCAGGTTATTAATAGAAAAATACTGAAAAAAATATTTTTCACCTACAAACCATTTTAATTAATAATATACATTATGTTGCACAAAACTAAAAACTGATTTATCTCGATAATTAAAAACAAGAATTTTATCCTCATTGATATTTTACAGACTACATATCTTGGGAAAAGCCACAGAAATTTTATTTGATAAAAAACACAATGGAGGTTAAAAAAAAAAAAAAAAATAAGAACACTTTACTGGAAGGAAGGAGGAGTCTCCACAATTGAGGACTTGCAGATGTAAGAAACCATTAGAGACATACCTGGTCCAGTTAAGGCATGCGAAGTCCTCTCATGCCTAGAGGGATCATGTAGCATATCTAATACAAGATTTGGTTCCAGAAAACGCAAAGGGAGTTCGCTGTTATAAGTATAAATATAATGTTGCAGATATGCTACACTAATCACTAGAGGGTTAAATATAGTTTTTACAAAGTATCATCGTTTTGAATGTACTCCTTGAGATGAAATTTGATTTTATATGAAATCGGAAGACAATGCCTACTTTAAGGATTATATTTTCCAAGTTGACTTACAGCAAGATTTCCTTTCATTGAATTAAGAAAGCAGTGGTTAGTAAATAGTCATGGACTTAGACATAGGCATATAATTCGAAATTCATGTGGTTTTAAATGTGTAAAGTGCAGTAACAGACATTTGTTTGCCAGAATTAATATATTAATCATTGTTTCATCATTTTCATTAGCTCTGATCTCCCTTCAAGCATTCTTGAGAATGCACTTAACTAATATCTTTTGAACTTTTATAATTACAACTGTAATTAACATTCACCATTTAGAATAAAATCATGTAAGTTCCTTGGCTAATAGTTAGTGGGAGATAGTAGCCTCTTATCGCCCCACTACGTTGTCCGAGGAAGGACCGCCTCTGTCAGCCGCCAATAATGTCGTTGTCCGGGTTGCACCACTTGAAGGTAGAGGCGGAATATGCAAGAGAGCAGCTGGTACCCGAAATAAATGGAAGAGGCCAAAGTTCTGCATGGTAGTGTGGGTCATTATTGTTGTTGTCATAATTACAACTTTTTATTTTTGTTTTTATATTGCTGTTCTGTGTTGCTATTAAATTCAATTTGTATTCTATAACACCTATTTATGTTATTTAATATTTTTCTCTTCAATTGGTCCCCTCCTCCCAAATTAAAACATAACTGTTAGCGTCCTTTCAAAATGTTAATAAGTATAACAGAAATATAATTATCAAATTTCATTAAAATAGGCTGAATTGTTTTTAAACGTTTAGACAACACCTGTTGAGACCACTTTAAAATGTTAGTAATATGAGAGAAACATAATTATCAAGTTTCACTAAAGTCGTTCTTAAAGTACAAATTTAGACCCACACAGATCTCTAAATTATAACATCTGTTGATACTATTTTAAAATGTTAGTAAGTATAGATGAAATAATTATTTTAGTTCATTAAAAATGATGACTCGTTCTCAAAATAAAAATTAAGTAACCATCTAAATTAGTTTGAAAATTTTGTTTCTTTAAACCTTTAAAAATACTCAAATAAAATTAGGATTGATGAATTAAATGCCACTTCTATTGAGATTATTTTATTTGAAAACTAGTTTCGCATTTGAAACTAGTTTTCAAATAAAATAATCTCAATAGAAGTGGCATTTAATTCATCAATCCTAATTTTATTGATCCTTCTATATCATCATGCGTACCTCAAGTGACTCAAATAAAAGTGTATAAAAGCTGAATTAACAAAAATTATTTATTTATATGCTTTAAAACTAAAAATTAGCCTCGGTCAACCACGCGACCACTAATGTAACCACCAGTAACGCGTCTACTCGAGGGTTAAGCTATGTGGCCCATCATTGTCATTCTCTTATTAATATTTTTTTATCCTTAACTTGGAAGGGTGGGCATAGTGGCCACGGCGGGCATTGTGGCCACAAGCTATTTTTCTACTACAAAATGCTGTCACCTGGCCGAAAACGATTTAACTATTCAATAGAACTGCCATCAGTGTTGTGTAGTGTTTTGAAGCAGTTCTGTTAACGTTATCAGAAGTTATTATCCATTTAGTTGTTTTTCAATTTGCTACTGTAAGGTAAGTGTACTGCAATAACTTTTATAACTACACATTCGATCCTAGTGTATAATGCTAACAATAACCGCAGAAATAAGTGTGATCTAAGCTTTAAATGCATGTGTGAAAGTAAGAGCTAGTGTCATCGGTGAACTTGCAGCGTGGCATTTAGGTAATGGCGTAAAAAAAGGCAAAGTGGCCACTTTACCCTCCATCGCGGCCACTTTGCCCGACACTAAATTTTTAGTTTTTTTAATGTAAAATATTTATATGGTTATATTTATATCTACAACCACAGAAGTTCTCAATCCCTCTGATACACACACAACAGCTGAAGTCAAACAAGTGTCACCGAACCCTGACGAAGAAAGATCTGCAGATCCGAACCCAATGCCAGCACAACCTCAAGGCCTACTGTTCTCATCTCTAGAGGCTCATCAAGCCCTAATACCTCAACTCCTGGATGTCCACTTATTAAACCCAGCACTTCATCTACCGTAAGCCCAAGCTCCATGCCCAGTACCGCATCTGCTGTAAGTCCAATCGCCATACCCTCATTTGCTGTAAGCCCCTAATGATATTGTCCCAATCCCTAAAACAAACATTATTAAACAAGAAAAAAAGTGGAAAAAGGGTTCGGCAGCAGTTTTGACTTCAACCCGTTACAAGGCTGAACTTGAAGCTGTGATGGTAGAAAAAGAAAAAAAAAAGAAAAACTGAAGAAAATTAAACAAAAAAGAAAAAAAAAGTTGGTAATAAACCGAAGTTGTAAAAAAATAAGCCTATTCAAGAGAAAAAGAAATCAAAAGTTGCAAAACGTGCTTCATTTAGTAATTTTGATAGTGACGAGAGTGATGTAGGTTGCCTATACTGTCAAGAGTTGTTTTGAAAGTCTAAACAAAATGAAGGTTGGATCAGATGCTCTGGTTGCCACAATTGGGCGCATGAAGCTTGTGCTGCGTGTGAGGAGGAAGACAATGAGTTCATATGTGATCTCTGCAAATAAACTGAAATAGGGTAATCAAAAAGTTCATAAAACGTTTTGAAGCAACTTCCAGCTTATGTATTTTTTGTTTTTCTCTTTAAAACATATTTAAAGAATTTGATATACTTTAATTTGTAAAAAATACATACATAATTTGTTTTTTTTAATGCAGTTGTAGTATTATTTTTACATCGGGTATAGTGGCCACCCTGTGGCCACTTTGCCCTTACCCATCGGGAAAAGTGGCCAGTTTATAAAATTTGAAAAAAAAAATTTTTTTACAAAAAATAAAGATATGTTTAAACATTTTTTTTTTTAAGATATGTAACTAAATAAGCTACCTTATACGTAATTTCTATTTGTTTTCAACAATTATAACTTCTTAAAAAAATGTGTTAACGTTAGAGTGGCCACTATGCCCACCCTTCCCCTACCTTATTTTTATATAACTTACCTATACTCATTTACTTTTTTTTCTAATTTAACCAAAATAATTTCTAATATAAGCATAAGTTACTACCATAACCCTAAAATCTAATTCCATAACCCGACTTGGAATAAAGTTCGGAAAATCATTAATAAAAAAATAAATGTGAAAAATTATAACAAGTTGGTAAACATTAAATAAACTAATAGAAATCCATATTAAAACATATATATTCTAAGCCGGACATTGAGATTAGTTTTAAGCTGATTTGTAGTAAAACAAATTAATATTTATATTGAATGCTAGAAGCAGTGGTTATTATTACTAACTTAGTAAATAGTTTTGTCCTTGGACTTACACAACAGAATTCATTGGTTTTAAATGACTTAAGTGCACAAACAGACTTTTTTCCCTGAATTAGTACATTAACTACTATTTTATCATAATATTATATTAGATGACTAATTCAATAATTCATTTTCTTTCAGTTAAATTATAGTAATTTCATTTGAGATTTTCCCTTTTTTGTTTTATTGTTTATTCTAACATTTTACACTAATTAAAATAATCATAATTATTAAAAATAACTAGTTTCTAGTATTTACAGATTCAAAAAAGGTTTAAGTCAATATCTGAAGTCAAATATAAATTTATTAACCGAAGGAAATGTTCGAGGAAACTGTCTAACACTTCATAATTTAAAGAGTCTTCCTTAAGACATCCAACTCCACAAATTACTAACGTAATGCCAATTAAATAATATTACTCTGAAATTTCCTTGAATTTGATACATTTCGATCATGGTTCATCTATATAATTAAGAGGAACAGATGAAATGGAATGGTAAAAAAAAATTTGCTTCGGGTTACTGTCTCTTAAGACTAATACCTATTAATAATAATAATAATAATGCAAAACTACAGTGAAACTAGAGTTCTTATGAATCCATGTTGGTTCTTCTCGCTAGAAACTTCAGCAGAGACTAAATAGACAGATCTCTGTACAACTCTCTAGATTGTAAGGACAATGGTCTAATTATGGATGATAATTACCTTAGTTGAAATACAAAAAAAAAAAAGAATGCATATTAGACCTTTTGTATAGACAAAAGACTGAGAGCATAGCTTATTACTACAGATGGTACACTGATATATTTGCTATATTAGTGAAGGTTTGTTATTAAGCATGTCTAGATAGAATTGAGATGGTTGTACATACACTGCCGGTCAAAAGTTTGAGACCACCCTGAGCCAAAGTATGTAAATTTAAAAGTTTAATATCTTTAATATCGTTCCGCCTCTCTTTTTCTATCTAATTTTATGTTGATGTTTTTATTTATAAGTAAAAATACTTTGTTTCACTTTTGAGATTTCTCCGTAATAAATCAATTACGAGCTATTCCACTCAGGAAAAAAAGGAACTTAGTTCATAAATATCTAATTAAATTTGAAATGGCTCAACAAAAATTCCCGCTGCCTTTATTTAATATGAATGGGAGATTTTCGTTTCTCAATTTTTAATTCAAATTTCAAATTTTTTAATCCAAGGTTATTCTGTCGGCAAACGAAATTGTTGGAATTAATATGGAAAATACAGTTTGTTTTAAATTATGTATTGAAAACTTAATTTTAATTTCTTCTCTTAAAGGTAGATGAACTTTAAAGATCTTGGTATAAACTATATAAATGCGTTTAATTTTATTTAAATCCATTTATTTTTCACCTAACATCAAACTTTTAAATTTACTGGTATCGTTTCAGGGTGGTCTCAAACTTTTGACCGGCAGTGTATAAATAATATTTATTAATATTGTCTCTGAGGAATGAATACATATTTATATAACTTTTGTAATGTGTATTTGAAGAATAATTCTTATAACATACATTACATTAGTTTCATGATAAACATCGATGATTACATTAAATTGTTTGTTTATTATAAATTGTATCTTGGTAGTAGTCATAATCGAATTTCTATTAAATTTCACAATCGGTTAATTGATATAAATCGATATGTTATACATTCTACAAGGATAAAAAATTCTTTGATAATCATTCGATGTAAAAAGAAATAATTAACCCCACACATTTAACATCAAGAAAACAAACCTTTAACTCTTCATTCATTGAAACAAAATACACATAGGTAGGTGGAAATACGAATTACCTACGATGAGTGCCGTATTATAATATAGGATGGTTGTAAATTATGACCCCACCTGACGGCAGGGTGCTAACAAAAAATTATTTAAGACTCATCAAGAGTCCCCCTCCACGGAAATCTTTAGTAAAAGGCGAAAGATTTATTCGCTTTGAAGGGAGACCAGAGGTACTTCAAAATTTCTAAACATTAGCTAATGTATTGATCCCGGTAAAAAATATCTGCGCGTCTGCTTTTGTTTGTCATGTAACCACACACCAATTTTTGAAGTAAAACTTCCTTTACGTAGTTATATCTTCACCATAATTCCTACCTTTAATGAAATGAAGTCTTAAATTAAGCCGACTTGAGAAACGTAATCCTTCCAGTTGGGAGAATCTTTCAGTTTCTTAGAAAATTAAATTACACCTTTGAAGTGTCGCTGGCAGATAGCGCTGAAGACAAGTTTCACTGCGCTCCTGCGGTCACAATCAGCACTCAGAATAAAACTACGCTATTCTAGTTGTAATTAAGCATCTCCTTTAATAATTCCTACCTTTAATGAAAGGAAGTCTTAAATTAAGCCGACTTGAGAAACGTAATCCTTCCAGTTGGGAGAATCTTTCAGTCTTTCTTAGAAAATTAAATTACACCTTTGAAGTGTCGCTGGCAGATAGCGCTGAAGACAAGTTTCACTGCGCTCCTGCGGTCACAATCAGTACTCAGAATAAAACTACGCTATTCTAGTTGTAATTAAGCATCTCCTTTGAACAACTGTTGTGGTCTCAAAATTGCAACTATTTATGCATAAAGTTATAATTCCAATATTGTGAATTTCATTTTAAAAATAAAAAGTAATTTTACCATCAATATGGACTCTGAGGTGCATCACTTTGATCCAAAAGTGCGGTGGTTTCATTTTATTTTAAAAATATTTTATTTATATCACTTGAATCAATTAATAAAAAGGAATTTTTAATTTTATTTACAATCGTATTGTTTTGGAATGTTCTATCTAAATTATCAATCTTCTGGATTCCAATATAGTGAATTTCATTTTAAAAATAAAATGAAACCACCGCTCTTCACAAATTCATCCCTATTAACAACATAATATTAATCTACCATTAATAATGTAGTATTATTAGTTTACAATTATATTATTCTCACACCTTGCAACTTATTAATAACTTCTCAGACGGTTTCATTTGATTATAAATTTCTTGTTGTTTCATATAGAGACTCATCATAAAAATACTAAATTTTAACACTTTTATTCATTTCTTTTCTGGCTATTGTTTGCTCTACTTTTAGAATACCAGATACCATTTACACAAGAAAATAAAATTATATATTATTATAGACGGCATAATGAAGATTCACGAACCTGATCCAGAAGATTGATAATTTAGATAGAACATTCCAAAACAACACGATTGTAAATAAAATTAAAAATTCCTTTTTATTAATTGATTCAAGTGATATAAATAAAATATAGAAATGAATTCCAAAATGTTTTAATTAGTAAATATACCCATCAGAATTACATAGATTCACAGGGACCTAATAGACAACAGAATAGTGCACTAATATTGTTTACACATACACTGACACTCAAGCTCACACCTGGTTTATACCTCAGGATATTCTTCCTAGAAAAGTCCTAGTGGATAGGTGTATTGACTATAGTCAAGTTGACAGGAATAACCAATCATAAATGAGTAAAATGGGACTATTTGACCTAGAGCTAACAATCTAGATAGCAATTGATTCATTAATTTATAAGTTCTATTATATGCGATATTTGAGTTCTATTTTTTATAAATATTATGTTTTATTTTCTATATCTGTTGTATTTTCTTTAGTGTATTAACCATTCAAGAAAAAAAAAAAAGTCTAACGCTTTAATTGTCCATAGGGCTTGTGTAATATTTTTACAATTCAATAATTTTTCCTATCCAAATTATTTTTATTTCCAAACTATTGGTTGGAAGCAATAATTACAATAGTTATTTAAGTAAAAACTGACTTTTCACTTTTGGATCAAAGTGATGCACCTCAGAGTCCATATTGATGGTAAAATTACTTTTTATTTTTAAAATGAAATTCACAATATTGGAATTATAACTTTATGCATAAATAGTTGCAATTTTGAGACCACAACAGTTGTTCAAAGGAGATGCTTAATTACAACTAGAATAGCGCAGTTTTATTCTGAGTACTGATTGTGACCGCAGGAGCGCAGTGAAACTTGTCTTCAGCGCTATCTGCCAGCGACACTTCAAAGGTGTAATTTAATTTTCTAAGAAACTGAAAGATTCTCCCAACTGGAAGGATTACGTTTCTCAAGTCGGCTTAATTTAAGACTTCCTTTCATTAAAGGTAGGAATTATGGTGAAGATATAACTACGTAAAGGAAGTTTTACTTCAAAAATTGGTGTGTGGTTACATGACAAACAAAAGCAGACGCGCAGATATTTTTTACCGGGATCAATACATTAGCTAATGTTTAGATATTTTGAAGTACCTCTGGTCTCCCTTCAAAGCGAATAAATCTTTCGCCTTTTACTAAAGATTTCCGTGGAGGGGGACTCTTGATGAGTCTTAAATAATTTTTTGTTAGCACCCTGCCGTCAGGTGGGGTCATAATTTACAACCATCCTATATTATAATACGGCACTCATCGTAGGTAATTCGTATTTCCACCTACCTATGTGTATTTTGTTTCAATGAATGAAGAGTTAAAGGTTTGTTTTCTTGACGTTAAATGTGTGGGGTTAATTATTTCTTTTTACATCGAATGATTATCAAAGAATTTTTTATCCTTGTAGAATGTATAACATATCGATTTATATCAATTAACCGATTCTGAAATTTAATAGAAATTCGATTATGACTACTACCAAGATACAATTTATAATAAACAAACAATTTAATGTAATCATCGATGTTTATCATGAAACTAATGTAATGTATGTTATAAGAATTATTCTTCAAATACACATTACAAAAGTTATATAAATATGTATTCATTCCTCAGAGACAATATTAATAAATATTATTTATATGTACAACCATCTCAATTCTATCTAGACATGCTTAATAACAAACCTTCACTAATATAGCAAATATATCAGTGTACCATCTGTAGTAATAAGCTATGCTCTCAGTCTTTTGTCTATACAAAAGGTCTAATATGCATTCTTTTTTTTTTTGTATTTCAACTAAGGTAATTATCATCCATAATTAGACCATTGTCCTTACAATCTAGAGAGTTGTACAGAGATCTGTCTATTTAGTCTCTGCTGAAGTTTCTAGCGAGAAGAACCAACATGGATTCATAAGAACTCTAGTTTCACTGTAGTTTTGCATTATTATTATTATTATTATTATTATTATTAGGTATTAGTCTTAAGAGACAGTAACCCGAAGCAAATTTTTTTTACCATTCCATTTCATCTGTTCCTCTCAATTATATAGATGAACCATGATCGAAATGTATCAAATTCAAGGAAATTTCAGAGTAATATTATTTAATTGGCATTACGTTAGTAATTTGTGGAGTTGGATGTCTTAAGGAAGACTCTTTAAATTATGAAGTGTTAGACAGTTTCCTCGAACATTTCCTTCGGTTAATAAATTTATATTTGACTTCAGATATTGACTTAAACCTTTTTTGAATCTGTAAATACTAGAAACTAGTTATTTTTAATAATTATGACTATTTTAATTAGTGTAAAATGTTAGAATAAACAATAAAACAAAAAAAGGAAAATCTCAAATGAAATTACTATAATTTAACTGAAAGAAAATGAATGATTAAATTAGTCATCTAATATAATATTATGATAAAATAGTAGTTAATGTACTAATTCAGGGAAAAAGTCTGTTTGTGCACTTAAGTCATTTAAAACCAATGAATTCTGTTGTGTAAGTCCAAGGACATAACTATTTACTAACCACTGCTTCTAGCATTCAATATAAATATTAATTTGTTTTACTACAAATCAGCTTAAAACTAATCTCAATGTCCGGCTTAGAATATATACGTTTTAATATGGATTTTCCCATCAAGGGAGCAACCCCTAAAACATGTTCTATGTTGTTCTTTCTTAAGCTGACAAGTTCAATGGGGGGCTAGTTTTGTATTTCATCTAAGTAAATGTAAATCTGAATTTTAGATGGAAATAGATTTTAGGTTTCACCGTGTTTTCTTGTTTTTATTATTTTAGAATATATTTCACCCTTACAATCTAGACAGTTTTACAGAGAAACATCAAGCTGGTAAGGCCTCTGTAATTTTTCAATATGTCAGTTTCTTTTTTCATCTAAAAGCTGGTTAAATTTACTATTAGACCCCATATTTTGATTAAATCTTCAGCACTTTAAAGTGCATATTTTGGCAAAATACATTTTTAAACTTCTTTTTTTTTTTTAAGAAATAGTGTGCCTACAAAGTAGTAATTTGTCAACAAAACAATGTAATTTAAATTTCAAACTTCATTGTGAGTTTTCCCTTCTAAATATGTACTAATTTTTCCCTTAAATTTAAACTCTGAGACTTACTTAGCTCTCTGTCCAATAAGTGAAAACCCAATTTTTAACTTGATAATTACTGTAGTTACAGCTTTCCTAATTAAAAAAAATGTATAGAGAAACGAAGTTTTGGTTGGATTCAATATTGAATAAAGATTAAAATTTTAAAATAAAATAAATTCTGTAACTTCTTATAAGAATTGCATAAATACATATAACATAAGAAGTGCAGAATAGTAAATATTCTTATTTTTTTTTAATTAAATTTCTAGTTACAACATTAAATTGTACTATTAATTAAAATTGTAAAAACCAATTTATAAAAAGAAAATTTTAATATATAATAGGAATCATCAACAAAAACAAAGAAGATTTTTCTGGTAAGAAGAAATAACTTTTTTTTTAATGATCACCTATTAAAACAAAACATGTTACATAACTTGAATAATTGAATAAACTGCACTGTCATAGTATTATCTTGAACTGAATTGCTGTTACATAAAAGTTATATGAATGAAAAAAAAAAAAAATTTTCTAATATTATTTATTATTATCATTTACTTTTGTTTTTTATTTTATTAATTTCGATTACAGATACCTAAGAGGAGAGAAAATAATCATTAAAAAAAAAAATTAATTATTTGAGATCACATACCTAATTAAAATACTTATTAATTTTTTTAATATATATATATATATATATATATATATATATATATATATATATATATATATATATATATATATATATATATATATATATATATATATATATATATATTTTAATTTCTATAAAATGAAAAAAAATAAATATTTTAATATTTCCTTGATTATAATGTTTGTTCTTTCAAACTTTTATATCTCTGTTTTTATTTCTATTCAATTTAATTTTTATTCTATATAATCTATGACTGTTAGTTGATTTTTTTCTCTTTATGCTATATAACCCTACTATTTCATTCTACTGTTATTTTGTTTTATACATAATTTGCCTATTTGACTTATTTTTATATAACTTACCTATATTAATTCGCTTTTTTCAAAATCAAGTTAACGCTTAATTTAAGGAATAGTATTCTTTAAAAGCAAAGATATATGCCAGTAAACAATACATTCTTAACAATGATGTATTTAACGTAACACATCCCGAGGTTTAAAAATCAGGTGAAAAACAAATTTTGCCTTTGTGAAAAAGATAACTAAATAAGAATTTTTTTTTTTTAATTCACAAAAAGTGAATAATGAATTTTTTATCTACTGTTATCTTTTTTTGTTTCACGTTATGGCTCCATGTCAACGTTAGAAATACTGGTTAGACATTGCTTCAGTTTCAGTTTGTAGGACTGGATTTCAATTAATAAAAATAAATACTTTCAAATAAAATTTTAATAAAATAAAATATTCATAGCTTCTTTCAATTATATATTCATTAAAAACATTTTTTTTTGTTCAATAAATTTATCTTAGATCATTTGCTAAACAAATAAATAACTATATTTTCTATAATAAATTATAAAATGTAACTTTGTAAGTCTATTGTCTAGGCTGAAAAATCAACCTAATATGGCAATGTACAATATAACATGTATTATATAAAATTATCTGTTATCAGTCAACTATGAGTGGGAGATATTTGGTTATTTATGATTTTTTTTAATTTTAAAATATAGAATAAATATCTAAAATAATTTATAAGAATTATAAATACAGTTTTCAGTTTTCAGATAAGACATCAATAATGTTGTTTGTTTCTAAAAAAAAAAAAATAGAGTAACATAATAATGGTAACAGAAGTCAATATGTAAAATACAGTCAAACCTCCTGAATATTAAAAATTCTGATAGCTAAAAATTTATAGAGTGTTTATTCTTAATTTATATAATATACATTCGGCTGTGAGGCAAAATAAACTTTAAAAAAACCTGTACCACCACAACTCATGATGAGTCTTAGGTTCAGTACTTAGGTAAGGTTGTACTGTTTCAGGGCCAATGGTTGTGAAAGGAGCAGATTCAGTAGAAATCACGCTTGACCGCCAGGTTCTTCAAAAATCAAAATTATCTAATAAAATATTTGCTATGAAAAGTTTAGGTCATTGTGGATAGCTATACAGTGTATTTCATAACTAGGTAACCATTTATTTTTTTAATTTAGAAGAGTTGTGAGAAATGGAGATTAACAGGTAGTTTTGATGTTCCTGATGGCAATAGACATTATTGGAGAAATTCTAGAAAATAGACAAAACTTTTTTTCAGGGACTTAGATAACAGGATTATAGTCATTTCATTAAAAACAAATTATAAGGTTAGCAACCCCATCCACTAAACTGAACAGTAAAATATTTTACTTAAAAAACTACTTGTTACCTTTCTTACACGAAAACAATCAAGTGAAATGGAATTTCCTACACAAGCTAAGCAAAACTTTGTTAATATTCTACACTATACCCTACACTTCAATGTCCTGCTTGTTTAACAGACCTCTGTCTAATTGAAAATGCATAAAGAATATATTAAAAAAAAAGTAGCAACAGAGGAAAATGGAAGATTTAAAAAAAAAAAAAAAAAAAACTATGATCAAATATACAAAATATTAAAAAAAGATAAATTGGAATAAGTGTAAAAAAATTTAATTTAAAGAAAGTGAAGAAGGCTTTTTCAGGTAACCACCAAAAATGAAGTTCTGGATCTAAGATCTAGTTAGCCAAATGGCCCATTGGTTCTTATCACTAAATCCCGATGAGCCCTATGAGGTTGTCACCCAGCTCTTAACAGAATAGAAGTATCAAAATTCATTTTGCAGGACTACGAAATATATATTTGTTACATCAAACAAAATCACATAATTACATTTCTTTTAAAATTCTTTCATTATTGCACATACCAACAAACCATTATTTCTTCTATTGGCTACCGGGACACGTAGAGCTGTCAGGTAATGAAACGGCAGAAAGAACAGCCAACCAACACCAGCATCATTGGATAAATGTCAAGATCTCAATAACAGACCTAATAAGAAAGATCAAATATAATGCGATCGAATAATGGCAAATGTCTTACGATTGGGAAAGTACCACTACGTAGTACAGCAAAAGGTAGCACTGACTCCATGGTTTGTAACTCATAGGCTAAATCTCGACCGCCCAAGCTTATTAATTAAAACATATTAGACTGAAGAGTAACCATGGCAGAACCAATAAATACCTCAATTTAATGGGATTAGCTCAAAGTGGCATGTGTCCTAAATGCCAATGTCTGGAAGATCCAAGACACATCGTGTTTAAGTGCAAGAAGTTTGTGAATGAGAGGATGTGAAAAGAGCGCTGGGTACACGGACTGTTCAAGACGGCTCTAAATTTTTAAGAACAATGATGAAAGAAAAGGCCCATGATTTAAATAAATTTTTGTCAGAAATAAAAGTTTTCATATAATAGAGGAAGACAAAGAAAATTCAACTGGTCGTAAAATTAGATAGTGCTGCATTGGCAATATAGAACTTGTGTTAGCAAGTCTAAAAGCCAAAAAAAAAAAAATATATATATATATATATATATATATATATATATATATATATATATATATATATATATATATATATATTGACTGAACCAACACTTATTCTAACCCTTGGTCCTCAGGAACTTCTCCAAACAACACAAAGCCAAGTAATGCACCTCATTCCTCGAAGACCAGACAAAATCTTGTCTTGAGGTAGATTTGTTGACTGAAGATGAATATGACCAGGGGCGCCGAGAGCCAAACTAGGCCCCAGGGCAAATGCATTGTCCTAGGCACCCACCCTTAACCCCCCTCCCAACAACGGTCACCTTTGACCGGGCCCAGGGATTTTGCCTCCTCCCCCCTGCTCCCCTGTCAGCGGCCCAGACAGGGCCCATATGACTTGTAGATGAGAATCTTGTCATAGTTGATAGGTACAATAATTATAAAATGGGAAACTAACTTAGATTTTTAGATATGACAGCAAAAATAACAATTCTCCTAACTATCAAGGTCCTGATATCTTTCAGAAGACCTTTTCATTTTGCCTCCTAAGAAATGAACAATGAATGTTTAATATTTGAAACCAGTTTTCAAATAAGAAGAATTCCAATTGAAGCAGCAATCAATTCATCAATCCTCATCCCCTAACTATCCTTCAAATGAAAGAGTTCAAAGAAAAGAAAGGATATAACTCTTCATTATTCACATCTTCAGTATTCACAATAATTAACAAAATGGGAGGTTTCTGTCATGGTTTTCTAAAAGGACATTGTTGTTATAATCCATATAATAAATAAATCAAACAGATATGCCGTTTCGCCAATATTTCGACCTGCCTTGCAGGTCTTCATCAGGGCTAAAATAACAAAAAAATGGATGTGACCAAGATGATACAAACATTTTTTTTTTTTAAATAAATTAATAAAAATTATTTTATTTTAATTTCTCATATTTCCCCATCCTCTTCATTCGTTTATTGTTATACCAACTTTATTCTTTTTCTTACCTTTCTATCTTAAATAAATAGACTCAGTGAAAGAACAAGAGAATATTGCAGGAAAAGAAAACAACAAATGAGAAGAAAATAAAACTGGCATGTGGCTTCTAGTTGGCCAATCCAAAAGAAAAAAAAATATTATCTCCCTGACTCGAAAAAACAATAGATCATGGATATATCTTTCTATAATCTACTGCTTTTCCCAATTTACATTTTATAATTAAAAGGGTCAAATTACTCAAATTAATAATTACTCTAAAAATTAATGATTATTCAAAATAAACAAAATTGAGAGAAAATAGGGGTTCCAAATGTGTCTTTTTTTCATCCAAATGAATATAGCTCCTAAATGGTAGGTCCTAGCAACAAATGTTATATAAAAAAAATATTCTCAGCTAAATTTCTGATAAGGAAAATGTCAGCAAATTTTCAATCCAAACAACACCAACAAGCTAGAGCGTGTCAAAAAAGAACCAACACTTAAGAAATGTAGGCAAAACATGACTTTTTTCATTCAAACCAGAATAGCTTCTAGACAGTATAGTTAAAACAATAAATATTTTCCATTAAATTTCTGATAAGGAAACTGTTAGCAAATTTTTGATCTGAGCAACAAGCAACAGAGCAAGAGTGTGCCAAAATGTTACATTTTTGAAAGTAAAAAAAAAAATTACAAAAAAAAACTACAGACCCTCAGCCAAAAGATATATAAATGTAAAAATAAAAAATAAAATAAAATTAGAAACAATTTAAATACAACCATACCATATATACAATATATACAAGCAGCTTGGGGAACCATGAAATAAGCTAGTCCCAAAACTAATGGGAGGACAAGCTAAACCTAAAGAGATCTCATACCCTGCTTTTTCAGCTGTATGACCGGTGCCAAAATCCAGTGGAGGCTGAGAGAGATTGCTATAATATTAATAAGTAACCCCCACCCCTCAAAAAAAAAAAAAATAATAATTTACTGGTCACAAACAAATAAGTAATAAACTACAGCATTTTTTCCCATCAACTCAGCATTTTGGTGATGATTTTTCATTTTTGGGGCATTAAATATCACTTTTTGAAATTGAAATGTTATAAAGTGGTTAACAATTATCTGGAGATTTTTTTTTTTTTTCACTTTCGGAAAATGGATCAAGTCAACTGTAAACTTTAAATTTAATTTTTCTAAAAGTGGAACACTGATTATACCCCCATGGTCTTTCAAATGTCTTTTATTGTTAATGAATTAATTCATTTTGCCCATAAAAATTTCAGGAAATTCAACCATAATTTCTTATTTTTATTAAAGGAACCATCAAGAGATTTGACTGTATAATACAAAATATATCGATATATAGTATTAATTATATATTAATGGTAAAATATCAGGTATAACACAAATAATGTATTTAAAAAATAAATTAGAAAATTTTACATGATAAAACTTTTACAGATCACAACATCTTATAATTATCAGTGCAATAACATAGTTTTCATCTAACAATAACTGAAACTAAAATTAGCATATAAAAATTTGTTCAAAAAACAATAAACATAATTATTCTATTCTCTGCTTTTGAAAAAATAAATAAATAATAAAAACATTAAACAAAATTAAATTGAAATTAATAGCAGAGCTACAACAGTTTAATTAAATTATATTACACAGTTGATTACGTAAGTAAGATTTCATTAATATTAACTATTTAACTTTATGGTCTCGTAAAACATGTTTAAAGCCGTTTTCCACAAAATTTATCTGAGCCTATTAACATAAATATTTTTAAGTTACGTTTCATCACTGGTATAATTTCTTCAAAGGTGTACTGCTGACTTAAAATAAAACTTATAAGCGATTTTATAAATCAACAATTGTTTTTTAGTATATGAATGGTTTTGCAATCCATAATATAGTATTTTATACATATCCTTGATATAATTAATAATACTGTGATATCAGTCGAATCTTCATATGTGAAAAATCTTCTAATTACCATGATTACCTAATTTATGGATATAATCTCCTTACTAGGTATTAGATACGAGACTGATTGAGTTAACTATAAAAAAAGACAAAAAAAAAGGGAAATTCCAAAATTTTTAAATTAAAGAATTGATGCATTGGAGTACAACCTTAGCTTATATTATGGTAAGCTGCGGTTCTCATTTCATTGTTCGAATCTTTAAAAAGGTAAATCAACCTTATGATTATCTATAAAATTTCTTACATATCCTCTAAAACCAAAATTTTCAATTATATATAAGACAGAAGACGTTATTTTATTTCAACTCCTTGTCGTTCGAAGCAGATATAAAAAATTTAATTATTTTAGTTTTACATAAGGTGTTAGTAATATGATTAGTAGTAGACTCCTCAGAAGTACTAGAACTTTATACATCATACTATTTTTTGTTATTTTATGCATACCAGATGCTAGATAAGATCAAAAATGCAAACTGATCTAACAATAGATCATAGAAGCAGAATCTTAATCAGCTGATGATTAAAAAGACAAGTGAACACGACTGCAAAAATTCTCATTTTTCTAGACCAGCTCTACGTCTCTAAGGTAACTAAAGATTTATCATCTGCAAGGGAGCTAAAGTCAGTTTTTTCATCGATACTGATATGCTGCCTAACTATATGTTTCTTTAAATTAGTGTGATAAACGGTTCTGAATCCGCAGTGTGAGCATTCGAATGGTTTCTCAGTGCTAACGTGAAACTTAATATGTTTTCTCATTGCGACCTTTTCCGATGTCGTAAAGTCACAGTGAGGACACTGAAGAGGCGCCCCATCTATCGTGTGTTGAGATTTCACGTGATATCTTAAACTACCTCGATAAACAGTTCTATAATCACAGTGTTTGCACTTATAGGGTTTTTCATTTGTATGTACGGCCATTATGTGCTCTTTTAACCGACATCGATGAACAGCTTTGTAGTCACAAATCGAACAGTGATATGGTTTCTCATTTGTATGACGAGACATAATGTGTCCTTGTAGCGTATAATTTTTTCTAGTTTCAAAGTCGCAATGTGGACACCGTAGTGGCTTAGTTATCGAATGACGTGCTTGTATATGTTCTTTAAGTCTACTTCGATAAACAGTATTATATTCACACGAGGAGCACTGAAACGGTCTTTCGTTAGTGTGCTGACCCATTATATGTCCTTGTAATTTAAAATTATTTATGGTAGAAAAATCACAATGCGGGCAACAGTATAGCTTCTCCATAGTATGACGTGTCTTGATGTGGATTTTTAAACTACTATGGTACGTGGCTTTATAATCACAATATGTACAATGGAATGGTTTCTCTTTAGTATGATGAACCATAATATGGCCTTTCAAAGTAAAATTCTTAATAGTTCTAAAATCACAATAAGGGCACTTGAGCGGTTTCACTAATGTATGATATATTGCTATGTGTTTTTTCAGTGTCGCATTGTCTATAGCTCCGTATTCACAATGGGGGCAACGAAAGGGTCTTTCTTTAGTGTGATAAGTCATTATATGTGCTTTTATACTCCCGGGCCAAGCCGTTTTAAAATCACAAAATGAACAGTTATAAGGTTTGTCAACACTATGCTGGGCATATATGTGACTCCTCAAGCTTCTAGCCATAACATATTTATTATCACAATAAGGACACTGATGTGTCTTTTCCCTAACCTCGTCGTGTTGTGACATCGTGTGAGTTTTGAGGCCATTGGCTGTTGCAGTTTTGAATTCACATTGATTGCACTTGAAAGGCTTATCCTTGGTATGCCTCGCCATTATATGTATTTTAAGCCCATTGCTATACATCGCTTTATAATCACAATGGGGGCATTGGACCGGTTTCTCCTGAGTATGTTTATAATATATGTGTCTTTTTAAACCAGTAGAAAGTATGGCACTATAATCACAATGTGGGCACTTGTGAGGCCTCTCCGAAGTATGTTTCGTCATAGAGTGTTTTTTCAATTGGTTCCTAGATCCTGCCTTAAACGGGCAAAAATGGCATTGGTAATCTCTCAATTCTTTATGTATGTTGGCTATGTGGTTTCTCACTGTGCTAGGGAATAAAGCACTAAAACTACAATGGGGACACTTGTGAGGCTTATTGTTAGAATGACTGCTCATTATATGATTTTTTAATGCCCCTGAAAACTTTCCTTTATAATCGCACTGCGGGCACTCGAAAGGCTTTTCATCAGTATGCTTAGATATTATGTGAACCTTGATAGTGTAAGCAAGCGAAGAGGTATAATCACAATATGGACACTTGTTCCGCTTCTTTTGCTGATTTTCACCACCTTAAAAAAATAAATTAATAAAATTAATACAGTTGAGTGAGATACAAAAAATATTACTACATTTAATCAGGAATTTATAAATCTATACTATTATATAAATGGACAAGCCAGTTTTCATTTGTGATCACTAACCGCGAAAACTACTGAATCAATCATTACCAAATTTTAACTTGACTATATTCATTGTTAAAGGAAGGTTTAGCAATAATAAAATTTACTGATTTTCAATTTAATTGCTCCTAAAAGTCCGATACAATATGTGGATTCCAGTGAAGTTTGAAAATTGACCAATAGGCACCATTCTACAAGGTTTCGGTGTTATATAGTGTTTGAAATTGATAATGAAATTTACTCAATTCAATTTAATTGTTACTAAACAAAAGAGATAAATATGTGGTATGATATTTAAATCCCAGTGAAGTTTGAAAATCGTGCGGCATATGGCTAATAATATAGGTTATAAATATTCTCTGTTCATTTAACTTATCAACTTATAAATTAATATTTAGAATTGAATCTCCAATAATGTTCTTAAGCGATCTACAACCACCTGATCTATGCAATGGTACCAGGTTAAAAATTACAGCTATGCATGAAAATACCATTGAGGCTATAATTCTCACTAAAACAGAGAAATCGCATTTTAGAATCCCAATGATTCCTACTGATCTGCCATTTCAATTCAAAAGATCAAAATTATCCATTAAAGTTTCTTTTGCTATTAGAATTAACAAATCGCAAGATATACAAAAAACGTTATAGTAAATCTTTGACTGTTTTTCTAGTGGTCAGTTACATGTAGGACTTTCCAGAACTGGGAACCAGAAAATTAAATCATGGAGAAGAAGATTGTCAGGGAAGCAGTCAAAGTAACACCACGTTAAAGAAGAAATTCTTCTTTAATACATGCCAACGTTCTTCTTCAGGGCCACCGAACCACACTTGTGAGGAGAAGGACGATGACTCACACAGAAATGTTGGCACGTATTAAAGAATTCCTTCTTTAACGTGGTGTTACTTTGACTGCATCCCTGGCAATCTTCTTCTCCATTTATCACCCAGTCAACTTTACTTTTATCAAAATTAAATCATCCTCATAATATAAAAAATTTTGATCAATAAATAAAACTTCAAATATGTGTTAAAATTTTCTTAGTTCTTTATTAATGAGAGTGGAAGAAACTGGAAAGCTAGTAACATATATTTTTAATTACCTCTTTATTGAAATTAACATGATAGTGAATACAATGATAATAATAACATGTCAATGACTAACTGGTAGCATTACAATTAACATTCTATATTAGTATATGGGTCTCAAGAACAACTTCTTTCCAGACTTCTTGAAGGGTTATCGGTTTGAGGAGCAAGTCATAATTTAAGCCCAGTCATAATTTAAAATCAATATTGACAGAACTCGCAATTATTTAAGTATAAATAATAATAGAACAAAGATAATAATTTCAATATATTGTATCCTATCTACTGAATGATAAAAAAATAATTTCAAAGAATAAAATGGTTGAAATTTCAAACTGAAAATTGAAAAATATATAGTAAAGTAGTGCGTTATTTATATATAAATTTCACTTTTCAAGTTTTTATTTGCTTATTAAAGGCTACTAAGAATAAAATTATTATTTTCCTAAACATTCATGCTCTAAAGCCCAATGTATAATTATATTACTATAAGATAATTATATAGCTATTAAAAAAGGGACTAGTCACAGAATTCATAAAATATTATGATTATATTAATTATTAACACTATTAACATTATAGGTACAAAATGTCAAAATTGCACACATAAGAAATAAGAAGCATAACTAAAGTAATAATAGATTTATGTTAAAAATCTTATACAAAAAAAATAGTAACTAATATTCAAATAAGCTCAGATACATACCTTTGCTTGGGCTTGTAGTTGAACTTTCATCTTCAACGGTAATGGGATCTAAAAAATAAAAATAAATGAAACATCATTAGATCATAATAAGAAATTATTAATTAAGTAAACTTTTTATTAATAATATAAGTAGTTTTTAAACTTCATCCCTGAGTATTTGCTGTGCACTGGCTTATCTCTCCAGGGGGGTGGAAGGGTCAATATTTCCATCTTATATTATAAATCAGATACCAATCATCATTGTTTGTCTCTGATATCCCATGCTTCCTACCCCTATTCTGAATTAAATTGATTTTATTCCGACTATTGACCAATGTATAACATACATAAAATAACTTGTTGATATAAAATTGAATCTAGTACACATGATATCTATGTTATTATAAAAAATAACTCTAAAATAGAATATTTCAAATGGACACTGGGACTAGACTTTTTTTAAGAACAATTTTGGTAGGGTCTGTTAGGGCTATTACTGAGAAATGGCTGACTTTGCAAAAACATTGCATGTCCTTCCTAAAGAAGTTTCACTGAAAAAAAAAAATATATACATTGCTTACCATTTTCTGTTTCCATATCTTGGTAATCCAATTCAGTTAATCCAGCTAGAAGAAAAACAAATGAATTAGTATTCATAATAATCCAGGGAATAATTTTTTTTTTTTTAATTACTAACAACTGGTTTAATTCCTTAATAGGGAAGTTACAAAATTATTTATGCAAGTTTGCCTAACAAATTGAGGAAATATGCCATGTTCGAAAAATATAACTCTTATAACCTTTTTACCCCACCTCTTGTTTTATAAACTCCTTCAGTCAATGATAAAAGGGAAATTTAACAGTAATTTTAATTTTTTAAAACATATTTTTAAAAGCAAAAACACAATCAATTAGATTTTATCTACCTATTAATTGAAGAATATGACTATAAATTTAATTAATATATAAATATGACTATAAATTTAATCAATATATAACTTAATATATAAATATGACTATAAATTTAATTAATATATAATTTAACATATAAATATGACTATAAATTTTTTTGGTATCAGTACCAGTAACGAGAACCAAAATATTTTGGTACCAACACATCATTGATCAATAATATTCATAATTGATAAAAAATATTAACAATTATAGTTTCTTGTTACATTTGATTATGTTCTCATATATTTGTATGCCAAATTCTAGATTTTGACTTGGATATGTCATTTGGCTGGAGGTCTATAGTTTTCTTGTGTAACATTTTTTCACCCTCAAAATGTGTAACTTTTTTTCTCACCAAAAAATGTAATATTTTGACACGCTCTAGCTCCATTGGTGTTGCTCTGACCGAAGATTTGACGACAGTTTCCTTATTAAAAATTGAATGGAGAATATTTTATGTTATCTAACATTTTTCGCTAGGAGCTATATTAGTTTGAATGAAAAAAGTCGTGTTTTGACTGCATTTTTTAAGTGTTAGGGCTTTTTTAACCAGCTCTAGCTCTGCTGGTTGACAACAGTTTCCATACCTGAAGCAGTTGATCATCGATAGACATATTCATGATCAGTCTGGGAAACATTGAAATTTTTTTAAACTAAAAAAAAAATATGCAGTTATTTATACCTTGTACAGGTCAGTTTCGTATGTAACAACTGTTAGAACCCTTGGAGTTTTTGGACTGGACCCCTTCCAATCGTGGGTTTGTAGTCGTGCTGTTGAATTTATCCTAGTGAAGCAGCAGTAAAAAGTTGTATAGTAAGAACACATCCGTAACCTGTAGGATAACCCGACCTTCCTGCCATAGTTGGAGTACATAAGGATGTTAAGCCCAAACAAACAAACTATTGCCAATGCCAGCTGTATTGATCGGATCTCTTCTCAAGAATTGGTGGAATTGAAACACCCTCAATATTTAAAAAAAGATAAACATCTATTTAAAAGAGGCAGCAAAGAAAAGATTAAAGACTGGAAACATTTGTTATTTCTCAGTTGCTGAATTCCTCAGTTTGAGCTTACTGTTCAGAAACTAAAAAAATATGACTTGAGGAACACATGATGATATAGAAGGATTCATGAATTCATTTCCCTTTTAATTGCAATTTTTTTGATTTAAAAATTATTTTTGAATGTTAAACATTCATCATCAGTTCTACCGATAATCACATTGAAGAATTCTTTAGGCTCAACAATCGCAGGACATTTATTCAGTAAATATATTTCTGGTAATACCAGCTGAATTAAATGAGCATGTAAAATTTGATTTAATAATAACCAAATTCTAGGTAATTAGTGTTGAACTGTAGGGTAAACTGAGGGGTAGATCAAGGTGTAGATAGGAGGAACTTGTGTAATAAGGCTGATAATACTTGGGTCTCAATGCAGTATAAATAAATTAGTGATCAAAAGGGCCAAAGTGGTTGAAAGTTCTTGGTAGAGATTATTCATTCTCGACTTTATAGCGGTCAGAATTCTGCTCTTGCAACCTCACCACACAACCTTGAGTTGTTTTTTTTTTTTTTTTTTTTTTTTTTTTTTTTCTTCACGGAACGGCCCTTGGGACCACGCGAATATCATGAGAGCAGCCCTGTTCTTTGCTCTTCGCCTGCTTCTTCCTCTTCCACATGTTTTTCATGAACTCTGAATGTTTGAGCTTTCTCTCCTCAGTCCATGCGTGACCCCTCCCGGGATGTTTCCTCTCCACAAGAACCCTCGCCCCTGCCAATGTCTTCCTGTACTCGTCCCTATTGAGGCAGTCCTGGTCTCCAAGACCTATCTGGTTCAGATCACGTCTCAGTTGCTTAAAATATCCAGTCGAGACTTTACAATCACGGATCTTCTTGAAGATCTGCTTGTTCAACCTTTCGGGGCTCATTCTCACCATGTGCCCATAAAACCTTAACCTCCTTATTTTGATGTCCTACTCCAGATCTGTAGTATCCTTGTAAATTTCTTTGTTTGATTTTAACCTGTAACCCTCTGGTGTTCTTCTGGGCCCATGTATTCTTCTCAGGATTCTCCTCTCAATTTTCAGAAGCTTTTCTAGACTGGGGAGGCACGAGGTCTCCGTCCCGTAGAGAATCACCGGTTTGACGACTGTGTTGTAGTGTCTTACTTTGGCCTTGGTTGACAGGTTTTTCTTGTTGTAAAGGTTGCTGGTGGCGAAACTCAGTCTTTCCAGTTTTGTGACTCGTTCCCTGAAGCTTTCCTTTTCGGGTGCACTGCTGTTTATGATTTCCCCCAGGTATTTAAAACTTTTGGTTACCTTTATAGACCCATACTTGGTCTCGACCCTATTCTTGGTGAAGCCCGAGTCTGTGGTCATCAGCTTCATCTTTTCGAAGGATATCTGCAGACCTGTTTTCCTCGCTATTTCTGAGAGAGCGTTCACTTGTGCGATCGCCTCTTCCTCCGATTCCGATAACAAGGTGAGGTCATCTGCGTACGCGAGGCATCTTACCTTGACATGTCTGTTCTTGGTCGCCAGGACTGCGCCCGCGCCATTGACTCTCCACAGCTCCTTCATGACCTTGTCCAGCACCACATTGAAGAGCACTGGAGATAGACCGTCTCCTTGTCTCAGCCCCGTTTTTACCAGAAACGGTTTACTGAGCTTCCCTTGATGTTTTACTTTCGACCAAGTCCCGGTCAAAGTCAGCCCAATTAGTTTCCTGGTTTTCTGATCTACCCCATACTCCCTCAGTACTTCCAGTAATGTGTCTCTATCCACCGAGTCATACGCCTTCCTGAAGTCTACGAAAGATATAAAGAGAGTTGTTGTTTTTTTGTGTTGTTTTAATTTTAGGATTTATTGTATTCATGAATAATTCCTCCCATGACTAAGCCAATAATTTTGATCAACAGAAAATGTAAAACAGTATTTCACAATGAGCCAAAGATACATTAGATGGATCAAGAGTTAGTTCATTCATCCATTCAATGCAGTATTCATTCATATGAGTTATGAAGAGAACTTACCTGAAGTTGAGGGGATACAATATTTTGTCTCATCTTCATCCATTAAGCCTTCGGCAACCCAAACTATTAAACAGAAAAAAAATATTAACTAAAGATGGAAATTCATTAATAATAAAACTCAATTTCTCCCTGAATGGGAAAAACAATAGATCATGGTTATGTACATAGTAAGGTCCATAAGTTTCCAGCCGGTCCTGCTTCCCCTCCTGGACCTGCACGCCTATGCAGGTCCATGCCTGCTCACTCCATACCCATCTCCCGCACTTCCTCAGTCCTGTCAGTCAGTGTCCAGCCTTGAAGAAAAATCCCCATTTTTACAATGTTCAAATTCGAGTACCATGCGGTTATTAAATTCTTTTGTAAAGAGGGTCTCACTCCAGCACAAATTAAAGAGCGCTTGGGTTGTGTATACAGGCAGTCTTCCCCCTCATATTCCACAGTGAAAGAATGAGCAAAATTTATTAAGTTAGGGAGAGAACGTCTAGAAGATGACCATTGGAAGCTGTAACTTCTGAAACAATCAAACTTGTGGAATCTGAATTGCTGTCTGACTGCTGCGACTGAAAACCGAGGAAATAGCAGTGAGGTTGGGCCTGTCAAAAACAAGTGTTTTGAGGATCATCAAAGAACATTTGCATATGAACAAGGTAAGTGCAAGATGGGTTCCAAAAATTCTTTCAGCTGCTCAAAAACAGGAACGAGTTCACTGCTGCAATGAATTTTTATGCGTTTTTTCCAAGTAGCAGTGGAAGAACATTTTTTTAACAAAGAAGAAAATTATTTTTTCCATGGTATAGTAGTGTTGCCAAAGCATTGTATTAAGTGTGTTGAACTTAGAGGAGAATATATTGATAAACATTAAGACCAGTTTTTTCTTTCACCTTTCCTTCTATTCCAGACTGGAAACTTTTGGACCTTACTACGTATATCTACAATCTACTGCTTCTGATAAGTTAACTGTTGGCAAATTTTTGATCCGGGCAACACCAACAGAGCTAGAACCTGTCAAAAAAGCCGCAACACTTGAAAATTGTAGGCAATCGATTATGACATGTGATGTGTCTTTTGGCTGGAGGTCTATAGTTCTTTTTTGTTTTTTTTTTTTTTGTAATGTTAAATATTGCTATGGCAACCCTATTGTAACTTATTTGTACCCTCAAAAATGTAACACTTTGGCATGCACTGTTGGTGTTACTAAGATCGAAAATTTGACAATAGTTTCCTTATCAAAAATTTAATGGAGAATATTTTTTGTTATATAACATTTGTCAGAAGGACCTACATTTTAGGATCTATATTGGTTCAAATGAATAAAGTCATGTTTTGCCTACAATTTTTAAGTGTTAAGGCTTTTTTGACACGCTCTAGCTCTTTTGATGTTGCTCAAAACAAAAATTTGCCAATAGTTTCCACATCAGAAATTTAATGGAGAATATTTTTTGTTGTATAATACTTGTCACGAGGACCTACCATTTAGGATCTATTTGGTTCGAATGAATAAAATCACGTTTTGCCTACATTTTTTTAACAGTTTCCTTATCAGAAGCAGTAGATAATAGACAGATATATCCTTGATCTATTGTTTCTCTCATTCAGAGATAACATGTTTTTTTCTTTAGTTTTTCCAGTAGCATTATGATCAAATGCAATAAATAATATGAATGTTTTCAATTTTTTTAACCCTGGAGTAGTTGTGCGGTTGACAGTTACATGAATGGTCGCATGGTTGACCAGAGTCACCCACAGAATGTTTTTGTTTTTGGTATCCTATAATTTAATTACTTACTTAATTATTAATATTTATGCCTTACTCTAATGTTAGAAAAGGTTTATAAATAAAAAAAATCATGAAATAACTTGAAAAATATATTTTAAAAGCAAACAAAAGCATTATTAAGTAAAAATAAAAGTCACAAATTTACTGTAAGTAGATTCTATTATAAAAGCAAACACATTTTTAACTGTTATGAATATCATAAATTTATTAAAAAATACAAATATTTTATAAAATAATTTTGGCAAACACTTTTTAAATGATCATTGCACATCCACTTTACAAATTTATCACACAAGGTACTCTAGCACCTTATTTTCCTTTTGTTGATGCTGGCTCTTGCATTGAAGTGCCAAGAAGGATAAATGGCTGGCGCCATAATTCAATGGGTAGATGCAATATTGTAGACTTACATTGAATTTGTGGTTTAATCATTTCCTATGCTGTACTGAACCAATTGTATCCGGTTTTTTCCTGTGGGATCCTTTTACCGGTTCCACCAATCTCAGTACAACGTCCATTGGAGAATTACTCAACCGGTATGGACCCTCCAACTGAACAACTATATATGTTTCCAAGTTGAACGTGTATATCATTTTAGCACCTACTTGTGTAAATGTTTTGATGCTGTATTTAGCTGGCTTATTTAGAATGTATAGCCTGAATGGGCATTTTCCTTGGAAAGATAATAACTACTCATCTATGGTGATATATTCACTAGGAATGAAGAATTTAGGGAAGTTATTATTTACAATCTCAAACACCTCTCTGATTGGAGCAAATTTATCGATTTCTCTACGTGAAGCTCAGTCATGCCTATTATCAAATCGTAAACATCTCAGTAGAAAAGCAAATCTTTACCTACTCATTGAAAGATAACATAACCATTTCCCTTAGAGTTATCCCACAATATTTGAACATTAATCCTGGACATCCCATAACACCCTATCAAATAAAGCTCTAAGCTCAACTTCATCTGTTGTCCTGGCATCTCTATCTCATGAATATCAACTTTTCAAATTGTTTATGTAAATATTAACTGAGCTCACATTTAACCCATAAACATTGCTATCTAAAAAAAGTTCAAGTAATTTGACTTCTGAATTTATCTTCGAGGCTGTTCCTTTTGGGTGAGGGAGATGAGTTATGATATTTTCTGAGCAGGTTTTAACATTGTTTTTTTTTTTTTTTTTTTAAGGTAAACGCTTCAACCATTTTGTATTGCTATCTTTCCTGAAGTAAAATGAATTCACCCACTTAATCATCGCCTTCATTGGCTGTCTGCCCGGATTTTTGTATTGTGATCAGATGATCAATCTCGCCTGAATCCAATACTTCAGAATCGCTATCTTCCTCTTCATCAGATAATTCTTTGAGTCACTGCTTGCAAATTTTGGGACCTGATGAGTACTCAATTTTTCTTTTCTTAGATTGTAACATGATCTATATGAAAATATAAAATAAAATATGGTTTAGGTATTGTTTCTATTGGAAGGGGAAAAAACAGAAAATAGATTAAAAATAACAAACTGATAAATATCTATCTCATAAAATAAATTATTAAAGGAAAAATTACTTATCAGTAATATTGCTTAAAAGGTCGCATGGGGGGCACTCATCAACCAAACTAGTTTGAAGTGTAATACTTTTCTTTCTTAGTTGAAGGGTACACTGAACGACAACAATGTAGATTCCAACAATAAGGTCTTCTTGAAAGATACTGGAAGGGACGGGATGATGGGGGTTATGGAAAGGGAATAACCCTTAAATAATGGCAGGTGGGTGACAACTGTCAACCGCACAACTACTCCAGGGTTAATCTCAATTGATTTTTAAGTTCTATTGAGTACTGAATTCGATCATTAACTTTGCCAACTCAAAAAAGTAATGGCAAAAAAAGAAAATTGTCTATTTTTCAGTTTTTAGCTTAAAAATTAAGAAACAGGAATCTAATAATAATAAAAATAATAATATTTAAAAAACCTGATGTAAAAATGATGTACATAGAATTCCTACCCATTTTTTTATTTTTATTTTTTTGTTTTGTTTTTTGTCTAACCAATTATTTGGTACTAGTAAATGTTGAAGCATAGGAAATGGAAAGTTGCTCACAATACACAATACAAATATGTTTAACCAATAAAAAATGTATCAATATTAACATTCAGAAAAATTTATTTTCCTGTAATTTTAGTATTAACTTAAAAAAAAATTCACACAATTCAGGATAAGAAGTTATGAAATATCAAAAAATAAAAAAATATTTTGAAGAATAATTGACTACGAAAATTATTGCTCTCAGCGGAAAATACTTCCAGGATGGGAGTGCATCCTCCGAGAGGGGATCCGCGGGGACCAACAGGTAACCAGTGCCCAGGGGGTATAACCCGGCCACCCTTTCTCCTGAGGGAACATAAAATTTTCGGGAGGCCAGTTGTTCTAGGCTGGGCCAATGACTGGCCTATGAGTATAGATGATTCAAAGAAACTTAGGGAATAGCCTTGGAGTATTGGAAAACAGGATAAATTCAGCTCCTGGCTGGATGCTTCCCTACACTGAAAGGCATTACAGGGAGAAGAAACAGAAGAAAAATAAAATTACTGAGTACATCAACAAATAAAAAGTTATTGTTTATAATATTTCAAATTAAATATATATTTTATTTTATTAAATCATAAAAACCATAAAAATATAGAAATGGCTATTTAGTTGCATTTTTTTTTTTTTTTTTTTTTTTCAATAAACAAAACTGAATAAAAACATAATAATTATATAATATACCACTATCAATAGAAGGATCCTCTTCATATTCTTCCTTTATTATTATATCAGGAGCTGAAACAAGTTGTAAATCATAAGAACAAAAAAATAAAAAAAATATATTAGGATATCTAAATAAAATAGAAAACAGTAAAATATCCTTACATATCATAATGTCTTCGACGGGTTCCTTCTTCATGATATTATCTATTTCAGTCGGATCTGAAAAAAAAAAAAAAAAAAAAAAAAAAAAAAAAAAAAAAAAAAAAAAAATGACAGTCACTATTATAGCTATTGTATTATTATAATACAATATTACTACTGTGTGTATCTTACTTATGAATAATTTAGAAGAAATATTATAATTGGTAAGGAAATGCAGAGATTGAAAATTTCTTAAATAAGTATACACTCCTTGACAAAATTATAGGCCACCCTCATTTTATTTGTTAAACATTAATTCTAATAGATGAAACGTTTTAAAAATATTTTGAGTTATAACTTTTTAAATAACAAATGAAAAAAATACATTCATTACATAAATTTATTTTTATTCAAAAAGAGAGAAAAACATACAAATGGCCGCTAAAATTTTTTTTAAAAAATCCTGTATTACTTCAACCCATGAAGGGTAATGGGTTCAGTAACTGGGCTAATAGCTGTGAAAGGAGGAGATAGGGCTGAAACCATTCTCAACTGCAAAGTTTTTTCCCCCAATCAATTAACGGGAGGCCCCAGGAGGCTCTCCTGACCTCAAATTTAACCTATGGTTGAAATAACAGAATATAAATTTTCTGCCTTCAGTTGGACTCAAAATCAGGCCCAGGAGCATGGCAGACAAGTTCCATATCTACTGCACCTCCCCAAAATATAGGCCACAAATATATATAGGCCAGTTCAATTATTTATATATTGCCTCTTTCTAGATGTACTCCTCAGTAATGAGTTGATCCACTGTTTCTCTAAAATGTTATTTCTTATTTAATTTTTTTTTAGAAAATGAATCACTGGTTCAGGGAGAAAACTTGGAGGCATAGAACCAGAAATATAACATTTGATAACTGACCATTGATGGATTTCATCTGGGGATAACCAACTCGAGAAGTTTTGATAAATGTCAAAAATGAGTGTGTAAATATATAAAGGCAGAAGAAAAGCCAGGGAGAGACAAAGCATATAAATGTGTGTGGGGTTTACAGAACCCAGAAGTTATGCTTTGTAGGTCAAATAGGTTTCAGGAATGCAATGGATTAGCTTTTTGTTTTGAAAGTTAGGTAGTGTTGATTAAGTTGCAAAGTTTCATTTGTAAGTTTCAAGTCAGTCTAAAATCCAAGTATAATCTCAGATATCTAAGAATGATTTTAGTAGGCACTGTCTTGCTGTAGAGCAAAATAGTTGGACAGTCGTTTCTCCACAGGACTTCATTTATAATTCAAAAATGTTTTTCAAACTAGTTGCAAACATCCCTTGCAATAGTCTCGCAACCCACAGCCACAGAACATGGATATTAATTATAGGACTATAATGAATAGTGCAGCAAAGAAATAACAATAAGACCAATAAGTACCAACAGTAATAATGCTAAAAAATGAATATCTTCCTAATATTTAATATAAAAAATAATTAGAACCACCAAGTCCTTACCATCGGAAGTTGACATTTCACCTTCAATTGCTGTTTCCTCACTTTCATTTTCATTTGTAACTTCTTCATCATCATGCGCTTCTCCTTCATTTTCTATCGCAACTTCAGATTCTAGAATGTATATATCATATATATAACAATTTTTTTTTTTTTTAAATGAAATTATGTGCAACTTATGGTTACAAATCATATCATTGACAATACAACAATGTCATTTAAAATGTAAGAATTAAAATCAAGAATAGACATTCAGAGGCTTAGCTACAATATAAATTTATAATAAAAATTAATGATATCATAATATTAGATATTTTCATAAATTAAATTTTTTTTTCTCAAATGAAATTCTTAAATTGTTTGGCCATCCCTAAAATATTATTTGAAGAATATTAATATATAAAGCTTGAATTATGAAATTGTAAGGTATAAGTAACACCACAATGTTTATGTTGTATGACAGCTATCAATATACATGTTTCAATAAAAATTTGTAGGTTACGAAACCTACCCCTCTAGACAGAACTCAGTATATTAAGAAAAAATTAATAAATAGTTAATAATCAAATAAACTTCCTTTTTAATTAAAAAAATACACTGTTATATGCAAAATATGAAAATATTTGTTATAAGTATCCAATTACAAGTAAATGTTAGCAGTAAACCTATTAATTATGAAGGCAATTAATTATAATGAGTGATTTGATATTAAATATATGAGAAACATTAATTTGTGATATATTTCATTGGCATTTTAAGTCTATTTAAAATACAACACAGCATTTTCAAACTTAAAAATAGAAGGGACATTTAATAAGTAGCATTAAGTTTTGGAAAATTAAACCAGTACTAACAGTCAGTGTATTTAGTTAATTTTGTTTCAAAACTACTAAGTATTTTTTAAGATTTCAATAGTATTGTCGTCAATTTTAAAGGGAAAGTAATAAAATGGAAAAAAAAAAAAAAAAAAAAAAAAAAATTGTACCTGTAACCTCCATTTTCAGTTAAAACTAAGGCTTAAATACTTTTAAAATACAGCATTAAATAACAAATAATATATTAAATGTTGATATAAACTAAAAAGTTAACCGTACTGTAACGAAGGTTATGCTTCTAATACAACGTGGTCATAAACTTAAACTACACCATGTTTTAAACATGGAAACATATATAAGATACTGGAGTTCTTTCCCATGTAATGTTTTGTTTACATTCATAATTTCATTGTAATTTAATTATTTTCAGTATAATTTATCTGTTATATAAATTTATACCTATATATCTTTTTCTAAGTTTTATTAAAACACTAGTCAGATTAATATCTCTATTATTACTGGCATAAAATGATTTAGGTTAATATTTTTGAATAATATTTTTATAAATTATTGTTTTTCATTTCACCTTCCACCGATCGCACCGTTCTATTTTGTACAACACCCCACTCTTAGTTCCTGGTTGCTTTTTATTCTCCATATATTTCCATCTTTAGTAGGGCCGTATATCCTCCTCAAAATTTTTCTCTCCCATCTATTTATAATGCTTTCATTCTTTGCAGTGAGCGTCCAGGTTTCACTCCCATACAATACGACTGGTTTAAGGATGGTTTGATATCATTTTATTTATACATCCTCTACATTTTATTTAAATATAATTTTATTTAATAATAAATAGGCTTTACAATTCAAAGTTTATCTCTAAACAGTAAGAAAAATAAGAAAAAAAAACCCTCATGACAAAAATAAAATATATATAAATAATAATAATCAAAAATAAATAATTTAATTTTTAAAAAATCAAGTACAATAGCTTATATGTATATATCTTACACCAATTCTAATGGATAGAATGAAAATTACAAGAATGTACGTATAATTACAAATATTAAAACATAGCTGACAAGAGACATATAACTATTAAATAAAGAGTACATGTTTCGTTCTTTTATGTGTGTACCTTTTTAGTGATGTTTTATTGTAATTACCAATTTCTGGGATAAGCGAATTTTCTGAAATTGTTGTTTTTCCAAAGTATGTTTTGGTTTGTTCATAGACGTGAAGTTGGATAGGGATAAGATTGAGATCGTGCAGGATTGTTGACATTTTTGTATACCGAGGGTAATACGATAATAATAATATTGTGTATGATCCTCATACACAAGTTTTGGATCATTTCGAGTTTACGTTAGTTGGTTGTACAAGTTGAGCTCCACTCGGTTGAGGCATATGTAATCTGGGATCGAATAACTGTTTAAGCAATATAAGTTTGTTTTGGGGGCTTAATTTAGATTTTTTGTGGAAGTAAGGGAACATTTTTTATTGTTTATGTGGTCTGTGTAAATTACAGATCTATCTAGCGCCAAGCCAAGGTATTTCACTGATTTGGACTGGGAGATGTCTTCTGCGTTTAAAGTTATATGTTTGTCTATAAGTGGTCTGCGTTTTGTAAAAATAATGGTTTCTGATTTACTTATATTTATTTTCAGTTTCCATGTTTGGCAGTATTTATTGATTTTTTTTTAAAGTACGTTGTAACCTGTTTACTATTGTTTTAATGCGGTAAGAGTCTGAGTATAAAGCTGTGTCATCTGCGTATAGGGATGTTATTACATTAGGTTGTGTTAGTAACTCAAATAGGAACAGGTCGAAAAGTAAAGAAAAAAGAAAAGGATAGGCAGGAACCTTGTGGGAGACCAGCAGGAAGGGTATATATTTTGGAGGATGATGAGTTTATTTCGGTATAGAACTGTGTTAAGGCTAGTTCGCATTATGCTAGTATTTTAGTCTAGTAGCAAGTAATTTAGTAGCTGAATTACTCGCTACTGCCCCGAAATCGTTCGCACTTCCACTTTATTGTTTAGTTCCAGTAGAGTTTAGGAGTGGTGTTTTGTAAGATGAACATCTAACAGCGCAATAAAGTAAATCAACTGATTAAGTTAATCTTAACAGCGATTTTAGAAGAGTTAGATAAGGAAATTTGTGTGATTGATTAAAAGAAGCTTTGTGGATACCAAAATGGATTGAAAGAAGGGAGCTACTAATTGTCTTCTCAAGGAATTAGCATTCGAAGATTGGAACATCCCAAAGAATACTTTGATAATAATTATAACTAACAACTTATTATACTATAGTAATAAATATGCTGTTGAAATAAAATAATAAAATTATGCACTAACTACTAATGAACTTGACAAAACGCAACAGGTTCGAACTTGTTTAGCCGGTGCGCCAGTGAGATAGACGTGGTGGGGGGTGCTACTCGCTACTCGCCCGAGAAAAATAGAGTAAAATGGATCGACTAAACTAAACTACTTGACTAAATTTTTGTGTTCAGACACTTTTAGCTACTAAATTACTTGCTACTCGACTAAAATACTAGCCTAATGCGAACAAGGCCTTAGAGAGGAATGAATAGATAATGTGAATGAGGTAAGGAGGGAATTTGTATATTATCAATTTATAAATGAGACCGGTGTGCCAGACGGTACCAAATGCAAATTCTAGATTAAGCAAAAGTATCCCTATATGTTTTTTTTTTTGTTGTTTTTTTCGTTAAATGCTTTTGTAATGAAGTCGGTGAGTAGAGCCAGTTGGAATGTGCCCTAAATCCAAACTGTTATTATATAATCAGATTGTTCTGTCTTGTGTGGTTGTGGAATCGGACTAATAATAAACGTTCAAAGATTTTGGATATTATGTTTAATAAACTTATCGGTCTGTAATTTGAATGATTTTTGGGGTCTTTATTTGGTTTTGGAATCGCGATAGTTTTGAGGTTTTCCAAGCCTTTGGAAATATTTGTACCTTAATATGGAGTTAAATATTTTGTTTAAATGGAAAATGGCTTTTCTGCTGAGTTTTTTTATTGGTTTATTATTTTATTATACCATCGTCACCTGACTTTCTTTGTTTACAGATTTCTGATTATTTTATTAGTTTCTCTGGGTGAGATCGGAAATTATAATCGAATGGGGGATTGAAAATGTCAAGGACTGATTTTTGAAGTTTCTGTTGATGGTGATTTGAGCCAAAATTTTATATAATGAGCAATGAGTCGACTGAAAATGAATGGCTAGTAGGTCGGCTTTTTTGCTATCCAGATAGACATAATAACTATTTTGTTTTAGTGGAGAAATTTAGGAAGAATTATTAGTGAAGATCCATTTTCCAAATTTTCTTGTCACCGGGTGTAAATAAGAGAAGAGTATTTGCCCAATTTTCGTTTTTCTAGCTTTTAATGCGGAACCGGATATAATTGTTGAATTTATAGAAAACTGTCTTTGTTATAGTGCATTTATTTCGTTGATATTTTTTCCTAAGTTTATTTTTAATTTTTATTTGTGTTAATAGAACTAAAGGTAAATTGTTATAACGGAACGGTTTTGACGATTTTTGAGGTATAGAAGCTTTCATAGAGAGTTTGATGAGCTGTTTTAGTTTGTTATTGTTACAGTCAATGTCATGAGGGCTTTTAATTATTGAATTTACGCTTATTTGGGGATCTAATGTTTTACGAAATTTTGGCCAATCAGCCTCATTGAACACAAAATTTATTTTAGTTGGGTAAATGGTTAGTGATGACCCTTTACGAAAAATCTCAGGGTTTTGGTCCAAATTGAGACAACTTAAAGTGATGAGAGGAGATAAATTGTGAATATTTTTGGTCAGAGCTAGGTCAATGATGGTGGGTTTGTAATTTTTCTGAGCAGGAATGTGGGTTGGCTCAAAGGGGTTATGTAATTGAATTTGATTTTTTACCAGGTAGTTTAAAATGAATTTTCCATTTTGTTTGTACTATGACAACTCCATTGAACGTACTTAGCGTTTAAATCACCAAAATTTAATACACGCCTGTTTAAGCGAAATAATTTGTTAATATCATCGATATTTATTTTATTTCGTGGAATATAAACAGAAATTACTGTAGTTGATATTTTGCTAATTAATGTACTAATAGCGACTGCTTCGGTGAATTTAAAGTTGGGTACAAGCTGAAAGTGGTATTGGACATCGGAGCGAACTAAAATCATGACTGTGAACCCTCTCGCACTGTGTTACGATCATTTCTGTAAATTTCATATCCCGGATCCGTGAACCTGTCTTGCTGTGAAAACCGGGTTCCACACAAACAAAAGATGTGGGGTTTGATTTTTTTTTTGTAGAAATAATTTAGATTCTACTTCGTTACGACGAATTGTTTGAGCATTCCAAGTCATGAATTTAATTTTCTCGTAATTTGGAAGCATTTCCAGTGAGTTTAGAATTGAGATTGGTAAAAGAAAGGCAAAAGTAATAAAGAAAATAAAAGAATAATAACGGTAACGAGAGGGAATAAATAGTTTGTTTACTGCCTATGTTTATTGTAAGTGGGGATTTAAAGCTGTCTGTTTTGCATGAGACATAGTTCAGTGTCACTTTGGTATCTGTTAGATGAAGGTCAATAAATTGAGTGAAGTGAAAATACTTTTTTTGACGAACGTTGCTGTGAAAAGTTGATAAAATTGTTATGAGCATGTTTACTGAGAATGGGATTAGGGAAGACGAAATTCGTAAGTAATTCTACAACACTAGTGGTTATAAAATATTTAAGCATGCAATTATTACATATAATAATATTAGTAAAAGTGTTCATTAATCAATAAAAGACAGAAGTCCTTCTATTCAAATTTTTTTGACTTTTGACATACCGTCTTCAGCATTTTTTAATTGCAACACCATTTTTATCGAGTTCGAGATAATTTTACTTGTACTAATAAATTAAATGAACTATAAAAATATTTTTTATTTCTTTAAAACAATCAGTGAACGAAGGTTCCGGATTCTGTTGATCATTTTGAGAGGTATTTTGAGACCACTGAAATTTTGGGGTTGCTAGAGTCTGGGAATGCGTGGTTGGTAGGCTTGAATGTATTTCTAGGTATAGCTTTTAGAGCAGGTTTTTTCTTACATAATTGTATATCGATATTTCTTATGCATTTTGAATATTAAGGGGAGTTTGAGAAGTGTTCTTTGGAGCAATTACTGCATTTTGGAATAAAGCGTTTTGGCAATCCTTTGATAAATGATTTTCTGCGCACTTAAGGCATTTTGGTTTCTTATAACAATTTCGTTCCACGTGATTAAATTCTTGGCAGATGTAACAACTTTATTGGATTTATATCCATCCCATTTTATTACAATCTTGCTGCAATATTTATTAAAATTTAATTTCGTTAATTCGTCATTGTTCTCTAGAATTACTACTGATAAGGGTAGTTTGATGGGTCCATTTTCTGTTTTCCTTTCCATTTGGTATATTTTATATATCCCTAAACCGTGATTACGTAAGACAGCTGTAATTTCTTCTGTTGGAATTGTAGGGGGCATCCCTTTTAATACTACTTTAGGTTTTATCTCTTTTATCTTTAGGTTTTTTGGGGTATACGAGTAATATCCTTTCTTTCTTTAAATTCATTCATTCATTCATAAACGTGAAATCTTGGTTGTTATAAGTATAAAATAAAGTTCTATTGACGCTATGTTTAATGCTTATTTCTTTAACTTTTGGTTTCAGGATTTTTATTGTTTCTGTTGAGTATTATATGGACTGTTGACTATTATAGGGGGATATTGACTTTGTTTCATGGTAGCATTTAAGTTGTTTGAAATATCGGTAATTTCATCTTCGTCGAGATCTAGAAATATGTCATAGCTATTTTCCACATCTATGTTACATTCAATAAACTCACCACGTTTCCTTTTTGGAGACTGGTTTACGGTTGACGTACTTGGTGTAGGTATGTCCATAGTTTTCGTGGCCACCTTCCCTGGGGCACTTTAAATTTTCTTCACTTTCAGAATAAGCTATTTAAAATAAACAAGATTTGGAAAAACAATAAAAAAGTTTTAGAAAATTAGAAACTATAATCTAGAAGATATTTAAGATTTAATGAACACAGCATGTGAACTCCTCGAAGGGCAGCAGGGAACTGCATATTATAAAAGTATGCTATGTCTGAAAGTTTTTATAAATAGAGGTAATAACATATATTTACATATTTGGGCATGAAATTCTATCAGTAATGATATAAAATGAGTTATATCTGGAGTTTTTAATGTTTGCCACATTATATACTTGTTACAGTGTGTAGTGCCCACGTCATTTTTCATGAAAGTGTCTATGGATTTTATGAATATGTCTCTTAATTGTTGGAAACGTGTTAATCTTGTAGTTTCAATTTCTAAATATGTATGTGAAAGCTATTTTTCTCAAAGTACAATGATCGAAATAATTTTAAACATACACAACATTAAGGTATATTCTGTTTTGTGAACAATCAATATTTTTTTATTATAATTATTTATAATTTAATCGGTGCGACAGTCCTTAGGCAGGACCAGGACCTCCTCAACAAGCCTCCTCCAACCTTCTCGATCCGCTGCCTTGCGGCGCCATCCTCTAATACCTGCCTGACGGAGGTCTTCCTCCACGTCGTCTAACCATCTCATTCGTGGCCGCCCTCGAGTTCTTAAACCTTCTGGCTTTTCTTTTAGCAGTTTTCTAGGAAATCTGTCTGTAGGCATCCTTTCCACGTGTCCTAGCCACCTTAATCTCGCTTTTTTTATTTGGGCTACTATATCTTGCTCACCAAACAATGCCATTAATTCATCATTTTTTCTTATTCTCCATTCACCATTTAGATATTTTGGGCCAAATATCTTCCTGAATATTTTTCTCTCCCAAACTCGGAGTAGCGCTTCACTTCTTTTTGTTAGCACCCATGTCTCGCTTGCGTATGTAACAACGGGTCTGATAATAGTTTTATATGCTGTTATTTTAGCCTTACGCGATAAATCTTTGAACCTAAGAACTTTTTGAACTCCAAAGAGGCTTCTGTTGCCTGCCACTATTCGTCCTTTGATTTCCGCGATAACAGCATTATTATTTGTTACTAGCGACCCTAAGTATTTAAATTGTTCACACGTTGGAAAACTGTACTCCCTTAACTGGATTTGTTCAACTTTAGACTGGGTTCGCGACGTTAACATATATTTAGTCTTCGCTTCGTTTATTTGCAAACCGCGTTTTTTACAAGCTACAACTCCTCCAAGGGCCGCTTTAGTCCTCGCTGTGATAAGTACGTCATCAGCGTATGCCAAGTGTTGCGCTAATCTGTTATAGATGGTGCCACCGGGATTCGTCCTGATAGCCCGCACAGCTCGCTCTAAACAAAGATTAAAAATTACACAGGATAAAGGGTCCCCCTGCCTTAAGCCCCTATCTACTTTGAATTCCTCTGACAGTGAATTTTTTATTTTAACTTGATACATCGTGTTTTGCCACGTCATACTTATTAGCCTAATTAATTTATAAGGTACACCGAGGGCCCTTAAATCGGCTAAAGCTTCTTTTCTATTTACACTGTCATATGCCTGTTTAAAGTCTATAAATAGATGATGTAGATCTATATTGAATTCGTAGGACTTCTCCAAGATTTGCCTATAAGAAAATATGTGGTCGATGGTTGATCTCCCTGTTCTGAATCCACATTGATATTCACCAAGGAAGTTTTCAGCCCATTTTACGAGACGTTTGTTTATAGCAATGGATAGTAGCTTATACATTACAGGGAGAAGCGCTATACCTCTGTAACTTTTACAGTCCATCTTATCACCCTTTTTAAAAATTGGACACAAGATTGCCTTGCTCCATTCTTTTGGCATCTTTTCAGTGGTCCATATATCCCAAATAAGGGAATAAACCTGTCCCACTACAGAATCTCCTCCATATTTGAGGAATTCGGCATGTATTCCGTCTATGCCTGGTGCTTTATGGTTTTTTAATGACATTATTATTTCTTCGATGTCTTCTTTTTCCGGTGGTGTTTCTTCGCCATCGATAAGGTCTTTTTTAAGTTACAATATTTTTTTAAGTTACATCATTTTGTAGCTTTATGAACTTTTTTCACCAGTTTTCTCAAAATATCACTGGAGCTAAGTAAAAATACAAAACAAAAGAGCATAAATTAAAATTAAACTAAGAGAAACTTTAAAGAATATGATCCATTATATAACTAAACATCGCAGCCCTTTTAATATTTATATATGTATACGAAAAGAATCCAGGCCTGAAGCTACGCAATTTAAAAGAAACAAAAAAATGAAACTAAAATTGCTATCTGTATTATATATATTTAGAACTCTGCTAATTATAACAAATACATATATTTTTATATTAAACAAATTAACACCTTACTGCAGTGAAATGAACTCAATGTTAGTTCACAGTCACATATTACACATACACAGTTCGGTCACAAATTAGGTTATGTTAAATTTATCTAGGAGGAAAAAAGTCATAATCAGAATTAATGAAACTAATGATAGGTGTACAGTTAAGTAGTTTATGGAAGATTATTAAAGGTTCTTTATATTTATGTACCATCGTATTGATATTTTTTCATTGCTATTTTGTAATTAGTGAATATAGGCCATCGTTTTTCTACTAAGCAATTCTACAAATAATTATTTAATAATTTGACCCTTATAATATTTTTAATTGTGCCGTAAACTAAAGCATTTTTTAAATTAAAAACATCTTTTACTAAAAAGTACCCAAAAATACCTCTCTGAAATTCGTGGTTAGAGGATATATGAAATAAACATGAAAAATGCAGCTGCTTTTATTTGCTTTCTTGTCAGAAAACGAATTTTCAATTCCGCGAAGGGAGTTATTTAATATTTGGCAAAAGTGAAAGGGCATAGATATAATATATATTACTACATTGGAAACATTTGAATTAGAGAATATTATTCCAACATCTTCAGCTGAATTGAAGAGATATTTAAAATTGTTACGAAAACTAAAACGAAATAAGAGGCTGGAAAACAATGGAAAGTCGAATTACATTTTATTGACATCCTATCATTAACGTGATGAAGAAAATCACTTTTATAACAAAAAAAAACAAAAAAAAAAACCGTTTACATACATTTACAAAGTTGTTATATACAAAAATACATAAGAATCAATGTATGTATGCATG
This sequence comes from Euschistus heros, assembly GCA_003667255.2. Classification (NCBI taxonomy): domain Eukaryota; kingdom Metazoa; phylum Arthropoda; class Insecta; order Hemiptera; family Pentatomidae; genus Euschistus; species Euschistus heros. Next base: position 384,320 of record RCWM02000228.1, read on the forward strand.
TTTTTACTATAAGTATTGAATTTTCATTTAGATAAAAAATCGGTAATTTTAGTTCGTTTTTTACAAGGAGGAAAAAAGGTGTAATCGAAACTAATGAAACGGTTGTATTAGGGAAGATGTTTATAGAGCAGTATTAGAGGTTGTTTTGGTTTTAGCTGTGGGATTAATAAGTAAAAACAACGATGTAATAAGTACCTAACTCGACAAGTCACATTTAGTTATAACTAGTTATTCTTTCAATGTAGCATTGTTATTTTGTAATTAGTGAATATAGACGATCGTTATACTAGTAAGCCATTCTACAAATAATTATTTAGTAATTTGAACCCCTTTATATAATATTTGTAAAAGTGCTGTCAACTAAAGCATTTTTAAACTAAAGACATCTTTTACTAAACAGTACCCCAAAGTACCTCTGAAATTCATGGTAGAGGTCACATAGAAGGTATATGAAATAAGATTGGCTATTCGCCCCTCTGTTCCCGTTTTTCTATTCGTTTTGTATTGGTTAATTTTTATTTAAGCATTAAAATGACACACTTTTTATATACATTATTTTTTTTTTTCTAGACATTTCGTCAGTTCTTATTTAAATGGAGACTAAAGCACAACTGAGTAAATAGTTTTGTTTAGTAGGCGAACAAGCCAGTAAGAGTATCACAGAAAGGCTTGAAAACATTGCCCTTTCATAATATAAATTGGATTGGTACACCGAAAAGATCTCATTCATACGATACCAGCTTTTTCCATTTATCATTATTACTAGAGACCGGATTTTTGTGCAGTAAAAAATCAAAAAACGTGCAGTAAAAACCTCAAAACATGCAAAATCGTGCAGTAAAAAACTCAAAATATGCAAAATCGTGCAGTAAGAAATTCAAAACGTAAATCTAAAAACTTAATACATGCAGCAATCCATTTATTTACACAAATATGCAAAACTTAACCAGCCTTGAATAAACTTAAGGACATTTCGACAAACTTTCCGTTTTAGAGTTAATTCAATCTAAAATACTTTAAAATTTGGGGAAAAAAGGAGATGAAAAAGATTATTAATTAAAAAAAATTTATAAAATATCTTTATTAAAATTCCTTTTACGTGGAAACAAAATATAATTAAATGTTTTTGAAAAATAAATTTGTTTTTAAACGTTTCGTGAAAATGTAGAACATTATAAATTTCAAAATATTTCTCAGTAAAATTACGCCGCCTGTCACTTAATAAAATGTTCTTTAGTAAAGAAAAGGAACGTTCTACACCTATGGACGTAACAGGACAATTTTTGTAGCATGCGATTGTGGATGGATCCAGATTATCAGCTTCTATTTCCTTTCCGTTGATACAATAATTTAATTTTTTTAAACAAATTTAGCTGTAGTTTTTCTCAAGGATTTACTCAAATTTTGAAAATAAATATATTCCCTTTTCATTTTCAATTCGTTTTAAGCTTTCTTCGAGAGTTTCAAACAAATATCAGCTCTGGATATTCATTGGTCCATTGTTTCAATTTTGACAATGAATGAAAAAAACACTCCCGGACGTTTTTGGCATTTTCAAAGTTGATAGTTTAAAATCTTGTTAACAACTAGCCCTTTGTGCTAAATCAGAAGAGGGGAATGAAATGGGAAGCGGGGAGTAAAATTTTCTGAGGAAACGTCTTAGTTCTAGGAAGTACGTCGATCCTCAATGTTTGCCTAAATCCTCGAAGCTCCCAATTCAATACGATCATTTAATATTAGTACGTCACAAACACATTTGATTCAAGCGGCTTTTTAATTTCAATTTAAAACTAATCAACCTATTTAATATAAATAATTGTTATAAAAATAAATGGTTAAGTGGATAAAATTCGATGAATTTGGTTCAATTGTGCAATTTCGTGCAGTAAAAACCGAATTCGTGCCGTTAAGCTTAAAAAGTCAAATTTGTGCAAAATAAAATTTGAGAGTAAGAATCCCCAGGTTATGAATGAGATAACTGCTTGAGTTAGAGAGCGCTAAATCAAAGCGAACTAAATGTGCAATAACACAGAAATCCGGTCTCTAATTATTACATTACTATAAATAATTTACCATAATTTAATCATTAGAAACGATCTTACGCATTATTTTTATTAAATTAATATGATAGATACAAAATAAATGGTGAAAAATTAAACCTTATTAAAATATAAAATAAAAATCGGACCCACGGATAATAGGGGCCTGCTGTATAGTATTTTCCCAATGGTTGTGACTTGAGTGGTTTTATTTAACCTTATTTCAACTCTATTGTTTATCTTATATAAATCAGGTCTATTTAAGTGAGCCAAACTTTTTTCCTTCTAGATTGGTCATTCGTCCCGCTGTGGACGGTCGCAGATAATTATCCAATCCAGTAGATAAAATTTATTTCCTTTCTTTTATAAACTTTTTTTTTATTTTCATATATTCTTTTTTATGTGTGCATTTTTATGTGTAATATTGTTTTGAATATTTTAGAAGTGACTAATAGATCTTCAAAAAAGCACTTAATTTTGATCAAGCACTTAAAGAAAAAGAAAAGCACTTAATAATCGATCGTACATGACTTTGGAGTCTTCATATACAGAAACAGCTCATTTGTATCATATTATATTAAAGAAATATCACCATATAATGAGATTTAACAACCATCATATTTAACCGTACACCTTGGATTTTAGGTCGACAATTCAGTTATTTATTATGAACTCTTCCACTTTCATGAAAAGTTTTAAAATATTTTTCTCGTTTATTGAACGTCATTTAAAACATATTTCTACAATAGACTAATTTGGGCCGCCGAAATAGATTTTTTGCCCACTGTGCGTCGGGGCAACATTTGGTACGACACAGGGGAAATTTAGCCTTAAAATAACCCAATGTTTTCATTAAATGGTTGAATATTACCAATTATCCAACTTCAAATTTGTTTCCAGTGCAAATAAACTCTACAATCTTTTATTGACTGGACTATATTTAAATTATTAAATTATTTTGTTTTTCGTGCTTTTAATCTCAATGTTTGTCAGTTAGCTCTAACAGTCTGACAGACCCTCAGGTACACAAGTTGGCCAACTCTGAATTCGAGTATTAACCAAACCAGGCTGTAAACTCAAACAATCACATGTTTAGGTCTGTAGAGGCAATGGATTACAGGACTAGTACAGGTAGCAGGATCATCCTTGGTGGTCGGTAGACCATAAAGCTGTCAACCCATCTTGTAAGCCAGGTAGCTCCCACCTCTGCGACTGTACCCCATTTTATTTTATACTATATTCAACCTTTATATGAGAATACTCTAATTTACATTTATCTACGTATATATCCTTTTATATAATACATTGTATCATTACATCAAATCATAACATATCGTAATTTAATACAAAAATATGTAAATATATAAAATTGAGCAAGTGGGGATCCTATACATATACATATTTTAATAAACATGAAATCGTTTTTATTATGTTTAATGCACAATAATTCTAAAACAGAGTAATAAATAGCCAGAAAGGAAACTATAATTTGTATGAACATTTTCTAAATGAAAATTACAGAAATTTATAATATAATGACAACAGTAAAAATTTTAAGAAATCATAAATATGTGGCAAGATGTGAGAATGATATAATTCAATAGATATAAAATTACTACAAGGGGTAGTTAATAGAAGAATGAGGGATAAATAATATATAAGTATAAGATATTTATTTTACGTTTAAAACTGATGAAGTATAATAAATGAACAACCTGAGATTTCTTTTGTTAAAAACCCTAGGTGAACAGCATTGGCGAAGTACAATATAATTCTGCTTGCAAATAGATAACTTTTTAATATAGCAATTTATTTTTAAACCAAGCAACATTTTACAGAGTCAAAAATCATTTTTAGTCACCGTGACCAGCAGAGACGTTAATGTACTATATTACTACGTTAATGTACTATAAGATAAGACAAAATGAGAATCCTTCCTAATGAACTACTATTTATTTATTTTTTTAATAAATTATTATTATTTAAAAAAAAATAGTATGATTACCGGTATTTAGAATTGAAATATTTAAATATATTTTAACAGCGGTAGGATGATGTACCTGATGACAACCCCCAGCCAATGGATGAACAGTACAATGCTCTCCACCCCTCTCTACCTGGACCGACCAATAGGGTACACCGGCCATCCCCCTCCACCTCAGCATAAGGGCAACATATCATTCTACCTACTCCAGTGCTACTGATAGTGTCCCTAGTGTTTGCTTTATCTACTGTACATGTAAGTTGTTATTTTTTTCAATTCTAATTTATATTTTACATAATTTCCGCTGGATTCTATAATAATGTAGTTTTATAACTCTATAATAATGTAATTCAGATAGCCATGGCACCTGTATACAGTTTCCCTCTCTTCGAAGAGCTGATGTACGAGGACAAAATGGAATACTCGTCCGATGTAACATCTTCACCTTGGCAAGGATTGGAGCCATCTTCATGCAACTTGAGTAAGTAGTGAGATGGTTTAATATGTGTTCTAAAGTATTGTATATCGGTTCATAGACATAACACTATATACTTATTCATGGACTTCTGCAGGCGATGAGCCCAATCCTATCACCAGAGAAGATGACCCTCTAGGGTTGAAGATTGCAGAAGGAAATTTATCCTGCGCAGATCACTCACGCAAGAAGTAAGTTTTTATTTTTATTCATACAGTGAAAATTCAGTTCAATTTTTTGTAATGTATCTTCAAATATATTAATATATTTTGTAATGAAGGATTAGGAGAATGCGGTATGCCTGCCGCATATGTGAGCGCATATTCTCTGAGATGAGCGTGGCAGAGGACCATGTGAGGGACCACATGGAGCAAAGGAAGAAACCTATAAGCTGGAAGGTGGCCCTTGGAAGCATTATTGGCCGGATGCGTGGTCACCAGTGTGGAGTCTGCGATATGGTATTCGCATCATCTAGAGGACTCCGTAAGCACTGGAATACCCATCAAACATCTTCCAGTAAGGTAAAGTCGAATTTATAATACTTTTTTTTCCTTTAAACAAACTCTTATTATAATTTTATTTATGTAGTTTGATATTACAGATTAGGACAGAAAGAATGTTGTTGGCAAAGCCGAGAGAGTATATTTCGAGGCATGGTGTCCTAGTCATAGACTTAACAGGTAATGTTGTTGGCAATTCTTAACTTTTCCCATTTTAAAATATATATATATTTTAAGACAATTACATAAAATATTTTTTATATCTTAGATTGAAGAGTGAACTGCAATAGTAAATAGAAAATTAGTTTAAGGTTGTATATAGTTCAGTATATATTGTAAATATAGGATTTAGAGATTAAGTTAGCAATATATGACAACACTTCCGTGGCAATATTGAATAATTGCATGCATTAGTTTTAGATTTTTTTTATTCTTAAACTGTTTTTAATGTGTCATTTTTTAAATTGTAAATATCCATTCACATGTTATGTGAATGATCATTTTTGGGGGGTGATGTTGATCGCCAGCTCGTGGTGCCCCCTGCGTAATCTTAACGATCAACAATTGTTAATTATGTCCCTCATTAGCAAACTTATATGCTTACAAATGTTTTATTACAGAATATATTTTGTTTAGTATTTAGATTTTTGTTATTCATGATTTATATGTATTATTTTTCAGAAGGAGGGAGTATTTGAATATGAGAGGAAAGGCACGTTGTAAAAAAGTGACCAGCAGAAATCTTACTTTATCTTCAATTTATTTTTTATTTAAGCAAAAAGATATCCCCCTCAGATGCTTTAAGGCACACTAAGGAGAACGATATGAGATTTAACATAATACAAGTAATCCAGTGATGTGATTTTTTATCTATACATTTCTTGTCCACATCAGGGCGGTACGGTGAAAAAGCGACAGGAGGTGCCTCCTTTTGGGAGTTATTTTGAATTAGGAGCTCGCCTGAAGAGGTGTTTGTTGCAGTATACCGGTGGCTACAGCAACAGGAGCGAACTTGATAGAAGAAAAAGTATTGGGTGCGCCTGTATAGTGAGTCATAAAACTAAGTTCGGCTAACAGGAACAATTGAAAGAAAACATTTATCAAATGGGTCCAGATATTTTTCATTTGCTTGTGAACTACCCGAAATGTCTTCATTACATTGATATTCGTTACATTCGAAATCAATGTAACAGGATATCGCCTTCGAGACTAAATAATTTTTATTTCATGAATAGTTTGTGTTAAGGCAATAAAATGCTAAACTATCGATTAATAATTAATTTGGAAATCTCCAGATGGTCATACAACGAATCAAATTGACCACATCCTCATCACGAACAGGCACAGCAGTAATGTAGATCATTCATAGGTCCGGACATTGATGCAGATCACTACCTACCAGGTATGCAAGTTTTAAATGTCGTTTATTTCTTAAAATATATACACAGTAATTTAAAAAAAAGTATAATATATTTTATTCAAAGTACTGACCCTTGCTTTCTACACATTTTGTCCATCTCTCGGGCAATATATGGATACCATTCCAAAAGAATGCTTCATCTTTATTTGAAATCCATTCATCGAGCCATTTTCGTACGTTTTCGAAATTGTTGAAGTGTTGCTCCGCCAATGAGTGTCCCATCGATGAGAAGAGGTGATAATCAGAAGGCGCCAGGTCAGGTGAATACGGCGGGTGGGGTAGGAGTTCCCAACCAAGCGAAGAAATCGTTTCCACAGTCAATCTGGCTGAATGTGCAGGAGCGTTATCATGCTGAAGAATGACTTTGGCGTGCCTGTGAGCCCATTCTGGGCGTTTTTCCGATCAATGCGTGACTCAAATTGATCATTTGTTGTCGGTAGCGCTCGGTATTGACTGTTTCGCCGGGTTTGAGAAGCTCGTAGTAGACTACTCCCTTCTGATCCCACCACACACACAGCATTGTCTTCTTCCCAAAACGATCCGGTCTTGCACTCGATGTGGATGGTTGTCCTGGCGTTACCCATGATTTTTTTCGTTTGGGATTCTGAAAATAAATCCATTTTTCATCGCCAGTTACAACTCGATGCAAAAAAACCCTTTCTTTCGTGGCGTAAAAGCAGCATTTCGCACACAGTTTTTCGTTTTTTTTTTCCATCTGTCGTTCGTCCAATTCATGTGGAACCCATTTTCCAACCTTTTGAATCTTTCCCATAGCTCTCAGGCGATCGGAAATGGCTTGCCTAGTGACATTCAACTGTTCTGCCATCATTTGTTGGGTTTGGGTATTGTCTTCGTCTAATAAAGATTGCAATTCGAAGTCCTCAAACTTTTTTGGTCGATTTTCTCGTTTTTGATCAGTAACATCAAAATCACCACGTTTGAAACTTTGAAACCAACGTTCACATGTCCTGACGGTTGGAGCAACATCGCCATAAGTCTCAACAAGAATTCGATGACATTCAGATGCCTTTTTCTTTTGATTAAATAAGAAAATCATGACATGCCGCAAATGCTCTTTATTTGGCTTAAAATTAGACATTTTTAACACCAAAGAAAGGTATGATACGTTCACGTAAACGACTTGAAAACAACTGACTTTTGTAAACAAATGACTAACAAACAAAATAGCGTTTAGAGATAAGCAAATCCTTCAATAGGCTAAGAACGCATTCTATTGGAATTAAAACGACATTTTAAACTTGCATACCTGGTAGTGGTAATGAAGCTGAAACAGCGAATTAAAAGCACTCCAAAGGTAAACAACAATCAGAACTCAATATGGAATCTGGAGTGCCTGAAAGTAGAGGAAGGAAGAAAGCTTTTCCTAGAGAGAATCATTGAGAACCTTAAGGAAATTCCTGCGGAGATAAATAACAGATGGTGGGAACAGATGGTGAGATATCAAAAAAACCCTGTTCATGATCACGAAGGACATTTGTGGGGGAAAAACCTAAAAATAATCGAAATGACTGGTTTGATGCAGATTGTAAAAATGCAGTAAATTTTAAAAACTGTAAGATGGCTGGAAAGAAACACAAGGCAGAGTTGGAAAGAATACAAAGATGCCAGAGCCAGTGCAAAAAACATGATAAGAAGGAAAAAAGAGAGGCTAATAAATAAATAAAGAAATTGAGGTTATAGAAAATGCAAGAGGGAACAATGTAATCTGAGCCAGGGAACTATGGTAAGGAGTAAGGTAGGAAGAATGCTACTGCTCAAGGAGGATGCACAGACTAGATGGCGGGAACATTTTCAAACGCTATTGAATGCTGATGATAAGGACACCACAAAAGAATTTTCAAACCTTCCTGACTACGCAAATGAAGACAAAGAAATCCCACCAGACAGAGATTAGATCGAAATAATTTTGGGTAAACTGAAAAATAATAAATAGTCCGGCCCAGATGGAATACTATCATGACTCTTAAAAGAGGGAGGAACTGAGCTAACTAAGGAGCTTCATGAACTGTCACCCAAGGGCCGATGGAGAGACAGTGTACTCCAAGACATACGGCAAGTGAGAATAAATGGGTTGTATGCAAATGACGGAGAGAAATGGAAGGCTGAAGTTGAAAAAACCAGGGGTCGCTATATGCGCCTGTTAAGCTAGAAGAAGAAAAAATTGGAATAAAATTAAAATAAAACCACTATTTAACATTATAATCAATTTATATTCAAAAAGCGAAGGGTGCTTGATATTAAATGTTACAAACATTTTATTGGTAACTATTTAAAAAAGTAGAGTTATTATGAAAAAAAAAAAAAAAAAAAAAAAAACCAAAATGATGTCGGTCCATCTGTCCCTCAGTAACAAATGTTTGTTGCACCCCACTTTTTAAAAAAATTTATAAATTGAATTATTTTGTTAATTACTTAGGTTTTATTTTTATTTTATTCCAACTTATTTAATCTTAATTGATTGTATAGCCTCCTTTTGCCGTAACACAAACTACTCTGTTTCAAAATAATAAATACTTGTCTGATCTGAAGGAAACATCGATCAATGGTCAATACATGTAGGCGGATTTGACAACAAAATATAGAATTAATAATACTTTTAAATGCTAATTAAACTACGTAATACATATTTAGGCATTTTTATTAGAATTATTATTAAGACAATAAGTGAAATTTAATGCGTATAATATATGAAAGATTATAATGTTCGTAAGTTCCCCTCTGGTGGTGTTTAACCACAGAATACAGATTATAGTAGAAGCGGCAGAGACAGCAAAGCCATACGGTCCCCGTGGCTCCAGTTCAGCCGGCTCTCCCCCCACCACCTCCACCCCGGGCTGCTCCACCTCAGGCTTATTTACAACTTTATCATGTAATATTTAGGCTTCAACTCTTAGAAATTTTATTGGATTCCATCTAATTGTTCAGAAATTTATCACATTCATGCATAGGTAGGTAGTTTAAGAACGAAAATAAAACAGAATATTACCAAAAGAAAATTACTAATTTCTTAATTTTCGATCTTATTTTATTTTTATGAATATTATCATTGATATTTTTCAAAAAATGGTGGATTCGGGCTTTAAAAAATATCATTCCGATCGATCTTATTAATAATGAGTAATGAGAGCCATCTTCTAAAAAATGTGAAAATCTAGAAAAGAGTTTCTCCCAAAGTATTGTTTTAGAAGTAACGAAAGCAAATTTTCTATTCTCTATTTAATTAGTAATTTTCTTTTTCTTCGCACGGTTTAGTAGACTGTAATTGTAGGCACAGTTTTTCTTCTTATACCGCAAAACGTTTCGGCGTAGGTTTAAATTTGTTTTTTTCTTTTCAACCTGTATTTTTTTTTTTGTGGTTAGAAAGTGAATTTTCAGTGAAGCTTAATGAATCAGCTGTATTTCGAAGCTGTACAGATCTTTCATCAAGTTGTTTTTTTGAGCTCGTTTATGTTTTTATTAGTGATCTCTAACATTTTTTAAATCTCATTTTATTTGGAAACCTAATATTTTTCAACGGGGTCGCAAGCCTTTTTATTGGTCCCCTTTCCTAAAAAAAAAATAATTCAACATTAAACTTTTAAGTTTAAATACCTACGTATGTTGGTAAAGCAGGGGGAAAGCGTAGAAAGTTATATATACCTTTATAATCGTCTGTCTCAAATGATCTAGGAAATCAAAAAACCGACTGAATTGCACCTTTCTTTAGATTTACTCGAAATGGAGAAGATCTGTCAAAATCGTCATCTTTAAAATGTTTTGAACAAATAACACTTGTATTTGTTGGCTTCCATTTTTCTTGCCTCAGGGCTTGAACCCACTTATGTCGTTCCTCTTCAGCTGAACGGAATCTGATGAAAAAATAAAAGGTAAAATTGGAACTGTTTACCTTTTAAAGATTTATTCAAATCTAAAACTATATTATTGATGTAAAACGTCTTCTTAAGGTTTAATGTTTAACATTCGAAACTAGTTTTCAAATAAATATAATTTCAATAGAATTAGCAATTAATTTATCAATCCTGATTGAATATACAGAATATTCTGTATTATGTGGTTACAATATCTATTATTGTTAATATAGGGGAGTTTAACAATAAAGTTAAAAAAGCTCCACAATAAACATATTTTTACTGTGGCGAAAGGAAAGGAAGATTTGTTTCTCAATTTATTGAAAAACTAAACTGTGTACGTTTAAAATGTACCGGTGAAGCGTTATTGGAGGGTTTAAATCCTTGTTGGACTCTTTCCTAGAACATCCAAACGCGGCACAAGACGACATTATTTAATCCAATTGAGAAATAAAAAAAGAAAAAACACATACACACAACAGAGACCAAACAATTAGCACGGTTCCAAAAAAACACGGGAAAAACAGTGGTACTGATAGGGACAGCCGGGGTTGAGGTGGTGGGGATAGCGCTCCTTGCCGGGAGCCATCTCCCCCCACCTACCCACCGCTTCTATTATATTCTGTATTCTGTGTGTTTAACGGCACCGTATTGGCGATAGTCCTGCATAGGCGGGAGAGAGGTCATTCAAGTCCTGATTAATAGTGATTAAGTGGAGAAAGCCAGTTCGGTTTTCGGTTAAACGTCTTGATCGAGTGTTAATCGGCCGGCCGGGATGTTACTAAAGACGCACAGCTAAGTAAAGTTTATACAGAATATGATGAAATGATTCCGTAAGAAATATCGGATTGAAGATAAATATCAATGAACTATATTCAATAGAGCGCTTGCTGTTAACTGACTGAATAAACGGAACCGACGCAGTGGATTGTTGTCGAAAGTAATAGACTAAGAGCGCGTCAACCCCAGACCTTCGTTATTTTGTCAGCGCATGCTCCCAATAGAGGTACGAACGATGGACCATGAATGAAGTTTGGGTTATCGTCGCCTTGGCAGGTATACGGCACTTAAGGTGTTTAAAATACCAGCCTATTATCGTCAAATAATAAAGCGTTATTTTTTTATTTCCTTCAAAATATTGTTAAAAATTAGGTCATTCATTGCCAGACCCTTCATGCTCATTTATTGTAATTGTGATTGTACTTGTGTGTATTGTAATTAGATAATGTTTCCTCATCAGCCAGACCGTTTTGATAGTTCCAACCCCTTGCCAGACAAGAATGTAGGGTAGCTTAATTGTGAGCGAGGCAAGATACGCGAGAGATAGCCAGTGAGGTCTGTTACGATCCTTCACTACGCTGTTGGATTTTACTGCACGTGTATTGTTTATTACTTAGTGCGTGTTTACATCAGCTAAAATAATCTTATATGTTTTTGTCAAGTATTAATAATTAAATAGTCATTATTGATTAACTATACCAAATATAATACTAATAACAATAATAATAACTTTATTTATTAAAGAACATGTTCTTATACAAATGTTTGAAATATAAACAATTTATGTACATAATTCTAGTTAGTCGCTGACCGCATATGTTATTAGTCTGCATTGTAAACAAAATATTTTTATTATTATTTTAATAGGCATGAGTGAATTTTATTTTCCTTCCTCTCTCTCTTTCTGTGTTTTTTCGTGACTTATATAAATACATGTACTTTTTAATAAACCTTTATTTTCAAATATTTTCGTTTTTAGCTTATTATTATTTAGTGAGACTAAAATAGGGCTCTTTCCAAGCATGAAACAATTCTTCACAGTGTATGCAGGGATTTCTAAATTAATACTACCAAATATAAACTTTTAACTTTACCTATGCTATCCTATATTCTTGTCAGGCAAGAGGTTGGAACTATCAAAACGGTCTGGCTGATGAGGAAACATCATCTAATTATTACCCAAATAATATATATTAAAATCAGCTTTTATACTATAACGTAAGTACAATTACAATTACAATAAATGAGCATTAAGGGTGTCTGGCAAGGGGTTGCCACGATGCGCAGTGGGCTATTTGCCTTCAAATGCTGACAAAAAGTCCATTTTTTAAATCTATCTCAGACGAAAAGGAATTACTGTCAAATATAGTTGAATAGTCTGTTAACAATGTATAAGTCTGATTCCTTTGCCTGGATCATCTTTGAACCAGGTGTAACACAACAAAGTCACCACATTCTATTTGTTCACTCATTTGTTAACTTTCATCAGGATATTTATCTGTGTAAAAAGTAATTTTTCTAGAGTTTGGAATTTTTTTAGACAAGTTGATTATGGATCACTCTGAAGCCGGTAAGTGAGTAAATATTTATCATTCTTTTGCAATAATTAGACCATTTATGAATTAGTTAGACCACAAAGGAAAATATGAAATCTTTTGGTGTTTTTAGTGTCAAATTTAAAAGAGATCGAATGTTTTTGTTAGGAAGGGAAACTTGCGTACAATAGCTAAAGATCGGAGAAAAAAACTTTAAAAAAATAAGTTTAAAGAAAAATACTGATCCAGAAAGACTTCAAAGAGAGAGTTGGGATATCAGTGGATGGACCCAAGCTGGCAGCAGGATCGTCTAACGATGTTAACACAGCTCGTAGATTTTTTAGCAATTGGAAGGTTGCTGCTGAAGTAACTGGAGTAAATCAAGGCCTCATATACAGGTTTTATATAATTTTTAAGGTGCTTGCGTATGGAAATATGGTCGATTCCTCCAAATTTGAGAAATACGCTTTAGAGACTTATGAGCTGTTAATCACCCTCTACCGTTGGTATTATATGCCATCATCGATCCATATGATTCTCCTCAATGGAAAAACTTGGAAGGATGTCAGAAGAGGCCGAGGAGGCGAGAAATAAAGATTTAAAAAAAAATTAGACCTAACCGTTCTCGAAAATGTTCTAGATCTTCAACCAACAAAGATATTGTGCATTACTTACTTTTTTTGTCTTCGGATCCGTATATATCATCGTGCGGCATCTCTGGCATTCATCAGGAATACTTGAATTAGAAAATGAAACTAAAGAAATGATCATGTTCGAAAGTGGTGATGATGATCTTTCACTTCGTACGTAAAATTGTTTTCCCAATTATTCAGGTTAGTTTTTATATTTTTTTTTAATTAGCAGGTTATTAGAATTGACATATATATATATTTTTTGGTAGGTAATAAATGTTGGACGATCATTGCTAGTGATTCTCAGAATAATAAACATAATTTATGTGCTAAATAAAGGTTCATCATTTTCTCAAAAAAGTTTGTGTTCTTTGAACTAGTAGAAAAGTAAAGTATTACTAACAATCTCATAGTAACGAAGAAAAAAAAAAGTGTAATTTATTTTTCAAGTAGTTAACTAGTCCTAATTGGAAAATAAATAATCATTTGCAGACTAAATACAAAGGCCTAACTAATTTATAGATGCCTCATTGAATTCTATTTGAAAAACTACCAATTGTATTAATTTTTTAAACTGATAAATTTTCACAGATTATTTATTTTTTTTTTTGTATTATCATGCTATCCAATTGGTTTGAGGGATGGGACTATTAAATCTATTTGCTGAACTGAAGGCTACGTGAAATTGAAAATTTATAGATATATTTTTCCACGAGTTATTGAGTTTTAAACACTTTTTTGGGTTTTTGCCCCACTGTGCGTCGGGGCAACATTTGGTACTACAGAGGGGACATTTAGCCTTAAAACCAACCAGATGTTTCCAGTAAATGGATGAATATTGCCAATAATACTACTTTAAATTTGTTTTTAGTAAGAATACACTCTACAATCTTTTATTGACTGTACTATATTTAAATTATTAAGTTTTTCATGCTTATAATCTCGATGTTTGGCAGTTAGCTCTAACAGTCTAACAGACCCGCAGGTACACAAGTTGGCCAACCCTGAATTAGAGTATTAACCAAACCAATCCCATGTTTATGACCGTAAAGGCAATGGATTACAGTACTAGTACAGGTAGCAGGATCATCCCTGGTGGCCGGTAGACCATAAAGCTGTCAGCCCATCTTGTATATATAATTAAGCAAGTGGAGATCCAGCTATATTATATTTTTCCGTTTTTATTATCTTTAATGCACATTAAATTGTAAAAACAGAGAAAAAAATTGCCAGAAAGGAAATTAATAAAAGTGTTATAATTAATTATTTGTATGAACATTTTCGAAATGAAAATAACGGAAATTTATAATATAAAGACAATAGTAAAAAACGTGAGAAATCCTAAATATGTTGCAAGATGTGAGAATGATATAATTCAATAGATATTAAATTATATTATTAATATTTAAAAAAATATTGTGTTGTTTATAGGATTAAAACTACAAGGGGTAGTTAATAGAAGAATGAGGGATTAATAATATATAATTATAAGATATTTATTTTATGTTTAGAACTGATAAAGAATAATAAATGAACATTCTGAGGTTGCTTTTGCTAAAAACCCAAAGTGAAGAGCATTGGTGAAGTACAAGGAAATCGGAAAATTATTCGTGCAAGGATAGTATCTGGTGACAAGTGTGTTCCGCGCGGGAGCAGGGGCAAGAGAGCTTTTTGGTAAGAATAACATTATATTTTAATTGATTTGTTTTGCGAATATAATTCTGCTTGCAAATAGATAACTTTTTAATACAGCAAATTATTTTTAAACCAAGCAACATTTTACAGAGTCAAAAATCATTTTTAGTCACCATGACCAGCAGAGACGCTAATCTAAAAATGCCGAGAAGACAAAATGAGAACCGTTCCTAATGAACAATTATTTATTTATTATTTTTATTTTTAATAAAGTAATATTATCAGAAAAAAAATAGTATGATTACCGGTATTTAGAATTGAAATATTTAAATATATTTTAACAGCGGTATGATGATGTACCTGATGACAACCCCCAGCCAATGGATGAACAGTACAATGCTCTCCACCCCTCTCTACCTGGACCGACCAATAGGGTACACCGGCCATCCCCCTCCACCTCAGCATTAGGGCAACATGTCATTCTACCTACTCCAGTGCTACTGATAGTGCCCCTAGTGTTTGCTTTATCTACTGTACATGTAAGTTGTTATTTTTTTCAATTCTAATTTATATTTTACATAATTTCCGCTGGATTCTATAATAATGTAGTTTTATAACTCTATAATAATGTAATTCAGATAGCCATGGCACCTGTATACAGTTTCCCTCTCTTCGAAGAGCTGATGTACGGGGATAAAATGGAGCACTCGTCCGATGTAACATCTTCACCTTGGCAAGGATTGGAGCCATCTTCATGCAACTTGAGTAAGTAGTGAGATTGTTTAATATGTGTTCTAAAGTATTGAATATCGATTCATAGACATAACACTATGTACTTATCCTTGACTTCTGCAGGCGATGAGCCCAATCCTATCGCCAGAGAAGATGACCCTCTAGGGTTGAAGATTGCAGAAGGAAATTTATTCTGCGCAGATCACTCACGCAAGAAGTAAGTTTTAATTTTTATTCATAAGTGAAAATTCAGTGCAATTTTTTGTAATATATCTTCAAATATATTAATATATTTTGTAATTAAGGATTAGGAGAATGAGGTATGCCTGCCGCATATGTGAGCGCATATTCTCTGAGATAAGCGTGGCAGAGGACCATGTGAGGGACCACATGGAGCAAAGGAAGAAACCTATAAGCTGGAAGGTGGCCCTTGGAAGCATTATTGGCCGGATGCGTGGTCACCAGTGTGGAGTCTGCGATATGGTATTCGCATCATCTAGAGGACTCCGTAAGCACTGGAATACCCATCAAACATCTTCCAGTAAGGTAAAGTCGAATTTATAATACTTTTTTTCCTTTAAACAAACTCTTATTACAATTTTATTTATGTAGTTTGATATTACAGATTAGGACAGAAAGAATGTTGTTGGCAAAGCCGAGAGAGTATATTTCGAGGCATGGTGTCCTAGTCATAGACTTAACAGGTAATGTTGTTGGCAATTCTTAACTTTTCCCATTTTAAAATATATATATATTTTAAGACAATTACATAAAATATTTTTTATATCTTAGATTGAAGAGTGAACTGCAATAGTAAATAGAAAATTAGTTTAAGGTTGTATATAGTTCAGTATATATTGTAAATATAGGATTTAGAGATTAAGTTAGCAATATATGACAACACTTCCGTGGCAATATTGAATAATTGCATGCATTAGTTTTAGATTTTTTTTATTCTTAAACTGTTTTTAATGTGTCATTTTTTAAATTGTAAATATCCATTCACATGTTATGTGAATGATCATTTTTGGGGGGTGATGTTGATCGCCTGCTCGTGGTGCCCCCTGCGTAATCTAAACGATCAACAATTGTTAACTATGTCCCTTATTAGCAAACTTATATGCTTACAAATGTTTTATTACAGAATATATTTTGTTTAGTATTTAGATTTTTGTTATTCATGATTTATATGTATTATTTTTCAGAAGGAGGGAGTATTTGAATATGAGAGGAAAGGCACGTTGTAAAAAAGTGACCAGCAGAAATCTTACTTTATCTTCAATTTATTTTTTATTTAAGCAAAAAGATATCCCCCTCAGATGCTTTAAGGCACACTAAGGAGAACGATATGAGATTTAGTGCGGGAGCAAGTTAGTGTTGATACTTGGTGCTGTGAGGACGTATATTTAGTGTGCTCCTGTGGATTAAGTATCTACAACTAGCGATAAGTAGCATTTTCCTTTTATTTAATCTATTCATTTTTTTAGGAGGCTTTCTTTTTCATTCTCTATTTTCAATACTGTTATTTTTTTTTTACTTACTATAAAAGTTAGTAAAAACGGCTGGAACCCTGCCCACTAAGCGAAAAAAAGCTAAATTTAAAGAATACTTCCCATTAAATAATAAAAATAGACAAAATAATTAGGAACAAATCTTAATTGTTCCTTATCAACACGACTCTTTTTCGAAAAATAGCCCTATTTTTTTTTAAAGAAAAAGAAATTAAAACCATCCAAGATGGTGAAAAAATTACATATCTTGCCGCAAAAAAAATATATGAATTACTATACCCAATAAAAATGCATGTGGGTTTTTCCAATATTGTAAAAAATAAAGTATCAGTTAGTGTACAAACAGACGATTTAAGAGATAAACATTCTATTTTAAAAAAACCGTTAGAGCCAGTTACTAACCACAAACCTTCACCTATTGGACACTCGAATATGAATGATATCTGAGATTCCCCCTCCACACTCCCGCCTCCCACTACGCTCCCTCAACCCATCCCACACCCATCCCCTTCTACATCCCGGGTACCCAACCCACTTCCTCCCTTAACCCCCTTTAACCCTTCCGGGCAAAATTATGCAAAAATTCCGGAAACCCCCATCGAACCGAAGGTTTCACCTTCGGAAAAAGAAAACTCTAACGAAATGACCTCCCCCCTATGGTCGCCAAGATGACCCCAGGGCGGGTGGACTATAGTTAAAGAAAGAAAATCAAGGAGTAAGTCTCGAACCAAACTCACGATTCGAAATCCGAGCATAGAAAAAATAGATAGAAATTAGTATTGAAACTAATATCTATTAATAGTTTAAATTTATATTATCATTATCTTAAAACCACAATACTTTTAATATATCCTAATCTTTTTAATCCTTTCCTTTATTAAATTTTTCTTTATCAATTTATTCATATATGACTTTTTCTTTTACATTTTACCCTCACTTTATAACATGACATTTTCAAATATCACCCTAGTTTACTCAGAAAACATAAAGGACTAAAAATAATAACTAACAAATATCAGCCAAAAGCCATCTACACCCAAGATAGAAAATTACTGTCAAGTAGAGAAAATAAGAATAATGATCTGAGGAAAATAAAAATAAATGAATTTAAGAAAATAAAATTAATGATTCTAATTAATTATCCTAGTCCGAGAAGTTCCCTTCTAACCACAAACGATAACAAGCCCGCTAGCTAGCTATCATAACGAAAATAAACAACTCTCTATTTCATTGTATAACCCACTCCAACTTATTAAATTCACAAAATATAAACACGTATATAATAGATTCATTCACCAACGCAATAGATCTAAAAATATATTATTCTATGTCATAAAAATAAATAATGATATATATACTCATATTATGATAATTAATTATAGTCCAAATGCATTTATATCTCTTAAAACTCATAAAAATATCGCAATCAGAATTGTTAGTCCATATAGGAAATTTACAAGAAGGAAAATAATAAATTTTAATATAACAGTGTTAAAACTGACAATGATATTGACATTGACATTAAAATTAAAAATACACTATTGGTTAAATAAAATGAAACAGAATAATAAATGCATAAGGATCAATGATGTAATATGTTCTAGAATATACAACATATTATTTTTTATTTATTTTTTTATTTTTATTTATGATTATATGCCAAGATACACTAAATTCCTAAACATATGCTACATGTGTAGTAGAAAAAAATATATAATGTTTTACAATTATCTTCTCCAAATCCCATGAATAGCAACACGAATATTATCCAATGGAACCTTAACAGCACAAACTCACAATATGAAGAATTGAAGCTACTCGTAACAGAACATCAACCTGGAATAGTTTGCTTTATGAAACGCATCTAAAGCCGCACAGAAAATTTAAAATCAAGAATTACCAAATATTTAGAACCGATAAAATAACAGATAACCGAGCCTGTGTCGGAGTCCTAACGGCAATACTCAACAACTTAGTCGCAAATGAAATAAAAATGGATACTCCCATTCAAGCAATTACCACAGCAGTTAACACGAACATAAAAATAAATATCTGCAACATCTATCTACCACCCACCGAACCTATTAATGAATATGAATTAACAAAACTAATCAATAAGCTCCCACAGCCTTTTATTACCGTTGGTGATGTAAACGCATTTCAGAAAAGCTGTGGAAACAGAACGAACTACTCACGAGGAAACATAATTAAACGAGTCCAAAATAATTTCGACTTGTTGCTGCTTAACACAGGATCGATGACACACCTATGCCCTAAAAATGGATCACTCACAGCAATAGATATAACCCTGTGTACACCAACCTTATTCAGTTTACTCGAATGGAAGGTAATAAATGACCCCCACAATTCTGATCACTTCCCAATCCTGGTGAAAATGATTGGAAGACACACCATCGGGAAAAGACATTGGCTATGGGACGTCAATAGAGCACAATGGGACCTCTTTCAAAACAAAATAAAACTAGACCATGTTAGTGGAAATATTAATCAAATCAAACTAGAGTCTATATCTCAGTTTTCGGAGGCGGACTAGGTAGGTTGAGTGGGGGGCCATTGGGTTCATTCGGAAGTTGTCGGCGGTCATTGGCACTTGCGTCTTTATCGTCACTGAAGTTTTTGAACCAACTACAGTCAACTCTTACAACTTTTTTCTTAGTGAAATACACAAGTTTCTTTATTCTCTTGAAACATGCACGTAAGAACTACAATTAGTGTAACTTTCAGGCTTTATTCTTCAGTCCAATTGCTATTGAAAGACAAAATGAACGATTTAAAAATGAAGACTGATTCTTTGAAAGTTCATAAAAAAAAAATAAAAAAAAATTAGGGGCTTTATTATACAATTGATATTATTTGTGGTTATACTGCAAACCTACATCAACAAATAAAAAAATTAATTACATTGCATTTGACTCTTTTACTCTTGAAAAAAATTTACGAATAGTAGAATTACGATGGATGTTATATTCAACTTGTCCTGTGATTTTCACATAGAATACGGAATGATTGGTAAATAAACTACTAGTTATGAATGTTATAAACCCTTATAATCGCAAAATAAGGTGTTAGCAGCAAAACGAAAATTGCCACCGTAAATAAACTGTTTGAGTTGAAAATTAAAAAAAAAATTGGTTTGTATGTCTTAAGACATAGAGGAAACAACCTGAGATGTTTCATAATTCTTAAAAATTATCAAGCAGTCACTTTATTATTTTTTTTGGATCACTTTAAACGTAATGACACAAGTGACCGTCGGTGATCAATTCTTGATTGTGTTGCGCCAAATTTCAGGCTTAACCACACACTAATGAAAACTTATGGTCACTTGTGCCTTGACTATGATTTTAGAATATAAAACAGTAAATTTTTTGCACAGACGAGAAACACCACGAGGAGGTATCTGTGCTAGTTTCTCATTTTTTTTTTTTTTTTTTTTTTTTTTTTTTTTTTTTTTTTTTTTTTTTTTTTTTTTTTTTTTTTTTTTTTAAGAGAACCATGGTTTTTATGCCATTTAGACAAAAATAAATGTGACTTAAGGTGCCTATATACAAAAATAAGGAACTAAAGTTGAAGAAACAACAATGCAATGAATCATGGTATATACAATAATAATAAAAAAAACAAATACTATTCAAGATGAGTCTATATACAAAAAAAACGAAGAACTAAATCTAAAGAAAAGGGGAAATTGAGATATATACAGTAATAAAACAGTTGAAAATTCCAGCAAAATAAAAAGACAGAGGAAGAAAACTAAACGTGAATGTTTCAATGTTTCAATGTAGGGCATTTAAATTGAAGTTCAACACTGTGAATTCGCAAATGTCTTTTCAAATTAAATGGACATGAGAATGTTTTAAAACATTCCGTACAAGAATAGTTTTGTCCTGTATGTTTTGTTTTGTTATGGCGATTTAAATTGCTCTTGTTGTGAAATGATTTATCACAAATCTTACAAGACCATTTATCCATGTCGCAGCAAAAAACAAATAACTTAACTCAAGGAGTGAAGACAACGGAAAGGCAAAAAACAATGAGGCATGCCGAAGCCGATGACCGCCGACAACTTCCGAATGAACCCGATTGCCTCCCACTCCACCTACCTAGTCCGCCTCCGAAAACTGGGATATAGACTCTAGTACAAATCAACAGCTACATCACTCAGGAAATAATAGAAACAGCACATGCCCCAATACCAAAATCAAACCCATCTTCCTCTAATCCAAAGCCAGCATTGTTTGATAATGATTGTAAAGAAATCATTAACAAAAGAAACCGTGCTTTAAATAAATTCCGAAAATCACCGTCCACAGTAAATTTTATAAACTTCAAAAATTAAAAGCCCAGTCAAGAAACCTTATCAGAAAAACAAAAAAAAACAATCATGGAACAATTTTGTAACCAATATTAACACCAGCACACCAATTCGTACAGTATGGTGGAAGATCAATGCCATTAGAGGGAAATACTCAAACGAGCAACCAACCCTCGAAATAGAAGAGAATATCATATATAACCATTCAGTATTAGCTGAAATATTTGCAGAATACTACGCAGAAACATCATCTTCCCATTATAATCTGCAGTTCCTACAAAAATCAGCGAAACACAACCAACCCATTTTGAAAGCAAATAACAACAATCAAGCATATAACTTACCAATAACCGAATGGGAACTTAGCATGGCGATATCTTCCCTAAGAATGTCCGCTGTTGGTCCAGACAGCATCCATAATTCCATGATCAAAAAAATCCTAACAGACCAAAGAAACGGCTCCTAAAATTTTACAACAAAATATGTTTGGATGGTGAACTCCCAGAAAAATGGCAAGAATCCATAGTCATACCTAAAACCAGGAAAAACAAATTGAAAGAAGAATATTACCGCCCTGTATCTCTAACGAGTTGCTTATGCAAGAAAAAATAGAAAAAATCATAAACAAGCGCCTTCTATGGTATCTTGAGAAGAACAGGCTACTGAAAGACTTTCAATATGGAAAAGAAAAGGAAGATCGACTGTTGACCATCTCGTTTCACTAGAAGCCGAGATACTGAACACCTTCATCAGTAAACGCGAATGCCTAGGCATTATCTTTGACATTAAAAAAGCCTTTGATACAGTCTGGCTACTAACCATATTAAAACTATTATATAACTGGGCGTTCAGAGGAGCCCTACCACGTTTCATCCAAACTTTTCTGAGGAAAAGATCTATACAAGTGGGAATCGCAGATTATCTTTCCGAAAAAAAACACTTGTAGAGAATGGAATTCAACAAGGAAGTGTCCTAAGCGGAACACTGTTTCTAATTGCCATTAACTCAATACAAAACGCACTCACTCATCGATCCCTCAAACCAAGCCTCTTTGTAGATGATCTTGCCATCCTCATTCAATGTACAGACATAAAAAGAACAAAAGCCACCATACAGTCAATTCTGAACAATCTAAAAACCTGGTCACAAAATACCGGTCTCAATTTCTCAATAGAAAAGACTAAATGTGTTCTCTTTTCCCGCAAAAAAACAACCAAGCACTCCTCCGAAAATTACATTATTCAATAGAGAGTTAAGCGCAGCATTTAAATACTTATTTAGACCGAAATATCAACAAATTTACAACCCAACAAAACCAGCCCCTCTAACAATAAGATACAGAAGGCCTATAGAAGAAATAGGACAAAAAAGTATACAAAGCCAAGATACCCTCACCCCACCATGGACATACGCAGTTCCCTTTATTAACATAGCACTACAAAAGTTCAGAAAGAAAACCACACCACCGTATGAAATAAACCATAAATTTCAAGAAATATTAAATAAAAATAAGAATGCATCATTCATCTACACAGACGGCTCCAAAATGAATGATAATATAGGGTCGGCTGTTGTCACACCTGAAGAAGCATTCAAATATAAACTACCACCTCATTGCAGCATATTCACAGCAGAACTCGCCGCCATAAAATATGTCCTCCACAATATAATGACAAAAGAGGAAGACAAGCACATAATATGCAGTGATTAACTCTCTACACTACAAAGTGTACTAGAGTTATACAGCAATCACTCATTAGTAATAAAAATTCATTAATACTTAGCTATGCTAAAATCATTACAAAAAGATGTTAAATTCCTCTGGACACCATCGCATGTTGGCATCAAATACAATGAAGCAGATAATGAACTTGCAAAGGAAGCCGCACTATACGCATTAAAACTGATATTAAAAAATTGTTACACATGGATACCAAAGCTGCACGGCAAAGTATGTGGGATAATGTTAAGAATAACAAACTACAAGAAATTAAACCAAATACAAACATCTGGAAGACCTCAGTGAGATCAAGTCGAAGAGAAGAAACTTTATGGAGGCTATCTCGATAAATATATATTTATAAATAATTAGGAAGAAATATTTATTTTACTATAAATATATAAATTGATATAAAAAAAAAAGAAGAAATAAATAAATAAAAAAAAAGAAAGAAAAAAAAAAAGAGGAAAAAAAAAAAATTTGAAGAACAATTTAAGCTAAATAATTCTTATGTACAAATCTATAGATCATTGCATCTAAGATATACCAAGAAATAAACAAATACTACAGGAACAAAATACAGTGAGCAAGAACTATCTGAATAACAAACAATAACGAAATGGCGTAAAAAACCTTGCAGTTAAACGCCTCAACACAAACCCTAACCCTAATATGATAATAAGATATTTTTCTCACTCCCTAAATAATAAACTCACTTCCTAGTCGTGGTTTTTCCACTCCCTAGATCTCAACACACTCTCTAGATTTTAATAGTTATTATTTATTTAATATATCTAGAAATATTGTAGATAATGTATGTCTACTTCACAGACTTACTTCACACGCATCAAAGAAACAATTTGTGAAAAATAAAAATCAATTGACATGTTTTATGTAATGAGCACTTTTTTTTTTTTTTTGGAATTGTCTTGAAATAATGAAATCACCCATATACGAACTATTTCATGTAGTACGTTTCATAGATATTATGATGATAATAAATAATGGTGTAAATATCAGATTTGATTGGTAAATTAATTCCAGTAATTATTAAACATTAGAGATAACCGGTCACACGATACCTCCGAGAGAGGAATTCCAATTTAGATTGTATTAGCTAAAATGTGAAATCGGTTCTCCTCCGGAATCGAAAAGACACAACACTGACCCACAATTCAGGTCATAGGAAATCAGTGACATTATAGAAAATAGCAAGAGAAACAGGGAAACCACTGGATCCCCACTTGCATTATTATATATATTTACATATTTTTGTATTCAATTACGATATATTATAATTTGATGTAATGATATTAGGTATTTTATAAAAGGATATATACGTAGATAAATGTAAATTAGAGTATTCTCATATAAAAGTTGAATATGGTATAAAATAAAATGGGGTATAATGGCAGAGGTTGGGGCTACCTGCTTTACAAGATGTGTTGACAGCTTTATGGTCTCCCGGCCACCAAGGATGATCCTGCCTTGACAGTTATAAATGGCCAAACATGGGATTAGTTGGGTTTATAGCCTGTTTAGGTTAATACTCTGTTTCTGGGTTTGCCAACTTGTGTACCTGAGGGTCAGTGTACTGTTAGAACTAGCTGTCGAACATTAAGATTAGAAGCAAGATATAGAAAGTTAATAATTTAAATATAGTCCAGTCAATAAGGATTTTATTGTTTATTTTAGAGTTTATTCTCACTGGAAACAAATTTAAATTAGATTTATTATTAAGGATATATCGCAAATATATCTTGACACATACATATATCTTTTTGTGTTGTCCTTTTTTTTTTTTTTTTTAAACAACTTTGTATTCAGGCGCGAAGGGAAAAATCATCGACCAAAATTGAAGGATCACGATGCCTATATAATATAAATTCTGAACCTTCCAAATTATATAATGCATATACGTTTATTTTTGATTTAAATAAATATGTTTTTAGCAATTGATACATCACAAAAGTATACAATATTGCCACTAAAGTGTTGTTTATCATTCTTAACATAATCTCTATATTCTATGTTTACAATATATTCTGAACTATATACAATCGTAAAATTATTTACTATTTACTATTGTAGTCTATTCTTCCATCTAAAAATTAAGTTTTAAAAAAACAACACGCTGCAATATATTTTTTCTGTTTATTGAACCAGTTAGCCGAACATAAATTTATGCCACATTTTACAGTTGCACCCAATACTTATTCTTCTTTCAGGTTCACTCCTGTTGCTGCAACCACCAGTAAACTGCTAGTTCTAGGAACATTTACAGATGAATTTTACAATAGTAATAATTAAAATAGTCATGAGTGCCAGAAACGTGGCGATCAACATCACCCCCCAAAAATGATCATTCTTTCCGTAGTTTGATCTCTTACCCTGACGACACTTGATACAACCAAATCAGTTAAATGCCGACCAAAATAAAACATACTGAAAGGATTAGCAAAACAAGAGAAAAAAGATACTGAGTATGGGACTCTAATTTCTAAAAGGTTAAAAGAATGATATTAAAATTAATTTTTTTTTTTTTAACATTTCAAGTTTAATTGAAGTTCTTATTTTGAGTGTCTTCATATATTTATATAGTTAAATTTAGATTTCAAATTTTATCTATATACTTTAAATTAAATTAAAAAAAGAAAAAAATGCTCAAGCGGCCCTGGGCCCTGGAGTTCTCCTCTACTACTCGCCACACTCTCCCGCAAAGCCGACAAATTGAAGATATTATCTAGTTATCCACATTTTTTATATCTTGTAGTTTTATTATTTATTTACTGGTATTTTTTTAATTTTGTTTTTGAGTTACAATCAATTATGGCCCATGAATGAATCAAGAACGCCGCCCCTCTTCTCCCTTCTGCCTGGACCGACCAATACAGAACGTCCTTCCCCCTCCCGCTACATAGACCGACCAATACGGAACGCCGAAGGTGTCCCCTCTCCCTGGACTGACCGATACAGTACCCCCACCATCTCCTCTACCGGAACTACCCCTCACCTGATATTGAAGACCACTCTGTCATTCTGTCACCACCAGTGCAACTGAAACAAGCTAAATTTTTCCACGATTAGTGTTCTTGTGACAAGTGTTCTTTCAATTACTAATTTTATTTTATTTAATACCTCTTTATATTATATTTTTTTCTTTGTTACAGTATTCACGAGAAAGAAACATGGCACCCGTATACAGCTTCCCAGTCTTTAATGAGCTCAAGAACATGGACTTCATGGACTCGATCACATCAGACGTTACCTCTTCACCGTGGCAAGGTTTGGAGCCAGGGTTTGGAGAGGATAGGCTACACCAGGTCCACAGAGACGACGATCCATTAAAGCTGAAGGCAGTGAATGGAATCGAGAAAGTTGCCTGTGTTCATAAGGCACGCAATAAGTAAGCTGTATATTTTTATTCATATTGTGAATATTCAGTACAATTATGTTTAATGCATCTTCAAATATATTAATATATTACTGCTGGAATAGGAGGATGAGATTCGCCTGTCGAATCTGCGAAAGGATTTTTGCTGAAAAGTTATCGGCGGAAGAACATATAAGAGACCACCTGGAGCACATGGAGAGACCACTCAGCATCAAGGTTGTCCTAGGCCGCATCATTGGTCGGATGATTGGGCACCGGTGTGGACTGTGCGACATGGTGTTCGCATCAGCGAGAGGGCTGAAGAAACACCGGAAGTTCCATATGACGTCTTCCAGTAAGGTAACGTTAAGATTTAATTTAATTGGTTTAATATATAATTGTTACATTTTAGTTAATATAGCTTGATATTTCAGATCAGGACAGAGAGAAGCCTGTTGTCGAAACCCCGGGAGTATATATCCAGGAATGGGGTGAGGGTCATAGATCTGACAGGAGATTATGACTTTTTTTAATTTTGAGATTTTGTTTTTAGATTATTACTATATTAGATCTTTCGTTTTTAGAATATTGGACCAATGGGTTTTACAAATTTTAATCCCTGTTGATTTTAAAATTGTAGATAAATAGTGTAGAATAATTAGAAAAGTATGTTATATTTATATTATAATTATGATTAGATAATTTTTATATGACAATTCTTTAGTTGCTATATTTTATAACTGCATGCGTTAGTTTTAGATTTCTTTTTTCTTAACTATATATCTTATGTAAATATCAATCACATGTTATGTGAATGATCATTTTTGGGGGGTGATGTTGATCGCCTGCTCGTGGTGCCCCCTGCGTAATCTAAACGATCAACAATTGTTATCAAAATTATTTGCTATAAATACTTTTATACTGAATATAATTTATTTATTTTTATTAAGATTTTTGTTTTTTAGATTGGGAGATTCACAGCTGTTAAGTCCGGAGAGAACAGCTGGAAAAATCAATATTTGGTTATGAAAAGAAAGTCATGTGTAGTAAGTAACATTACAGACATCCTTCGTTGATTCCAGACAATCAACAGTTGTTAACTTTGTGGGTAATTAGAAAACGGAGTTGCTTGAAAAATACTCACTTCCAATATATATTTAAATAATGTTTAGAGTTATATTTTATCTTTAAATATAAAGATAGTTAAATAACTTAATTCTATCTTTCGTTTCAAAAGTTTTTGGAGATATCGATATTTGAATATTTTTTTAAAGGCTCGATCAATATTTATGATGAAAATTTCTTTCAAAAAATAAACATACCCTTCAAGAAACAAACGTTATGCTATGAAAAATTACTTTTTGGGGGGTGATGTTGATCGCCTGCTCGGGTGCCCCCTAGGGCTTTCGCATCTCAAAACTCCAAAAACGAATCTATTTCGTTTAAATTTATTTTAATTTTTAATAATAAACTAAAAGATAAAGTTATAATTGAATTAAAAAATGCATACTTTTTATTAATGATAGGTTTTAATTTAATAAAATTCATTACTTTTAATAATGTACTTATATTAAATATTTAATTTAAAACTTTTTTTGAAAGAATTATCGTAATTTTAAACAAAATGTGTAGAACTACATATTGAACAATTTAATAAATACATAAAAGTAATAAAATTTACATAATATGTACCTATAGTATATAAATAATAAAATGTTGTAGGTACTAATATTTCGCACAATATCTACAGATAAAACAATAAAATATAAACAAGTAGCCTTTAACATATTTTTAGTATCAATCATATTTTTAGGATTATAATTAATGAATAACTGTGTAATGTTTTTTTTGCATGATGGCTTTAAATTTGTTATTTAATATTCACGTAAATTTTGAAGAATAATTCAAACTTTAATATTGAATCAATGTTAATTTTACCTGATCCCCTAAAAAAAGTTTATTATGGCTCTAATCAGAATTATCCAAATCCGTAATATATAGCTAGATATAATGTGACATGTAATGTTGTCTAAGCTAGATGGTCCAATTGTTAACATGTCACTAACATCGGGTTCGAATTAATATTTATTACTTTTGTTTATTATGTTGCATTTTTCTGAGGTTAGTTACCAATTATCAGATATTAGATCAGGCTAGTTATTAGATATTAGCAGCTGATTAAAATTCTTCTTTAATTTTATGAAATCTTGACGTCTTCCTACTAAATTGTTCACCATAAGCCTTAAAATATTTGTTGCGGGCCTTTCACTAAATTCAAAATTTTCAATATCTTGATTTTGCGAGAAAGAATTACCCTTTCGCCTTCACATTTATTTATACAAGAGCTTCTATTATCATATTATAATGGTAGGTTTCCGATTCCCTAGCTCTAAATTGAATTAATCAAATTAAAAGATTTAGGCTTCAAATTTTAAAATTTAAACATTTAATTGCAATTTCGTCCTTAAGATTTTATTTATT
Source organism: Euschistus heros (assembly GCA_003667255.2). Taxonomy (NCBI): domain Eukaryota; kingdom Metazoa; phylum Arthropoda; class Insecta; order Hemiptera; family Pentatomidae; genus Euschistus; species Euschistus heros. The sequence goes on from RCWM02000228.1 coordinate 413,342, forward strand.
AGTGTTTTATATTACATACCTATTCAATTCTAGAGGTTTTTCTACTAAAAGTTTTCCTGTAAGCCTTAAAATATTTGTTGCGGGCCTTTCATTAAATTCAAAACTTTCAATATCTTAATTATAAAGGAATGAATTATGGAAGTTTATAATGATCCGTCACTAGAGACATCCTTACATAAATCGGAATATTTTGTTTTAATGATCTATATAATGAGAATACCCATGTTCATACTCTTTGAGAAGAAAGCAGACTGATAACTATATAAAAAAACATAGAGATACCAATGAAATTTATAGGGATACTAAGAAGTATTAAAAAAATATATAATTTTTTACCGCACCTCAGTGGAGCTTTTTTTGGAGGACCACACATGTTCAAAAACTCTGTTTACTTTTTCTCTCTCGCTCTTGTATATTTTTTGATAATATGTTTCGTACATTGGATCAATCTAATTTTATTTGCATTATTTTTTAGTACTTGAACAACAAATCTCCAAATTGTAGTTCAATAAAATTAGGCCATTTTGGGGTGGAGTAACATTATCCAATTTCAGAAGGCCTCAGAATCGCAAATAAAAATAAAATTGAAAAAAACAAACTAGCAATGTTTGCACCAACACCCATCAAACACGGCAAAAATAATAAAATCATTTTTAGATTTTTTTTTTTCCGAGTTTTCCCCACTATGCGATGGGGGATGCTAGTATATACATATATATATATATATATATATATATATATATATATATATATATATATATATATATATATATATGCATGTATGTATGTATGTATATTCCTAATACGCAAAGGAATTTTATTTTTCTAATTGAAGCTGTTGGTGGAAGGTGTAACTCACTCATATTACAATGAATATGAGAAGCATTTACACTTTTCTTTATAAAATTATTTTTATTTTCTATTTTTTCTATTCTTCTAATATTTTCTTTCTATTCTATTTTTTGTTCTTAGCATAATTGAATTGAAACATTATTGCAATTTTCGAAATTAATTCTCTTGATTAGACCAACCTTTAAATCTGTACCATTTGGGGTAAACTAGATAAGTCCATTTTTGTACACTTTGAAATATATTTGTGTAAGATTTTTTTTTTACTCTCAAAATGTGTAACGTTTTTTCAAACTCAAAAAATAAACATTTCGACACGCTCTATTATTTGGAGAATCGCCTAATTTAGAATTCACCTACAAGACTAAAACGACAAGAAACTGCCCATCTTTTTCCACTATATCAACATTTACAAGACAAAGGTTTTTACAAACACCTATTACAAAATTTACAAGACCTTCTGACTAATTACAAAAGACTCATTTAAATGACAGTAATTAGACCTAACGGTTGTGCATACGTACATACGGAGTTAAGCAATAGGGCTCCACTAAACCGTCCAATTTCTTTCGTATTCAACAGTTAAAATTTAAAATATCTCGAAAAATCCTAAATGTTCCTTACTTTGCCAAGTATGGCCCTGGGAACTTCTAGTGTAGAACTTTTGTGAAGTTCTATCAATGAGTAATTGCATTACAAGCAATTGACATTTGGATATAATGCATGAATCTGTTTCAAATTTTAATTTAACATTGGTACCTATCGGCTAGGTAACTTAAGAAATTTATTTGGAATATTTTTATTTGTCTCTAATACATTACCGGTAAAAAATTTCAGATAGTGTTAGATTTCAAGCAGTAAGTAAACTAAACTTTTTCTCTATTTAAAAATAAATTGACAATAACTCCTAACATATACTTCTGATAGGTAATAAAACTGGGAAAATGTGAATAACACACAATCTAATCATAACAGAACTTTATTATTTTACACAATAGATAACCACAAGAAGGTAATCGCAGTATCTATTACCAATATATATTACTACAAGTCTTCATGAATATTGGTGAAGCCAGTTGAGAGCAGAGTGCCCTAACGGTAATACACAACTCTTTTGTTGACTTTATAAAAAGACATATTTATCACAACTATAAGTTAACTGTGCAGCTATTATCAAATTATGTTTTTTCAGATTTTCGGATCTTTAAAGTAGTGTACAACACATTATAGTAAAAGTTCTTTTAATATATTTTAATTATCATGGTTGTCATTCAACTTGTTAGACCGTCAAACGCTTTAGATGAAAATAAAAGTTTGCAAATTATTGTAGCTAGGCCTGTTTGTCTCTGATAATTAATCAGTGAAAAGGGCCAATGTTTAGTATAGATACCGCAATAAAATGAGGAGAGCATAAACAACTTTTTTTTTTAACTTGGTAATTAATAGACAAATAAAACTTTTGATTTATCAAAATATATAATACAACTTTAATTCAGCTTTCATCAATTCAAGAAATTAATTTTTATTGCCTTATCCTTACTTCTAAAAATGAGAAATTTTACATAGACTGAATCTGACACATGAAAAAAACTAATAACAAGAAAACAAATGTTTTTAACACCTATTTTTACGTTCTATTTTCCTAATTATTGAATTTATAAAAAAAAAAAAAAAAAATCGCTTCTTAGCGTAAATTTAACAAATACACAATGAATTTTACAGACTAAAACTAGGACGTTCCGTTCCGGAGAAAATCCGGAAATAAATTCACCTATATCCAACGCTCCACTGAAGGGGGTACATTTAGCCTTAAATGAACCTTACGAAGAGTTAAAACGCATATTGCTATCCAGTTTTGGCCCTTTCGATACAACCAGAATAAAAAACCTCCAGAGGAGCAGCAACTGGGGGATCATAGGCAGTCCCAACTTATGATTCTTAAGATAACAAACAATCAGAGCTAAGTCATTAAAAAACAAAAAAAAAAAATTGAAAAGATTTGAATGCAGGCAGTTAAGTGCACCACTCATCCCCAATCCAAGTCCTTCCTAGCGTGTTGATAGAGTATCATCTCCATTCTACTTTATTGGTTACCTGTATTTATTACCTGAAATACAATAAGGTTTAATAGCAGCAATATCTGCACTACAAGATGGGTTGACAGCTTGATGATCTACCTACCGCATAGGATGATCCTCACACCTGTACTAGTACCGTAATATATTGTCTTCACAGTTTTAGTTCAATACGGGGATGAAGAGTTGATGAATTTTATTGTATGTCATATCTTAAATTATAACTCAAATGTGGAATCGGTAAAAAAAAAACAGAGAAGGAATAAACATTATTGCTATATTGACCTTATGCAAGAAAAGGGATCTCTAGGACTCAAAAAAAAAAAGCTAAACTTCTCTGTTACTGGAAAAAAAAAACAATAGCTCATGTATATGCCTATCTATAAAAAACCCAAACTCAAAAAATGTAGGTAAAAGATATCTTTTTTAATTCAAACCAATATACCAATATAGTGGGTCATAGCAATAAATGTTACATAAGAAAACTATTCTTCATTAAATTGAGTAACACCAACAGAGCTAGAGCGTGTCGAAATGTTAATTGTTTGAATTTGAAAAAACGTTTTGAGGGTAAAAAAAACATTACACAAAAAAGTATAGACTCCAGGAATAAACATTATTGCTATATTGACCCTATGCAAGAAAAGGGATCTCTAGGACTCAAAAAAAAAAGCTTAACTTCTCTGTTTCTACCAGCCAAAATATGTTTTCAAGTCGAAACATATCTCATTGAAGTAGGAAAGAAAGACGACTTGACCTGATATAATTTAAATTATTAATTGATATTGTATATAGTTTAACAAGGAAGGTTCTTACAACATTCAGAGACATTTAAATGTCTTTGAGCTCAATCCACGTTTTCTCACCCGCATTTCATGTTTAGTGTACATAAAAATGTCAATAGATAGAGCGAATTAGCTTAAATTGCACATTGTTTTACCATTTGGGAAAAACTAGATAATTTAATTTTTGTCCACAATAAGATTAATATTTTGAGCAACCCATATTGGAGTCATACTCATCATGTATAAGTAGGCAACTTGTATAATGGCAATTGTGTCCTTTTATACAATTGACATTACAACTTAACTACTTTTACAAGATGTTTTGGACACCATTATGGATTGCCCAAAGTATTTTTCATATTGTGGACAAAATTGAACTTATCTAGTTTTTCCCAAATGGTACCGACTTAAAGGTTGGTCTAATCAAGAGAATCAATTTCGAAAATTGCAATAAGGTTTCAATTCAATTATGCTAAGAATAAAAAATAGAATAGAAATAAAATATTTAAAAAAATTACAAAATAGAAATAATTTTATAAAGAAAATAAGAGTGTAAATGCTTCTCCTATACATTTTAATAAAAGTGAGTTTACACCTTCCACCAATAGCTCCAATTAGAAAAATAAAATTCCTTTTCGCATTACGAATATAAATATATATATACTAACTAGTATATAGTGGAGCAAACTTTGAAAAAATATAAAAATGATTTCATTATTTTTGTCGTATTGGATGGGCTACTTGTATTCATTATTAGTAGTTGAAAACATTTCTAGTTGTTGTTTTTTTTCATTTTCATGTTTATTTGCCATTCTGAGGCCTTCTGAAGTTCAATAATATTACTCCACCTCAAAATGGCCTAGTTCTTCTGAGCTACAATTTGGGTATTGTTTTTATATATAAACCTATAAAACTCGACAGATTTATTGTTCAAGTACTAAAGAATAGTGAAAAAAAATAGAATCAACGAAAAATGTACTGTAATGTCACAATTTTACCACATAACATTATTTTCATACCCAAATATTGATTTCTTAATCTGTTCTCTCCGGTCTTAACAGCTGAGAATCTCAATCTAAAAATTCAAAAATAAAAATAATGAATAACAAAAATCCAAATATCAATAAAATATATTTTGTAAAAACGTATTTTAAAGTATATATGTTTGCTTATCGAGTTAACAATTGTTGATCGTTCAGATTACGCAGGGGGCACCACGAGCAGGCGATCAACATCACCCCCCAAAAATGATCATTCACATAACGTGTGAATGGATATTTAAAACTGAAAGAAATTCAGATAAGATAAATAGTTACGAAAAAATAAATCTATCTAAAAATAATGCAAGCAGATATAAAATATAGCAACTAAAGAATTGTCATATAAAAATTATCCTAAATCCTAAATATAATGTACTATTCTAATTATTTTACACTATTTATCTACAATTTTAAAATTAATAGGGAATAAAAATTATAAAACCCATTGGTCCTTTAATCTAAAAAATAAGATCTAATATAGTAATAATCTAAAAACATAAATTTATAAAAAAAATTTAAATTTAAAAAAAGTCATAACCTCCTGTCAGATCAATGGCCAAGGGGGTTCAATTAAAGGGATTCAAAATTATAATACCCATTGGTCCTGTATGTAACCTTTATAAGTCATAATCACCCGTCAGATCAATAACACTCGCCCCATTCCTGGAAATGTACCCCCAGGGTTTGGACAAAAGGCTTCTCTCTGTCCTGATCTGAAATATCAAACTATATTAACTAAAATGTAACAATTATATATTAAAACAATTAAATTAAATCTTCAACGTTACCTTACTGGAAGACGTCATATGGAACATCCGGTGTTTCTTCAGCCCTCTCGCTGATGCGAACACCATGTCGCACAGTCCACACCGGTGCCCACTCATTCTACCAATGATGCGGCCTAGGACAACCTTGATGCTGGGAGGTCTCTCCATGTGTTCCAGGTGGTCTCTTATATGTTCTTCCGCCGACAACTTTTCAGCAAAAATCCTTTCGCAGATTCGACAGGCGAATCTTATCCTCCTATTCCAGCAGTAATATATTGATATATTTGCAGATGCATTAAAAATCATTGCACTGAATATTCACAGTATGAATAAAAATTAACAGCTTACCTATTGAGTGCCTTATCAGTACCGGCTACCTTCATGATTTCATCCTCCGCCTTTAGCCTCAATGGATCGTCATGTCTGACGAACTGGTGTGGCCTATCCTCTTCAAACCCTGGTCCAAACCTTGCCACGGTGAAGTGGTGACGTCTGATAAGATCGAGTCCATAATTTCCATGTTCTTAAGCTCATCGAAATCGTAAACTGGAAAGCTGTATACTGGCGCAATGCTTATTTCCAGTGAATACTGTAAAAAAGAAAAATAATATAATATAAAGAGGTATTAAAATAAATAAAATTAGTAATTGAAAGAGCGGAACTCCAGGACCCAGGGCCGCTTGAGCATAGACCCACATTTTTCTCTTTTTAAAAATTAATTTAAAACGAATAGATAAAATTTGAAATTTATGATAGAAATCATACTGATTTTAAGAAAAGGTAGAGAATATAGCTCTGATATTTTGATCATTTTTAAGGCTCATTCTTAAAAAAGATGAAATTAATTTCAATTATCGATCTTTTCACCGTTCAGGAATTAAAGTCCCATACTCAGTTTCTTCTTTCTCTTATCAGTCCTTTCTCTTATAAAATCCTTTCTCCGTGTTTTATTTTGGTCGGCATTTAAATGATATTGTTGTATTAGGTATCGTCAGTATAGGATCTCAAAGTACAGAAAGAATGATCATTTTTGGGCTAGTTGCCTGCTCCTGGTGCCCCTTGCGTAATATAAATGATCAACAATTGTTAACTAAGTTCTTGATTAGCAACATTATATGCTTTGAAATACTTTTTTTCAAAATATATTTTATTAGTATTTAGATGTCCATTTTTTGAGATTGGGATTATTAAGCTGTTAAGGCTTCGATATTCGAATATAAAAATAAAGACATGTAAAATAGTAACCTGCAGACATCTTTCGTAATCTTTAATTGATTTTCTTATTTATGCAAACAGATCCCACACCCAGATACCTTAATGATGTTAACGCCGAGTTATTGGTGGAATGTTTGGCAAAGTGCTGTTTCTGACAAGCTTGGGTTTCTAGAATAATAACTTAGAAACGTACAAGAAAATAAAATCAAAATAGTCTGAACTGAAATTAAAATACAACCAAGTGTAAATAACAACTCACAGTTGAAAAAGCGAAATCAAATCGTATATTGATAACTAAGTAAAGATGCTAAATTAATATTAGTAGTCCAATTAGTAGTTATTAGAGCAAAAGGACTAAGATACATTTATTGACAATTCTTATAATATATGTTTTTTTATGTTAACATAAAATGTATAAAATTGTACTTTATATAGTGCTAAAACTTTTGTTCGAAACAAAGAGATTTGGAAATGGTTTACCAGAAGATAATACAATATCCAACATTACACTTCCGTATACAGTAACAGTATTTAGCTTGTTTTCTTTTTTAGTTAAGGTCTCAGATGACAGCATAGGATATAGATAGGTAGATAGATAATACTTTTATTATTAATATTTACAGAATTTTATGTTATTTACAAAAGTGTTCATTATTAGTGACATAGCTACGGCTGTCTGTCAGGAGCGGTTTTAATTTAAAAATGATTTTAAATCATTATTGTTTATTTATTTTTAAATATGTAAATATTTAAAAATAAATAAATGCAGTCAAATAAGTGCATTACTCACCCCCAATCCAGGTTATACAAAGTGTGTAATCTTAGAGAAATATCAAAACTGATTTACATCATAAGAGAAATATCTGATTTACACTTGTTTAGTAATATACATTTTTTTTTTTATCACAAGATATTATATAAGCTTCAATCTCCAACTAGATGTTGAAAATTCTTCAGTTGTAAAATAGAGTATCATCCCCATCCTACTTTATAGGTTACCTGTATTTATTACCTGAAATACAATTAAGTTTAATAGCAGCAATCATGACTACCTGCACTACAGAAAGGGTTGACAGCTTTATGGTCTACCTACAGCATAGGATGATCCTCATACCTGTACTAGTACTGTCTTCACAGTTTTAGTGCAATACGGGGATGAAGAGTTGGTGAATTTTATTGTATGTCATAACTTAAATATAACATCTTATCGATTTATAACTTCAACGTGGAATCGGTGAAAAAACACATAAGGAATATACATCATTGTTATATTGACCTCATTCAAGAAAAGTGATCTCTAGAAGCCAAAAAAGCTAAATTTTCTCTGTTACTGGAAAAAAACAATAGCCTATCAATATAAAAACCCAAACTCAAAAAATGTAGGCATTTTTTCATTCAAACCACTACATAAAAAAACTATAGACTCCCGGAAATGATCTCATTGAAGTAGGAAAGCAACTTGAACTGATATAATTTGGAATGTTAATTGATATTGTATTTCTTTAACGAGGAAGATTCTAACATTCAGAGAAATTTAAATGTCCTTGAGCTCTTGAATATTAACGTACCCACAATTGAAGCTATTGGTGAAAGAAAATGTTATCTCAGTTTTTCAAAAATCATTTTTCTTTTTGTCAATTAAAGTTTTCGCACCTGCGTTTAATGTTTTAGTACGCAAAAATGTCAATAGATAGGACAAATTAGCTTAAATTGCATATTTAAAAGTGGGTCTAATCAAGAGAATGAATTTCGAAAATTGCAATAAGGTTATAGTTCAATTATGATATGATATGAAAATAATAGTGTAAACGCTTCTCCTACACATTGTAATAAAAGTAAATTTCAGGGGGCGGAAACATTTGGAAAGTTTAAAAAAATAAAAATAAGTTATTAAAAACGTTTTCAAAAGAATAAGATCGCAATCAATATGCTTAATTTGATTTGATTTTTTGTTTTCCATACTTAATAAGCTTTACGGTATACACTTAATACCAAGCTAATTCTTGTAAATACCGTACCTCGAATATTTCATAATACTTAACAGAATACCTTTCCACAGCATATTCGCTCCTTTTTAATTGGAAAATGCAGAGTAATGGCAAAGTGTAACCGAAATAGATGCCCATCAGATAAAAATAATTACAAAAACTTAACTAACAAACTTAAGACAGAAATAAGAAAATTCAAAACCTACATGATCATGCTGAAAGCCGTAATACTTCTGGATAGTCATTATGGATGACTATAAAAAAAACCCTTTAGTACAAAAACTTTAATCACATTTCCCTCACAGATTCTCAAAAACCTGGACAAGTTCGGAGGAAAAATAATCCCAAATCTTCCGTCTGCACCTCTTTAAATCATTTAATCCACACCCTGACATTTTCAACCCTACTCTCCTGGAATGTATTGAAGTAGAACTAAATATTCCACTCCAAATGTCCACGCTTCTTAAAGCATTTCATGACCTAAGTAGGACGATGACCTAATTACAGACAATACCCAAAAATATTTCGGAAAGCGATCCTATTCCTTACCTATATATACCGCGCGAAAATATATATATATATATATATATATATATATATATATATATATATATATATATATATATATATATATATATACGTATCACTCACTACGTACACTGATATATATATATGGATAAATTTCTTGACTGTTATATTAAATGTTTAGAAAGGTTCTTGAGGTTCAGTCAATAAATAAAAACAACTATTTTGGCAACAATAGTTGCCAACAAATATCGTCCAATATCACTCTTGCCTGTTATGGGAAAAATCCTGGAAAAACTGAAACGCCTGAATCCTATCTTAGATTTCAACTATATCACCCCAGATCACCAGTTTGGTTTTTCAACGTCACACTCCACTAACCAGCAATGTCATCACGTGGTAGATGAGGTCTCCTCAGCATTGGAGCGTGGAAAGTACTACACCGAAGCCTTTGTCGACGTCAAACAAGCTTTTGTCCGAGTCTGGCACCTGGTTGCTTTACAAACTCCGAAAATTCCTACCTCTTAAATGTTGTTCTTAAATGAGCGCTACAATTTGCTCCTATAGGAATATATAGGAAATTAAACCCAGTAGTTGCATTGGAGTTACAAACCCAAAGAAATTATTTGCATTAGTCATGTATAAGCGTAATCATGCAATAAATAAGTGTTTTTCATAAATAAAACTTCTTCATAACTTAATTATGCTCTGTAACTTCAACTACTGCATTTGAAAAATAGCTTACAAAGGTACACTATTTTAATGATAGAGGAGGGGAAATGGGGCGACAAACTGACCTTTGCCCCCTCTGACAAATCTCCTAGTTCCGGACCTGTTACATCGTGGCCCGCTATCATAAGTAAAGAAGTTAGAAAACTTTAACTAATAATTGAAATTTTATTTGTTGATCCATAAAAATATTGTATTAATTATGAAATTGAGCATTATTTCTTCAATGATATTTTCAAGTATAGCAGTATTTTTTTAACCTGGCACTCTGTGTTCCACTTTTTCCTCCAGAACATTTGTTTCTTGTAGGCGTATTTTTTTTTGGTGAAGTTTCATCACTAAATATTGATCAAGTCTTCATAATAATATATTCAAATATCGACATCTTCAGACCCTAAAATCTGTAATGTTACTAGTTTACTATATGACATTCTTTTCATACCAAAATATTGATTTCTGCATCCATTAAATCCGGTCTTAACAGCTGTGAATCTCCCAATCTAAAAAATAAAAATAATGAATTTAAAAAATCTAAATAACAATAAAATATATCCCGTAAAAAAAGTATTTAAAGCAAATAATTTTGATAACAATTGTTGATCGTTTAGATTACGCAGGGGGCACCACGAGCAGGCGATCAACATCACCCCCCAAAAATGATCATTCACATAACAATTTTTTATTTATTATTCGTACATTTGTGAGATTTTGTTAGATCTTTTTTGATCTATTAGTTTAAATAAATTAAATACTTAAATGCATTAAATTATTTAATAAAGTATGTTTTGCAGAACCATTCTTATTTTATGGCGGAACAGAAATATACCAATGTATGAAATATATTCGTCTGCAGCTTCTTCTAAGATCTTATCAGCAATTGCGTATCAAAATAATGGTACTTACATGAGCACCATTTAAGTCCGCCGTTAAATGTCACAAATATTTTTGTGGTATGCGCGGTTTAGAAGGAAGGTGTAGAGAATCTGATTCAATATGAAAATAATATCTGACTAATAATATTAGTCTAATACTATAATATCTGCTGTTAATTCCTAAGACTCATTAGGCTAAGGTGTCATTATCCTTCTTAGTATGTCATTTTCGGTCATAGTGAAATCATCACCTTGCACACGCAATGGAAGATACGGACACTCGGGGGAGTCTAGGACTATCTTCATTAGAAATATTAGGAGGAGAGGCTGGCCGGGTATGTGAAATCAGTAGCGGATATTTTAGCAGTAGCGATAGTGAACGCGAGGAATCATTAAAAATACCTGGCTTATGCATCTTAGATGGCCAGTTTTTCAAAATTGTTTATCAAAACGAGAAAGACCGTAATAAAGTTACGGCTGTTTGCCGAAAATGTGAGCCTATGGAGGTTCAAATTAAAGGGAATTTAAACAAAAGTTCCAATTTCCTTTCACATCTCAAAAGGCGTCACGGCGGAGATACCTTCAATAAATATGAGGAATATAAACGAAAAAAAAAACACACTGAATCAAATCGGGCTAGAAATGTAGATTCAGTGAAAGCTAGAAAAAAATTAACGCAACAAATAATAAATAAAAAAATTGTGAAATTTATCATTCATTCTATGGTCCCTCTTAGAGTTGTGGAAGATCCTTATTTCAAAGAATTATTCTCTGGTTTTTCTGAATTTCATTCTGGGTTAAACGTTATGTCACGAAGAAAACTTGGGCAAGAAATAATAAGATTTTATGATAGTTATATAGCTAAAATAGGAGAAGACTTGAAACATACTACATATATTTGTACAACGGGAGACGTTTGGTCTAGCACTAAAAGAAGTTTTTTTGGCTTAACAGCACACTATATCACAGAGGATTTGAAACGGAAATCCGTTGCACTTGCATGTCGGAGGTTTAAAGGCACTCATGATTTTCGCCGAGTAGCCGAAATGATCGAAGAAATTCATTCCGAATTCGGAATCGGTGCTGAAAATATCGTTGCCACAGTCACTGTTAATACTAGTAACTTTATTAAAGCATTTAAGGAGTTTGGAGTTGAAAGTAGAAATATTGTTAGGGACGGGCACGATAATGCTTATAGTGATACTAGTATCAGTGAAGAATGTTACTCGGGAGATGAAATTGGGCATTCACTCTTCTTGCTTCCACGTTATTTTAAATGCTGCACGCATAAGTTAAATTTTTGCAAACCGACTTTAAAAAATTACTCGCCAGAGACCTTTATAACTTACGCAATCAAGTTTTGATGAAATGTAAAAAATTATGGAAAGCCTGTAAAAGACCTAAAAGTGCAGAAGTGGTTGAGAAAATTCTGGGAATCGTCTTAAGTAGACCGGGTGAGACAAGGCGAAATGCCCTTTAGAATTCCTTGCGACGAATATTACTGACTAAATAGAAATGCTTGGTCCTTTTCAGGGAATTAAATATAAAAAACCCATTTAAGGATTATGAGTATGCTTATATAGAAGATTATATAGAATCAACAAAGCCACTGGTTGAAGCCTTAAATATTTTGCAAGGGGAAAAGGACATTTTTTACGGAATTCTATTTGCCATGTCTTCTCACAATAAAAATGAAATTACATAATTTAAAAAAATCCAATTTAAATTGGATTAAATTTAAAAATTTACTTTAATCTAGTATGAAATTCTTTATTTGAGTATAGAAAATGATTTTACAGATTAACAGAAGGATTGTATTTATTTAAATTTTCAGTTTTGTTTTTATAATTTTTATTAATATAAGGAAATACTTTTTTTATGTATTAAATACATTTCTTTTCCTTCAATCCTCAATTTTCCTTCCACTCTCCCATTCTCTCTGTACCACCTCCCCCCGCCTGAGAAACGGGCTGGCTGCTTTTTGGTATTTTTAGGACCGAACCATCGTGTGACTAAACTTCCGTAATAAACATCAGCTTTAAAATCTCAGCAGACATAAATTTCTTTAAATAATTAAGATATTTTTAAATTCACTTTTTCATTTATTCCGGACAGTGAGTTTAAAAAAATAATATCATCTTATTTATTAACTTCTCGGTAGGATGTTTTTAATTGTAAAAAAATTCGAATTCTATGATTTATTGTAGTTGTTCCATTATTTTTAATAAATAAATTATTCGAATTATTTACATAATTCAAATAAGCCAAACAATTCGAATAAATCGAATAATTTAAATTAAACGAATAATTCATTCATTCGTTATTTAGAAATAACAATTAACTAGATTATTCGTTATTCGCTCGGGGCGAATAATTATTTGTTATTCGTTATTCTAAATAAAAAGTGCCCAACTCTGCTTACAATGATAATTGAAGGGATTCCTGCAAAAAGGTGTTTTTAATATAAACTTAATAATTGAAAATCTTAATATAACTTAATAATATAAACTACATGGATAATATCTAAACTACTTTTTCATTAAAAAAAAAAAAAAAAAAAAAAAAAAAAAAAAAAAAAAAAAAAAAAAAAAAAAAAAAAAAAAAAAAAAAAAAAAAAAAAAAAAAAAAAAAAAAAACCTTAATGTTAAGCAACATTTTTAGCCATCCTAGGCATCCTGTTATAAAGAGTTATATTTATAATTCATAATATGATGAGATATAATACATATTACATAATTACAGCATTTCCTATTTTATCAATAATACAATAATTTTAAAAAAACACGGACAAATTATATTATTTTATTTATTCTTCTATTAAATTAGATAATACAAATACAGATCATAATTTTGAAATGTTTTAATAATTATGCAGAGTTGGATGAATGTAACACTGGGAGCGAAATTAATCTTATATTCCTGCAAGAGATGGAATACGCTGGCCATTGCCAGGACTTAAATACGAGATTAAAATTGAAATAAACTAATTTTACGAATGAACTTTTTATTGAATATGTCATATAATAGAAAGACTTTGTTTCGAAATTTATTTCGGTAAAGTCATTTAAAATCACTATAATTACAAATATTATATATTTACACTACTTTCAAAGTTATTAAATTTGTAATTTCATTAAAACTATAAATTTATATTGACAAAATCATGATTAACAGAATTTTGGAGAACAGATGAATTCTATTTGAATATGAATAAGATTTTTTGATTTAGTTATCATTTAAATTGAGATGTTAAGAATGCTTAGTAAAATTAATGTTAGTAATAATTTGTTCCCTATTTAAAGTAAAAATACCCTAAAACCTCCAGTAGTTTTCAGAAAAACCTACTTAAAAATGATTTGATTTGTTTCAATTAATATTATTTACCTTTCCAGTAAATAACCTACCGGGAGGATGGGGCAACAGATTTATGGTATACCTGCTGTCTAGTGTAATCCTGCTACCTGTGTTAGCAGAGTAACCCATAACTTTGGGGGTCCTTATAAACCGCCCAATTCTCCTAATGCTTCTCATCATGTCACAAATATTGATATTTATGTTGCTATATTGTCTTATATGTTACTGATTTGGCCAAAACGAGATTTTGTTTTCTAACAAGCTCCTTTCCAAAGTTTGAGTCGTGCATTTTGCAAGGATGGCTGTATAGTAGAGATGCCTAAGATATTCTTGTTTCAACCAATACATGGAAAAAGGACAGCTGAGGAGTTTAGATGGTGTTGCGGAGGATGCTAGGAATGTCCAGTCAGGGACTGGATGATATCGGACCTTGACGGTTGGAGGATAAGCGATTGGTGAAGGATTACAATCAGTAACCATATAAAAAAAAAAAAAAATGTTGTTTTTTTCATGTTTAATATAGAAGGATTAAAGCCGTAATTGTTCCTGATTTTATAGAATGTAGTCATAATATCCTTCCGCCATCTTAAAAACAGTTAAATCATCGAATATTTCAAAACACCATCCATAAGGACGAAAAGCCAATAAAATCGTTAAATCTAAAAAAAAAAAAAAAAAAAAAAAAAAAAAAAAAAAAAAAAAAAAAAAAAAAAAAAAAAAAAAAAAAAAAAAAAAAAAAAAAAAAAAAAAAAAAAAAAAAAAAAAAAAAAAAAAAAAAAAAAAAAAAAAAAAAAAAAAAAAATGGAATCCCTAAGCACGAAAACTAATATATATATTTGGACCAAAGATGTCCTTCCGCCATCTTAAAACAGCATCCTTAAAGATGAAAACTAATTCTGAATGTGGAAGGATAGTTGCCAAGGATGTCCAAACAGGGATGAATAAAACCTTTAAATAATTTTATTAACTGTATTGCAATAATTTATTTAACTTATAGATATACAATATAAATATGTATCATGATACTTGTATCTTTATAATCTTCATATTAGCAATATCCATACTAAAAGGAGTAAGCAGTCCTGTCAGAAACATCAGCTTTCAGTCTGTAACAAAAGTATGCATGAGCAACAATCTTAAAATGAAATGTTGGTGTTAGATTAAAAAATAAATTCAAGAAAATTACCACACAAAGAATAACAGGAAATCCTTTGGAAATAATCGCAGATGGTGTGTTCCATTTCTTTCGGGAATGTACGATTAATTTCGCTGCCAGTGTTACATTCACCCAACTCTGCATAGAAAAATAAGCAGTATTAGTTAAAGATTTAAAATATATCATTTGTATTTATTTAATTTAATAGAAGAATACATAAAATAATATAATTTGTCCTTGTTTTTTTTTTAAATTTTTGTATTATTGATAAAATAGCAAATGCTGTAATTATATATTAGGTATAATATGTTATCATATTATAAATTATAAATATAGCTCTTTATAACAGGATGCCCAGACAAAACACCTAAAAATGTTGCCGAACATGAAGATGTTTCTTTAACCTCCTTTTATTGAAAAATGTTTTTTCAAAAAACAGTAATTTTTCATTCATATAATTGATAGTAAACGAAAAACACAGTTTAATCTTTGTTTATTTTTGTATATTATTATAATCATATTTGTTGCTAGAAGAGTATTTCTACTTGTAAATTTATATAATTAATATTTTTTTAAAAAGTTTTTAATATTGTTTTATTCTATTCTTTTTTATTGATTTTTTTTCTCTTACTCTAACAAAGTATGTTTATGTTTGTATTATTTCTATTAATAGCTAAAGCCTCCTGTAATTGAGATTTTTTTTTATTAAATTGTCATTTTTCATTCATATAACTTTGTTTAGTTAAAGCATTGTTTTATATGCAATTATTCCTGAAATAAGAATAAAAAATCCGAAACATGTAGAATCATTTTGATTCAAGTGATCTAAATGAATTATAAAGATAAATTCTAAAATGTTTAATTTAATTAGTGAATTATAGTTGGAGTGTTTAGTATGAAAACCAGCTTGATCCATTAATTTTGAATAACAATTTCCTGTTACTTGATGGATCTTGGTCGATACTATCACACTACAACTAATCCTTCTCAGTCCGCTCGAAAAAAATGTCAAAACCCGGCTTTTTTTCAAACCCAGCTCAATCCAAGCTTCAGCAAAGATAATTGACGGGAACGATTTCCTCACCAATCATTTCGAGGATCAGTGGATGGAAAGTGAATTTCTCAAAATTTAAATAGGGTCAATTTTATTTTATGAATTTGAACTTGAATGGAACAGAAGCCGCTCGAAAATAAGCTCGATTTGATGAGAAGGTATTCTCTGAGCGTAAAGCTCAATTTTGGTATTCGCAATTTCGTTAAGGCAATGAAACGCCTAAAGATGATACAAAAACGACAGGCTTTTAAAACGGCCTGATACGTTATAATTTTTAAAAATATCTTAAGTTTCAATATTCTTTAAAAAAAAAAAAAAAAAAAAATACTTACAACACTGTTCCTTGCTTATTTCCCTTCAGTTCCTGCTTATGGGATGAATGCTGTTGGAGACTCTAGATAGAGTTGAAGTAGCGATGAGTTTCTCAGCACACGATTCGCCATGAATGACGGTCTACAAACTCACAAAAAATAATTATGTTAGTTCAGAAAATATTTTGCTGTAGTTCCACTCCAAATCGAAAAACTGAGATATTGTAATCTATTGAACACGGTAGAATAGAATGTTCTAGTATTTTTTAAAAATAATACTACATCCTCCAACATGAGCAACAGGTTTGATTGTTTAAGATGGATAACTGAAGTATTCTAAATATATAGGTCCAACAACATAAGACTTTATATTTATTTTACTGATTTATTAGACGATAACCCCCAGCAGATAACCAGAGATGACGATCCTCTAAATCTGAAGAAGGGATATTAAGATGCCATATTGTATACAACAATTTAACACCTATTTCTAAATCTTCACCAGTTCGTCAGAGATGACGATCCATTGAAGCTGAAGGCAGAGGATGGAATCGAGGAAAGTAGCCTGTATTCATAAGGCACGCAATAGGTAAGCTGTTCATTTTTATTCATGCTGTGAATATTCAGTGCAATTATATTTTAGGCATCTTCAAATATATTAATAAATTTCTTATTGCTGGAATAGGAAGATGAGATTTGCATGTAGAATGTGCGAAAGGATTTTCGCAGAGAAATCATCTACGGAAGACCATGTAAGGGACCACCTGGAGCACATGGACAGACCCCCCAGTATCAAGGTTGTTCTAGGCCGCAGGATGGAATCGACAAAGTAGCAAGTATTTTTTACAGTATTCACGAGAAATGAGCATGGCGGCAGTATACAGCTTCCCAATTTTCGATTTAATGTGCTCAACGACAAGGATTTTATAATGGACTATTCATTCGCATCAGAAGTCAGAAAAAAGGTAAACAATTGGTAAGCTATTCGTTTTTTTTTGTGTGAATATTCAGTGCACTTATATTTAAGGTATCTTCAAATATAAAATTAAATATTATTGCTGCAATAGGAAGATGAGATTTGCATGTAGAATGTGCGAAAGAATTTTCGCAGAGAAGTTATCTGCGGAAAACCCTGTAAGGGACCACCTCGAGCACATGGAGCGACCACCCAGCATGAAGGTTGTTCTAGGCAGCATCATTGGTGTGGACTGTGCGACATGGTGTTTGCATCAGCGAGAGGGTTGAAGAAACACCGCAAGTTCCACATGAAATTTTCCAGTAAGGTAACGTTGAAGATTTAATTTAATTGTTTTAATTAAGGATTAGGAGAATGCGGTATGCCTGCCACATATGTAAACTCATCTTCTCTGAGATGGGCGTGGCAGAAGACCATGTGAGGGACCATTTGGACCAAATAAAGAACCATATAACCTGGAATGTTGCCATTAGACGCATCATTGGCCGGATACGTGGTCACAAATGTGGAGTCTGCGATATGGTGTTCGCATCATCAAGAGGACTGCGTAAGCACTGGAATACCCATCAGACATCTTCCAATAAGGTAACGTCTAAACGACTTTAACGAATTTAACGAATTTAAAGGATTAACAGTATTAGGTTAATCCTTTAAATGAACTCTTATTACAATTTTATTTATGTAGTTTGATATTACAGATTAGGACAGAAAGAATGTTGTTGGCAAAGCCGAGAGAGTATATTTCGAGGCATGGTGTCCTAGTAATAAACTTAACAGGTAATTTTGGCAATTCTTAATTTTTCCCATTTTAAAATATATTTATATTTTAAGACAATTACATAAAATATTTTTCATTTCTTAGATTGAAGAGCAGACAAATGTAAATAGCAAATTAGTTTAAGGTTGTATATAGTTCAGTGTATATTGTAAATATAGGATTTAGAGATTAGATTAACAAAGTTGGACAACACTTCAGCGGCAATATTGTATAATTGCCAATATATACCTGCCGCATATTTGAACGCATCTTCTCTGAGATGAGCGTGGCAGAGGATCATGTAAGAGACCATACGGAGCAAAAGAAGAACCCTATAAGTTGGATGGTTGCTCTTGGGTGAATCATTGTTCGTATGCGAGGTCATCATTGTGGAGTGTGCGATATAGTATTCGCATTAGCAAGAGGACTGCGTAAGCACCGGAATACCCATAAGACATTTTCCAGTAAGGTAACGTCGAAGATCTAATACTTTTTACCCTTTAAATAAACTCTTACTACAATTTTATTTATGTAGTTTGATATTACAGATTAGGACAGAAAGAATGTTGTTGGCAAAGCCGAGAGAGTATATTTCGAGGCATGGTGTTCTAGTAATAGACTTAACAGGTAATTTTGGAGATTCTTAATTTTTCCCATTTTAAAATATATTTATATTTTAAGACAATTATATAAAATATTTTTCATTTCTTAGATTGAAGACCGGACAATTGTAAATAGCAAATTACATTAAGGTTGTATATTGTTCAGTATATATTGTAAATATAGGATTTAGAGTTAGATTAACAAAGTTTGACAACACTTCAGTGGCAATATTATATAATTTGTATACCTGCCGCATATGTGAACGCATCTTCTCTGAGATGAGCGTGGCAGAGGATCATGTAAGAGACCATACGGAGCAAAAGAAGAAACGTTTAAGTTGGAAAGTTACTCTTGGATGAATCATTGTTACCAGCATAAGTAAGTAGTGTGATTGCTTAAGATGGGTAATTAAAGCATTGAATATCGGTCCATTGACATAAAACTTTATTCTTATTTCACTGATTTCTTTAGATGATAAGCCCCTAAAATCCGCGAGAGAAGATAGGGGAACATGAACCTCTAATGTTAAAGATAGTGTAGGGAATTAGATCAAGAAGTATGGTTTTCATTTTGATTCATATGGTGAAAATTCCTTTTTTAATGTATCTTCAATTATATTAATAAATATTGTTGTTCAGGAATAAGAGAATGCGATCTCCGAACACCGAATCTCCGAACACCTCTCCACCGAGAAGAGCGTTGTAGACGAAAACAGTAGAGAGCACGGGAAGACCCCCACAGGCTGGAAGGTTGCCTTAGGCCCAATTATCGGTCGGATGAATGGTCACCACTGTGGACTGTTAATAAACAAATTGAATATTTAATTCAACCTTTGAACTTAAATATAGTCAGTTATAGAAATGGATAAGTAGAATGTGATCCTTGAAGAGATAATTTTAAGATTTTTCATCAATAAAATCAATAATTATAACAATTTAAACGATAGCATAAATAATAATAAATTTTGCGAAATGAAAGTAGTGAAATGTACAGTATAATGTTTTAATATTATTGCAGAAATGATGATATACAGATGTTATTAAAATTTGACAAGACTATTCAGTCGAAAATATTATATTCTTTGACCAAATCAAAATGATAGTAGATGGCAAAGAATGGTAATTCATATATACATACATATATATGGGCTTGAGAATGTGGCATAGGCCATGAAATGTCGCCAAAATAAAAGGAATTATGTAACATAGTAATTTAAATATAATTGTGATGGGAGATAATATTGCTAATTAATATTCCTTATAAAATATTTTATATTTCAGGAATGAAATATAGAGATAATGCGATTTGCTTGCCGAATAGGCGACCGACTCTTCACTGAGAAGAGCTTTGTCCAATCCATTCTGGCTGAAGAAGGGGAATTGAACTAAGCCAACATGTGCAGATAAGACAGTCAAGAAGTAAGCTGTTCATTTTTATTAATACAGTGAAAATTCAGTACTTTTTGAAAAAATATATGAAAATATATTAATAAGTTTTAATTTTCGGGAATAAGAAAATGTAATATGCTAGCCGAATTAGTGAAAGAATTTGGCCTTGAAGTTGTTTGCGGAAGAACATATAAGGGACCACCTGGAGCACATGGAGAGACACCCCAGTATCAAGGTTGTCCTAGGCCGCAGGATGGAATCGACAAAGCAGCAAGTATTTTTTATAGTATTCACAAGAAATAAGCATGGCGGCAGTATACAGCTTCCCAATTTTCGATTTTGATGAGCTTAAGAACATGGAAATTATGGACTCGATCTTATCAGACGTCACCTCTTCACCGTGGCAAGGTTTAGACCAGGGTTTGAAGAGGATAGGCCACAAGGATTTTATAATGGACCATTCATTCGCATTAGAAGTCAGAAAAAAGGTAAACAATTGCTAAGCTATTCGTTTTTTTTTTTGTGTGAATATTCAGTGCACTTATATTTAAGGTATCTTCAAATAAAAAATTAAATTTCTTATTGCTGGAATAGGAAGACGAGATTTGCATGCAGAATCAGCGAAAGGATTTTCGCAGAGAAGTTGTCTGCGGAAGACCATATAAGGGACCACCTCGAGCACATGGAGCGACCACTCAGCACACGCATCAGCGAGAGGGCTGAAGAAACACTGGAAGTTCCACACGACGTCTTCCAGTAAGGTAACTTTGAAGATTTAATTTAATTGTTACATTTTAGTTAATATAGGTTGATATTTCAGAAGCCTTTTGTCCAAACCCCGGAAATACATTTCCAGGAATGGGGTGAGGGTAATTGATCTTACGGGTGATTATGACTTTTCTTAATTTTGTAATCTTTTTATGAATTTATGTTCATAGATTATTTCTATATTAGATCTTTTAGCGAATATTTAGAGTAGTATGTATAATAATTAGAATAAGTATATTTATATTATAATTATGATTAGATAATTTTTATATGACAATTCTTTAGTTGCTATATTTTATAACTGCATGCGTTAATTCCAGATTTATTTTTTCTTAACTATATATCTTATGTAAATTTTTTTCAGTTGTAAACATGCATTCACACGTAATATGAATGATCATTTTTGGGGGTGATGTTGATCGCCTGTTCGTGGTGCCCCCTATCTAAACGATCAACAATTTTTATGAAAATTATTTGCTTTAAATACTTTTTTACGGAATATATTTTATTGCTATTTAGATTTTTGTAATTCATTATTTTTATTTTTGAATTTTTAAATTGAGAGATCCACAGCTGTCAAGACCGGAGAGAAGAGATGGACAAATCAATATTAAGGTATGAAAATAATGTTATGCGGTAAAATAGTAACATTACGAATATTCTTCGTTGATTCTAGACAGTCACTAGTTGTTAACTTTGTTAATTAGCAGACGGAGTTGCTTGGAAAATACTCACCTCCAATATATGTTTAAATGATATTTAGAGTTGAGTTATTCTTAATTTCATCTTCCGTTTCAAAATTTTTAAGATCCGAAGATATCGATATTTGTATATATTATTAGGAAAGCTCGATTAATATTTAGTGAGGAAACTTAATAAATATTAATAATATTTTTATAATAATAAATAAAAAAATAATTTTTTTTTTTTACCCTCAAAATGTGTAACGTTTTTTTCAAACTCAAAACATTTTGACACGCTCTAGCTCTGTTGGTGCTACTCAATTTAATGAAGAATATCTCATTTATGTAACATTTATTGCTATTGCCCACTATATTGGTATATTGGTTTGAATTAAAGAAGACATGTTTTGCCTACATTTTTTGAGTTTGGGTTTTTTATAGATAGGCATATCCATAAGCTATTTTTTTTTCCAGTCACAGAGAAGTTTAACTTTTTTTTTGGCTCCTTGAGATCTCTTTTCTTGCATGAGCAATAATGCCTATTCCACATTTGAGTTATAAATCGATAAGATGTTATATTTAAGTTATGACATACAATAAAATTCATCAACTCTTTATCCCCGTATTGCACTAAAACTGTGAAGACAATATATTACAGTACTAGTACAGGTATGAGGATCATCCTATGCGGTAGGTAGATCATCAACCTGTCAACCCTTTCTGTAGTGCAGTTAGTCATGATTGCTGCTATTAAACCTTATTGTATTTAAGGTAATAAATACAGGTAATCTATAAAGTAGGATGGGGATGATACTCTTTTTTTCCAACTGAAGCACTTCCAACATATAGGAGGTAGCTCCAGTCGGAGATTGAAGCTTATATAACATCTTGTGATAAAATGATGATTCTCTAAACTTACAGGCTTGGAAGGATTGGGGGTCAGTGATGCACTTATTTGACTACATTCAAATATTTTCAATTTGTTTTTTTGATGACTTAGCTCCGTCTGTTTGTTATCTTGAAATCATAAGTTGGGACTGCCTCTTAAGGGGCCCCCACACTATCAACCTGGCTGTCAATCTTGTCGATAACGTGCAATGTTGAAGACGGTGTTGAGCGTCTGTGGGCTGGCTGGCGGTTGAAATTCAAAGTTGACAACAAGGTTGGGAAAATCAAACAGGGTTGGATTTTAGTTGGCGGAACCCTAGGTTGGCGATAGTGTTGGCGAGTGTGTGTTTACGTTAACAACTATTGCCAGAACACCCGTTGAAAATTTTCACCTGTAGAGGTCTCATTGTTTGCTTATAACTTGGTTTCTTGTGTCTGTTGTTTGTTTGTTTGTTTGTCCGGTGTGTTTATTGTGTCAAATAATCTCTTCTACCTCGAATTTACCAGTTTGGGTAAACTTTTTTGATACTTTGAGGGAGTTACCCGAACTCTTGCAGGTAAAGTCAGAGATTTATAGGGATAGGAATAAGAAGTAATTAGCGTGGGAGAAACTTCTATACGATAAACCCTCATTCGCCCTATTTTAATTTATGGTTCTAAGATCTGAACCAATGGCGGACGAGAAAGAACTCCTAATCAAATGAGTTTGTTCGAATATATTCTATATTCTAACATATAACAAAATCTTTCAGCAATAATGGACCCTTGAACTCAAGAAGGTGGGTAGATTAAAATGAATCAGCTTTAAACAGAATGACATGGCTAACCCACTTTGAAGTAGGTAAAATTAAATTGTGTGATTGATTTGTATTAATAGTAAATAATTGGTAAATTCTAAAAAAAAAATATTCTAATTTAAGATTCTAGCCTGATGATTGGAAATATGTTCCCGAAACATGTAGAGTTGCAGAAATAAATAATGAATGAGGATTGTAATGTTGAAAGAAGTTATTATAGATCTTATTTTTGAGAGAAAAATCCTTCGCAGAATTTACACTCACTTATGAGAACGGACAATGAAGAAGGCGTAATAATAGAGAAATCTATGGTCCCTATAACGAGCCTGCTGTTGTAATAATTATCAAGCTCCCTAGCTACTTTAAGGTGGATGGGATATATCGCGCGGATGTTTGATGGGTCAATACCGAAGAAAATTTTAACGGAACAGATATTTGGCTGGCGCAGAGTTGGGAGACCAACGGTGGTCGGACTGGCAGGTGATTCGAGTTCCATCGGAGTAAATTAAATAAATAAAATAACGAATCCGATATGTGTAGTGTTTATTCTGCTGTTATATATTATATAAATATATTTATACACATATATTTTGAAGAATATTTGAGGAACTCACTGATTAGGACCCAACAGAAATCAAAACCCTGGAGCCCACTAGGGAGTGTGAGAAGAGTAAGAGGCGCCCCAGTCCCACACGTCAAGTGCTGATAATTTTTAAAATTATATTATTGTGCAAGACACGAGAATCGATATGAGGATGTGGATAAAAACCATTTAACTTTTATACATTAGTACAATCCACTAATGTTTACAATATTACATACATGGAAAAGTCCAAATCCTCCCGAATCCTCGGAGCTAACACGCCCTGTGGATACAAGTTACGCCTCCATAGTCTCCGGCATTGGCCCCAGAGACCCCAGGGTATTGACCTCACTCTCTGGGCCCGTATTTTCCTTTATATGTTACTTCTCCTTAATGTTTTTTATCACAAGTTTATCAACGTTAGGCATAGATTGTTTATCCACTATTAAAAAACACAAATTGATAACATAATTGTTTTACTTACTGTTGAGATTTTAATTATGGATTAGCTTTACTATCTTTATTTAATTTGCAAAGATAGTAATTATAACAATTTACATTTCAAATTTATATTAGTATAGTTTTAAAGTATTCCTGTTCTTCAAAACTGCATGTAATATCCAAATACACACCAACTACCCCCAATCCAGCAGGCTTTTTATGAACTACCTTTATATTAGATTTTTTAACTCTTCAATAAGGTTTACTTTGAATGCCACTATCCAGCAATGCCATCAAGTAATGGATTACGTCCTCCTCAACATTATAACGCAGAAAGTACGGCACGTGGTCCTTTCTCTACGTAAAACAGGCTTTTGACCGAGTTTATTTGTATAATTGCTTTACAAACCCCCTGAATCCTACTGCATACACACTTCCTTTTTATGCGCTCCTATCTCAATGATGAAACATTCAGTGTGAGTCATACTTTTGGCCTATACGTTGCTCTTCAATCAGTCTACTAGGGTTCCTCAAGGAAAGGATTCCCCCATAACAACCCAAATCCTCCAATCTCACATCTCATACTTTCAAGCATAGTATCGAAATTGGAGATTTAAAATAAATTCAAACAAATCATATCAAATAACTTTTACATTTAGTCGTAAACCTATCGACTTAACGACCGCTAACTTATTAATAAAGACATCAATGTTCCATTACTTATATAGACCAAACCAGATACCTAACCCTTCATAGTAAATCCCATAACCATCCAAATCCACTTGTCTCTCAACTTACTTCCAGTACTATTTCCGATAACCCTCTGAGGTGTCTGAATAGAGCCTCTGTACCTTCTAATATACAACTTTTATTAAAGTGCTACAAGTGGGTTGTTTCTCTACAAGCAATTTACATATTATTATAAAAATTATATTAATTACAATTTATGTAGAAGGAGATCAGTAGACTGAGAGTGTAATAAATACTTTAAATAAAAGACAATGCGTATAAATTACGGTAAATGAGAATCTTGAGGATGGAAATAAAGTCCCGAAACATGCTGTGAAAAAGCAAATTAAATGAGAAGTTGTGCCACAAAAATATATTTATAAAATTTATCTTCACATTTACTGGATGTATGTTTTTTTTTTTTAATTTCAATAAATATATTTAAAAAATAAAAAATAAAATAAAATAAGCGTGTGCACCAAAACAAAAATTAATGTAAAAACCCGCATGACTATGGCGTGCATTATTTGTGGACTTTTCATTTCTAAAACTCAAAAGAGATCTCTAGGAGCCAAAAAAAAGCTAAACTTCTTTGTGACTGGAAAAAAAAAAATAGAACATGAATATGTCTATCTTTGATTTACCGATTATCCGTATTTAAATTTTATAACTAAAAGGATTAACCCTCTCAGCGGAATATCCGTCTGTCAGACGGATACAGTTAGTATATAATGCACTAAATCTTACTGGAGAATTATTGAAGGGTTGAGATATTGTGTTTTCTTCAGTTTAACCCCACTCTTTGCCAATACTAAGTGTTTCTGTTTTTCTGTTTAGCATCTAAGCATTTTTATAGACATACCCCGTCCGTAAGACGGATGTTCCCACTAGTGTCACGATTTTGTATCCGTCGGTCTGGCAGGAGTTCTATAAACGTATAATCTTGTACTTCTCATTAATTCGTTTTATTTTTTTCTCGTTCTCAGTAAAGGAGAGAAATGATTTTTTTCAGGTAAAATGGTATTTTAGTTTCTATTTGAAATAAAATAAATTTCTTTATCTTTAAAACTCGACCAATTCAAATAAAATCCCCTGTAAATTAGTGGGAAATTTTTTAATGGAAAAAAAGACCTCAGATCTGGATTCAGAGCACAAGAAAACCCTTCCCGCTAAATTTTCAAACGCGAGAAACAAATCTATTTTTTTTTTTTTTTACCCTTTCACCATTTTTTTGCGGTGAGATTAGCAACCACTTCTAACGGCTGTACTTTTGCTGTGGTCAACCGATTAAAAAGTAGATGCGACACTAGAATCAGAGTGCGTTCCGCTTTGCTATTTAGTGTGTAAAATGGGTTTATCAATTCAGTGGGACATAAAGTAATTTTTTTTAGCGGCGATCAAAATTAAACTAGTGATCTCAGTAAGGAGGACTCCTACCTCCGCCTTTGTGCTAATTATGCAGTTTTACGGCTTAATATGTCCTTAAAAATTTGTTTGATTCGGTGGCGAAATCAGTGAGATACCTCTTGCCTTCTAAAACTCCTACACATGGTTGGAGGTTACTTTTGATTTCGACCTAATTTGGTTTATACGTTTTGATATGAGGAATCTGAAAATGGAATCAGTTTTAGTTTTAAAAATTTTTGACTAATATTTTTGAAAAATAAAAGCCTAATTTTTAATTTCGGCCGACTGCGCCTATTTTGTTTTTTTCCGTTATGAATTATGAATATTATGAGAACAGGAATTTTAGTGGAATGACACGCAATGGTAACTAATTAATTTTTTAATATATATAAAGTAATTAATGTTATAGTGTTATTTTAATATTATAATAATTAATATCTATACCCATACTCTAGCCCCCGTCCGTAAGACGGATGTTCCCACTAGTGTCACGATTTTGTATCCGTCGGTCTGGCAGGAGTTCTATAAACGTATAATCTTGTACTTCTCATTTAATTCTTGGCTGAATTTAAAGCCTGTTTTCATTGTTTGTCTATAAATTTATGTTTATTTATTTTAATATACATATATATATTTATATTCTTATAATTTATTTTTAATTATTCATCATTTTATTGAATCTTTATCTACTTCTCATAAATTTGCTGTAGCATTACAGTAGGTAACCTCTTCTTTTTTTTTTTTTTTAACTACTAAATTAATTTACACTGATTTAACGGACGTATTTTGAACCGAATTTTCGAACTTTATGAAAATGATACCATGAACGTTATGTTTCTTCAGTCTATTGCATACTTTGCTTTCCTTTATATATTTTTTTCGATTTAGACCTACGTACCGTTTATTTTATTATATTATATTATTTTTTCTAGTTTTTGACAGTAATTATGCCCCACATTTGATAAAAATAATAAATAATTTTACATTCTACCACTAATCAACTTCTATCATGGATTTGTTGACCTATGAACAATATATTATTTGCTGAATAACAACAAAGGCAATCAGAGTAAATAAATGGCATAAAATATCAATTGAGTTTATGAAAAAAAGAAAAATTCCAGTATCCGTCTGTGGGACGGATGTTCCTCCTAACGCAAAGAAAAAAGATGTTCCGTCTGAAGGGTTAAATTACTTCAATTAATCATTATTCCAAGGTTAAGAGAAATCAGGGGTTTCAAATGTAACTTTTTTCATTCAAACCAAAATAGCTTCTAAACGGTACGTCCTAGTGACAAACGTTACATAACAAAAATTATTTTCCATACATTATATATATACATTTAGTATATATATTTGAATTAGGTTCTTAGATAAATAATTTAATCATGGTAAACAATGTAGACGTTCTGCCGTAATGCAAAGTAAGTTTTAGTAGAATTTTGAAGTGATGTCATTCAATTGTTCATTAGGTTTGTTTGTATAAAGAGTTGAATGATGGCTTATATAAAAAAAGTACCATTTTAGGGCTACCTGAAGATGGGAAAAATTTCCCGAAAATGTAGTTAAAGGTGCTACAATTATAAGGAGTATATATATATACTCCTTATAGTACCCAAATTGATGATAAATATCAAGTCTGTTTCTAATTGTTGATTGATATAAAGAAACATATACCCCTAACTTCCATCATCATTTTGTTTATGACGTAGATAACTAAATGATGTTACATAAGACTGTTTTAGATGGTTATATAATGAGAATTAATAAAAACTTTGGTTCTCAAATGAAAAGATGAGTTGGTCGTTCAAATCTATTAAGGTTCTTATAACAATGTTTTTGATTATATAAAGATTTATGATTTAAATAGATGTTATATTACTGTAGGTATTCATTTTTTTAAGAGATAGTTACTGTTTTATTTTAAATATTAAATATACACTGATTAAATTATTGTGCGTTGCATATTAACATCCAATACACTTAGGCTGGGCGCACACAGGTCCAGCATTTCACCTGAAGCAAAATGTTTCGCAACGTTTTGTTGCAAGCGTTTTGTTTCATTGCTCCTCCAGTGTGCGGGAGGTTTGCACGATGAAACATTTTGTTTTAAGCAACAGAATACAATATTATTTGTATTGTTCTTCTACAGTAGTGGCTCAATTAACATGTATCAAAGTAGCTGTTGCTCTATGGCAGTATTTGCAAATGTTGGACTCAAATCAAAGGAAACATTGGGTTCACCCGATCAATCAGAAGAGAGACATCAAGTCTTTGCCCGGAAGCACGCTGATCCAGCATTTCACCTGAAGCAAATGTTGCGAAACAAATGTTTTGCTGGGTACGAGCGCTCCGTGTATTTAATAGGGGTTCCACACACTGGAAGAGCAAACGTTGCAAGGTGTTTCGCAACGCCTTGAAACATTTGAGCAGTTGTTCGACGCCTGGATCCAATACAGCACGATGCTTGATGTTTCAAGGAGCAAAACGTTCTGCGCATGCACCAACCCCCTTCGACTACCCACCACTACATCCTCAGAAAGCCCTCTGACTACCACCCTTCCTCAGATCTCAGAAAAAAGTTTAGGAATGGATTAACTGAATGGAAAAATTTCATATATTTACTGAAAAAGTTTCTACCTTTCAAAAAATGTTTTCCAATAATTCTTTCGTACTCAGTACTATGTTTCCATTGAATAAACTCGTCCATCGTTCAAATCTATGATTATTTTAGATAAACGTATGGCAATCTCATGCTGGGTTGCTAGAATTCAAAATGTAAATATTAATATTTTTTATTAATTGTCAATTTATATAAAAAACATGATATAGGGAGTTTTAACCCACTTGGTGGTAATAAGCTCACTTTCGTTTTGGTCAACATGATCGCGATGTTTTTTTAACGTGATTATTCAAGTTAAACACAGTCAAATACGATTTATTACTCATTTGGATGTAGAAGATATAGTAGCTATTTTTGAATTTTAAAACCACTTAGTTGATCTTTTTTTTTTTTAACAGCTAGATTGAAACAAAGCGAGGAAAGTGAAAATATAAATTTTAAGAACTGAAACTGAACAAGTTCTTGGAAATCGGAATACCTGCTAGGGAGTTGGTAGTTCTGGGCTGGTGTAACCACAGAATACAGAATATGATAGAAGCGGTGGGTAGGTGGGGGGGGGGGGAGATGGCTCTAAACCAAGGAGCGCTATCCCCACCACCTTAACCCCGGCTGTGTCAGTCAGTACCACTGTTTGTGTCGTGTTCATTTGGAACAATTGATAATTGTTAGGTTTCTGTTGTGTGTATGTGTTTTATTTTATTTTTTATTTCTAAATTGGATTAAAAAATGTCGTGTTGTGCCACGTTTGGATGTTCTATTTAAAACCTCCAATAACCCTTCACCGGTACATTTTAAACTTACACAGTTTAGTTTTTCAATAAATTGAGAAACAAATCTCCCTTCCCTTTCGCCACAGTAAAAATATGTTTA
The DNA here is from genome assembly GCA_003667255.2 of Euschistus heros. NCBI lineage: Eukaryota > Metazoa > Arthropoda > Insecta > Hemiptera > Pentatomidae > Euschistus > Euschistus heros. The sequence goes on from RCWM02000228.1 coordinate 443,575, forward strand.
TTGTGGAGCTTTTTTAACTTTATTGTTAAACTCCCCGATATTAACAATAGTAGGTATTGTAACCACAGAATACAGAATATTCTGTATATTCAATTAGGATGGATAAATTAATTGCCAATTCTGTTGAAATTATTTTTATTTGAAAACTAGTTTCTAATGTTAAACATTAGCACCTTATGACAAATGACGTTTTACAATAATAATATAGTTTTAGATTTAAATAAATCTTTATAAGGTAAACAGTTCCAATTTTACCTTTTATTTTTTCATCAGCTTCCCTTCAGCTGAAGAGGACCGAACTAAGTGGGTTCAAGACTTGAGGCAAGAAAAATGGAAGCCAACAAAAGCAAGTGCAACATTTGTTTAAAACATTTTAAAGAGGACAATTTTGACAGATCTCCATTTCGAGTAAATCTAAAGAGAGGAGTAATTCAGTCGGTTTTTTGATTTCCCAGATTATTTGAGATGAGATAGAAGATTATTAAGGCATATATAACTTTTTACCCTTTTCCCCTGCTTTACCCACGTAAATACGTAGGTATTTAAACTTAAATGTTTAATGTTGGATTTTTTATTTTAGGAAAGGGAGGCAATAAAAAGCTTGCGACTCCATTGAAAAATATTAGGTCTCCAAATAAAAAGAAATTTAAAAAAAATGTTAAAGATCACTAATAAAAAACATAAACGAGCTCAAAAAAACAACTTGATGAATGAACTGTACAGCTTCGATTTACAGCTGATTAAGCTTCACTGAAAATTCACTTTCTACCACAAAAAAAACTGGTTGAAAAAAAAAAAAAATTTAAAACCTACGCTGAAACGTTTTGCGGCATAAGAAGAAAAACTGTGCCTAGAAATACAGTTTACAAAAACTGTGTGAAGAAAAACAAAATAAACTAATTAAATGGATAATAGGAAATTTGATTTCGTTACTTCTAAAACAATACCTTTGAAGCAACTTTTTTCTAGATTTTCACATTTTTTAGAAGATGGCTCTCATTACTCATTATTAATAAGATCGATCGGAATGATATTTTTTTAAAGTCCAAATCCACCATTTTTTGAAAAATATGAATGATAATATTCATAAAAATAAAATAAGATCGAAAATTAATAAATTAGTAATTTTCTTTTGGTAATATTTTGTTTTATTTTCGTTGCTCAACTACCTACCTATGCATGAATGTGATAAATGTCTGAGCAATTAGATTGAATCCAATAAAATTGTTAAGAGTTGAAGCCTAAATATTAGATGGTTAAGTTGTAAATAGGCCTGAGGTGAAACTAGCCCGGGGTGGCCGAACATGAACCACGGAAACCATACGGCATTAGTGCTTCTGCTCCTTCTACTACCGGTAAACAAAAAATTGTTAATCAAATTATTTAAAAGAAAACTTGCCCAAGAAGTAAATGTTTCAATAAATACGAGAGATTCTTATTCAATTATCGTTCTTTTTTAAAAATATTATTCATGATGTTTTTATTCATAAATCAACTTTCAATTGAAAAATAATCATTATCAATCCATTCCCAAATTTTTTTCTGAGACTGTAGTGGTGGATTGTGAAAAGGGTTGGTGCATGCGCAGAACGTTTTGCTCCTTGAAACAACTGCTCCAATGTTTCAAGGTGTTGCAAAACACCTCGCAACATTTGCTTGATCAGTGTGCGGGACTCCTATAAAATACACAGAGTGCTCGTACCCAGCGAAACATTTTGTTTCGCAACACTTGCTTCAGGTGAAATGCTGGATCAGTGTGCGTCCGGGCTTAACATGTATGAGGCATTGGTTATTTAATTTTGAAAAAAAAATACTTCAGTTTCTACCTGTAAAACATATGTGAAGATCGAATAAAACTTTCGAAATACACCACAGAAAGCCTATGGACTTGAACTGCTGCTACAACTCACAATAATTATTCTATAGTTCCATGTGGTAACAATGTAATTACTTACAATAATATACAGATTATACACTGTATTTAAGTCTGAACGCTAAAATTTCAAACATGACCAAAAACACATATCGAGGCTCTTCTAAATGATTACTTATATAAATTCTCCTCTAATATATATTATATATTATGAACCTACAAACCATTCCATCGAGTTAAAGTAATAAAGTCCATGGAAATGAACTGCTGTTACAACCGACAATAATTATGTTATAGTTTCATGTGGTGATCTTATTAATTAGACTATAGTTACATTATTTTAAACAGTATTTGATCCAGTTAGGCGTTGTTTGTATGAGTGTACGCAGAATAGTGAAGATAATTGCAAAATATCTGCTATGTGTCTGGTATACTGGAGCTCGTGTCATATGCACTGAAATGCAAAAAGGAGAGTGTCCGAAATTGATGATATGTATCAAGTCTGTGATACGTTTTCAATTATTGATTGATATAAAGAACAATATACCCCTTACTTCCACCATGCTTTTAATTATGACTTAGATAACAAAATATTGTTATTTAAGACTGTTTTCGATGGTTATACAATGAGAACATCTGGGTTCTCAAAAGAGAAAATGATTTGGTTGTTCAAATATATTAAAGATTTATCACAATGTTTTTTTATTATTTAAAAGGTTAAATTATCAACCTTTTAAATAATAAAAAAACAAGGTTGATAATTTAAAAAGATGATATATTACTTTATATATTTATTTTTCTAAGAGATAGTACTTTTTTATTCAAATAATAAAAAAATATAAACTGATCAAATTATTGTACATTATATATCAACATCAAATATATAAAGTTGATTGAGGCATTGCTAATTCAAGTTTGACAAAAAAGACTTCAGTTTCTACCCGTAAACATCAAGCATATCTCAAACTTTATCGGTTGTGAAGGCATTCTAATGAGATGAGTAGGTCATGTAATCCAAGGAGTAGCACTGAGAAGACACGATGCCATTGTGGGATTACTAGAAAAAGATAAACAACGAAACTACAATCGGAACCATAAAGTAGTACATATAAAATATTACCTAAATTTGCTCCACTTAAACGTTAAATAGGCCCATAGCTACTTAGTTAGGCTCCTCTAAATGAATATTTATAATTGTCGTGTTTAAATTCCCTCTCTTATTAGCTATATATTATTAACATACAAACACTTCAATTATTATAGATTAAAATCATGTCACGTCGTATAAAAGCCACTTGAAAATATGTTGTAGTATCGACCATTGAAGATATATAGCTTATAACCGAGAATTAGTGTTAAAACTAAATGTTCAAGGTAGGTTTAAGGCCTAATGCTTTTGTTTATGACTTAGATAACAAAATATTATTATTTAAGACTGTTTTAGATGATTATACAATGAGAACGTCTGGGTTTTCAAAAGAGAAAATGATTTGGCTGTTCAAATATATTAAAGATTTTTTATTCATTTTTTTAAGAGATAGTTACTGTTTTATTTAACTATATATATATATATATAAGATATGTGAAACATATGTGCAGATCCAGAAAAGATTTCGAAACAAAACAGAAACAGCTAAAATAGGAGCCACAAAGTAGACTTGGTACTATCATCCGTCTGAAATGAATACATTTTATTCCATCGAGATGAAGTAATAAATCCCATGGACTTGAACTGCTGTTACAACCAACAATAATTATGTTATAGTTTCATGTGATCTTGTAATTACTTACAAGTAAGATACATTATTATAAACAATATTTGATCCAATTAGGCGTTGTTTGTATGAGTGTACGCAGAATAGTGAAGATAATTGCAAAATATTCGCTATGTGTCTGGTATACTGGTGCTGGTGTTTTGTACACTAAAATGCAAAATGGAGAGTGTCGGAAATGGATGATATGTATCGAGTCTGTGATACTTTTTCAATTATTGATTGATATAAAGAACAATATAACCCTTACTTCCACAATGAGAACTTCTGGGTTCTCAAAAGAGAAAATGATTTGGTTGTTCAAATATATTAAAGATTTATCACAAGGTTTTTTAATTATTTAAAAGGTTGATAATTTAAAAAGATGTTATATTACTTTATATTTTTTATTTTTCTAAGAGATAGTACTTTTTTATTCAAATAATAAAAAAATATACACTGATCAAATTATTGTGCATTTTATATCAACATCAAATAAACTTTATATGATTGAGGCATTGCTAATTCAAGTTTGACAAAAAAATCTTCAATTTCTATCCGTAAACATCAAGCATATCTCAAACTTTATCGGTTGTGAAGGCATTCTAATGAGATGAATAGGTCATGTAATCCAAGGAGTAGCACTGAGAAGACACGATGCCATTGTATGATTACTAGAAAAACAACGAAACTGCAATCGGAACCAGTACATATAAAATAACTAACGGAGGTAGTACATATAAAATATTACCTGAATTTGCCCCACTTAAAAGTTAAATAGGCCCATACCTACTTAGTTAGGATCCTCTAAATGAATATTTATAATTGACGTGTTTAAATTCCCTCTCTTATTGGCTATACATTATTAACATACAAACATTTCAATTATTATATATTAAAATCATGTCACGTCTTATTAGTGCCACTAGAAAATATGTTGTAGTATCGACCATTGAAGATATATAGCTTATAACCGAGAATTAGTGTTAAAACTAAATGTTCTAGGTAGGTTTCAGGCCGAATGCTTTTGTTTATGACATAGATAACGAAATATTGTTATTTAAGACTGTTTTACACGATTAAACAATGAGAACTTCTGGGTTCTCAAAAGAGAAAATGATTTGGTTAATCAAATATATTAAAGATTCGTTAATAAGTTATTTAAAACTGTTTAAGATGGTTATAAAATGAGAATTACAAAAAAATGTCCACTATGTGTCTCCGTTCTGATGCTCGTGTATTATGCACGGAAATGGAAAAAGGAATGTGACCGTAATTGATGATATGTATCAAGTCTGTGAAACGTTTTCAATTATTGATTGATATAAAGAACAATATACCCCTTACTTCCACCATCCTTTTATTTATGACTTAGATAACAAAATATTGTTATTTAAGACTGTTTTACATCTAAAACATTATACAATGAGAATTTCCAAAAACTTATAGGTTCTCAAAAGAGGAGATGAGTTGGTTGTTTAAATTATGGTTTTATCACTATAAATTCTGTGTAACATAGAATTATATTATTATATTGTACACTGAAATGCAAAAACGTGAGGGTACGAGATTGATGACATGTATCAAGTCTGTGATAAGTTTTTAATTATTGATTGATATAAAGAACAATACACCCCTTACTTCCACCATCCTTTTATTTATGACTTAGATAACAAAAAGTAGTTATTAAGGACTGTTTTACATCTAAAACATTATACAATGAGAATTTCTGAAAACTTAGTGGTTCTCAAATGAGGAGATGAGTTGGTTGTTCAAATTAAGGTTTTATCACATATGAACTGCTGTTACAACTGACAATAATTATTTTATAGTTTCAAGAGTAATCTTGTAATTGCTAACATGCAGATCATATAATGTATGTTTGTCTGAACGCTAAAATTTCATCCACGCGTACCGAGGTCCTTCTTAGTGATTATTTATGGTTGTCTTATATAAATTCTGTGTAACATATAATTATATAATTATATTGTAAGCTATAATGCAAAAAGGAGAGTGTACGAAATTGATGATATGTATCAAGTCTGTGATACGTTTTCAATTATTGATTGATATAAAGAACAATATACCCCTTACTTCCACCATGCTTTTATTTATGACTTATATAACAAAATATTGTTATTTAAGACTGTTTTACATCTAAAACATTATACAATGAGAATTTCCAAAAAACATAGTGGTTCTCAAATGAGGAGATGAGTTGGTTGTTCAAATTAAGGTTTTATCACATATGAACTGCTGTTACAACTGACAATAATTATTTTATAGTTTCAAGAGTAATCTTGTAATTGCTAACATGCAGATCATATAATGTATGTTTGTCTGAACGCTAAAATTTCATACACGCGTACCGAGCTCCTTCTTAGTGATTATTTATGGTTGCCTTATATAAATTCTGTGTAACATATAATTATATTATTATATTGTAAGCTATAATGCAAAAAGGAGAGTGTACGAAATTGATGATATGTATCAAGTCTGTGATACGTTTTCAATTATTGATTGATATAAAGAACAATATACCCCTTACTTCCACCATGCTTTTATTTATGACTTATATAACACAATATTGTAATTTAAGACTGTTTTACATCTAAAACATTATACAATCAGAACTTCAAAAAACTTATGGTTCTCAAAAGAGGAGATGAGTTGGTTGTTTAAATTTTGGTTTTATCACTTTAAATTATGTGTAACATATAATTATTAATTATTATATTGTACACTGAAATGCAAAAAACGAGAGTGTACGAAATTAATGATATGCATCAAGACTGTGATACGTTTTCAATTATGATTGATATAAAGAACAATATACCCCTTACTTCCACCATGCTTTTATTTATGACTTATATAACAAAATATTGTTATTTAAGACTGTTTTACATCTAAAACATTATACAATGAGAATTTCTGAAAACATAGTGGTTCTCAAATGAGGAGATGAGTTGGTTGTTCAAATTAAGGTTTTATCACATATGAACTGCTGTTACAACTGACAATAATTATTTTATAGTTTCAAGAGTAATCTTGTAATTGACTAACCTGCAGATCATATAATGTATTTTGTCTGAACGCTAAAATTTCATACACGCGTACCGAGGCCCTTCTTAATGATTATTTATGGTTTTCTTATACAAATTCTATGTAACATATAATTATATTATTATATTGTACACTGAAATGCAAAAAGGAGGTGTACGAAATTGATGATATGTATCAAGTCTGTGATACGTTTTCAATTATTGATTGATATAAAGAACAATATACCCCTTACTTCCACCATGCTTTTATTTATGACTTATATAACAAAATATTGTTATTTAAGACTGTTTTACATCTAAAACATTATACAATGAGAATTTTTGAAAACATAGTGGTTCTCAAATGAGGAGATGAGTTGGTTGTTCAAATTAAGGTTTTATCACATATGAACTGCTGTTACAACTAAAAATAATTATTTTATAGTTTCAAGAGTAATCTTGTAATTGCTAACATGCAGATATATAATGTATTTTTGTCTGAACGCTAAAATTTCATACACGCGTACCGAGGTCCTTCTTAGTGATTATTTATGGTTGCCTTATATAAATTCTGTGTAACATATAATTATATTATTATATTGTAAGCTATAATGCAAAAAGGAGAGTGTACGAAATTGATGATATGTATCAAGTCTGTGATACGTTTTCAATTATTGATTGATATAAAGAACAATATACCCCTTACTTCCACCATGCTTTTATTTATGACTTATATAACACAATATTGTAATTTAAGACTGTTTTACATCTAAACATTATACAATCAGAACTTCAAAAAACTTATGGTTTCTAAAAGAGGAGATGAGTTGGTTGTTTAAATTAAGGTTTTATCACTTTAAATTATGTGTAACATATAATTATAAATACATATATTATATTGTACACTGAAATGCAAAAACGAGAGTGTACGAAATTGATGATATGATATGCATCAGTCTGTGATACGTTTTCAATTATTGATTGATATAAAGAACAATATACCCCTTACTTCCACCATGCTTTTATTTATGACTTATATAACAAAATATTGTTATTTAAGACTGTTTTACATCTAAAACATTATACAATCAGAACTTCAAAAAACTTAGTGGTTCTCAAATGAGGAGATGAATTGGTTGTTCAAATTAAGGTTTTATCACATATTAACTGCTGTTACAACTGACAATAATTATTTTATAGTTTCAAGAGTAATCTTGTAATTGCTAACCTGCAGATCATATAATGTATTTTGTCTGAACGCTAAAATTTCATACACGCGTACCGAGGCCCTTCTTAATGATTATTTATGGTTTTCTTATATAAATTCTATGTAACATATAATTTGTTATTTTATTGTACACTGAAATGCAAAAACAAGAGTGTACGAAATTGATGATATGTATCAAGTCTGTGATACGTTTTATATTATTATTGATTGATATAAAGTACAATATACCCCTTACTTCCACCATGCTTTTATTTATGACTTATATACAAAATATTGTATTTAAGACTGTTTTACATCTAAAACATTATACAATGAGAATTTCAAAAAACTTAGTGGTTCTCAAATGAGGAGATGAGTTGGTTGTTCAAATTAAGGTTTTATCACATATGAACTGCTGTTACAATAAAAATAATTATTTTATAGTTTCAAGAGTAATCTTGTAATTGCTAACATGCAGATCATATAATGTATTTTTGTCTGAACGCTAAAATTTCATCCACGCGTACCGAGGTCCTTCTTAATGATTATTTATGATTATTTATGGTTTTATACAAATTCTATGTAACATATAATTATATTATTATATTGTACACTGAAATGCAAAAAGGAGATTGTACGAAATTGATGACATGTATCAAGTCTGTGATAAGTTTTCAATTATTGATTGATAAAAAGAACAATATACCCCTTACTTCCACCATGCTTTATTTATGACTTATATAACACAATATTGTAATTTAAGACTGTTTTACATCTAAAACATTATACAATCAGAACTTCAAAAAACTTATGGGTTCTAAAAAGAGGAGATGAGTTGGTTGTTCAAATTAAGGTTTTATCACTTTAAATTATGTGTAACATATAATTAAATTATTATATTGTACACTGAAATGCAAAAAAAACGAGAGTGTACGAAATTAATGATATGCATCAAGACTGTGATACGTTTTCAATTATTGATTCATATAAAGAACAATATACCCCTTACTTCCACCATGCTTTTATTTATGACTTATATAACACAATATTGTAATTTAAGACTGTTTTACATCTAAAACATTATACAATCAGAACTTCAAAAAACTTATGGGTTCTCATAAGAGGAGATGAGTTGGTTGTTTAAATTTTGGTTTTATCACTTTAAATTATGTGTAACATATAATTAAATTATTATATTGTACACTGAAATGCAAAAACGAGAGTGTACGAAATTAATGATATGCATCAAGACTGTGATACGTTTTCAATTATTGATTCATATAAAGAACAATATACCCCTTACTTCCACCATGCTTTTATTTATGACTTATATAACAAAATATTGTTATTTAAGACTGTTTTACATCTAAAACATTATACAATGAGAATTTCTAAAAACTTAGTGGTTCTCAAATGAGGAGATGAATTGGTTGTTCAAATTAAGGTTTTATCACATATGAACTGCTGTTACAAATAAAAATAATTATTTTATAGTTTCAAGAGTAATCTTGTAATAACTAACATGCAGGTCATATAATATATTTTTGTCTGAACGCTAAAATTTCAGACACGCGTACCGAGGTCCTTCTTAATGATTATTTATGGTTTTTTTTATATAAATTCTGTGTAACATATAATTATATTATTATATTGTACACTGAAATGCAAAAAGGAGGGTGTACAAAATTGATGACATGTATCAAGTCTGTGATAAGTTTTTAATTATTGATTGATATAAAGAACAATATACCCCTTACTTCCACCATGCTTTTATTAATGACTTATATAACACAATATTGTAATTTAAGACTGTTTTACATCTAAAACATTATACAATCAGAACTTCAAAAAACTTATGGGTTCTAAAAAGAGGAGATGAGTTGGGTTGTTCAAATTAAGGTTTTATCACTTTAAATTATGTGTAACATATAATTAAATTATTATATTGTACACTGAAATGCAAAAAAAAAACGAGAGTGTACGAAATTAATGATATGCATCAAGACTGTGATACGTTTTCAATTATTGATTCATATAAAGAACAATATACCCCTTACTTCCACCATGCTTTTATTTATGACTTATATAACACAATATTGTAATTTAAGACTGTTTTACATCTAAAAAAACATTATACAATCAGAACTTCAAAAAACTTATGGGTTCTCATAAGAGGAGATGAGTTGTTGTTTAAATTTTGGTTTTATCACTTTAAATTATGTGTAACATATAATTAAATTATTATATTGTACACTGAAATGCAAAAAAAAAAAAAACGAGAGTGTACGAAATTAATGATATGCATCAAGACTGTGATACGTTTTCAATTATTGATTCATATAAAGAACAATATACCCCTTACTTCCACCATGCTTTTATTTATGACTTATATAACAAAATATTGTTATTTAAGACTGTTTTACATCTAAAACATTATACAATGAGAATTTCTAAAAACTTAGTGGTTCTCAAATGAGGAGATGAATTGGTTGTTCAAATTAAGGTTTTATCACATATGAACTGCTGTTACAAATAAAAATAATTATTTTATAGTTTCAAGAGTAATCATGTAATAACTAACATGCAGATCATATAATATATTTTTGTCTGAACGCTAAAATTTCAGCCACGCGTACCGAGGTCCTTCTTAATGATTATTTATGGTTTTTTTATATAAATTCTGTGTAACATATAATTATATTATTATATTGTACACTGAAATGCAAAAAGGAGGGTGTACAAAATTGATGACATGTATCAAGTCTGTGATAAGTTTTTAATTATTGATTGATATAAAGAACAATATACCCCTTACTTCCACCATGCTTTTATTTATGACTTATATATCACAATATTGTAATTTAAGACTGTTTTACATCTAAAACATTATACAATCAGAACTTCAAAAAATTTATGGGTTCTCAAAAGAGGAGATGAGTTGGTTGTTCAAATTAAGGTTTTATCACTTTAAATTATGTGTAACATATAATTAAATTATTATATTGTACACTGAAATGCAAAAACGAGAGTGTACGAAATTAATGATATGCATCAAGACTGTGATACGTTTTCAATTATTGATTCATATAAAGAACAATATACCCCTTACTTCCACCATGCTTTTATTTATGACTTATATAACACAATATTGTAATTTAAGACTGTTTTACATCTAAAACATTATACAATCAGAACTTCAAAAAACTTATGGGTTCTCATAAGAAAGAGGAGATGAGTTGTTGTTTAAATTTTGTTTTATCACTTTAAATTATGTGTAACATATAATTAAATTATTATATTGTACACTGAAATGCAAAAAAACGAGAGTGTACGAAATTAATGATATGCATCAAGACTGTGATACGTTTTCAATTATTGATTCATATAAAGAACAATATACCCCTTACTTCCACCATGCTTTTATTTATGACTTATATAACAAAATATTGTTATTTAAGACTGTTTTACATCTAAAACATTATACAATGAGAATTTCCAAAAACTTAGTGGTTCTCAAATGAGGAGATGAGTTGGTTGTTCAAATTAAGGTTTTATCACATATGAACTGCTGTTACAAATAACAATAATTATTTTATAGTTTCAAGAGTAATCTTGTAATAACTAACATGCAGATCATATAATATATTTTTGTCTGAACGCTAAAATTCCAGCCACGCGTACCGAGGTCCTTCTTAATGATTATTTATGGTTTTCTACTTTAAATTCTGTGTAACATATAATTATATTATTATATTCTACACTGAAATGCAAAAACGAGAGTGAACGAAATTGATGATATGTATCAAGTCTGTGATAACGTTTTTCAATTATTGATTGATATAAAGAACAATATACCCCTTACTTCCACCATGCTTTTATTTATGACTTATATAACAAAATATTGTTATTTAAGACTGTTTTTACATCTAAAACATTATACAATCAGAATTTCAAAAAAACTTATGGGTTCTCAAAAAGAGGAGATGAGTTGGTTGTTCAAATTATGGTTTTATCACTTTAAATTCTGTGTAACATATATTTAAATTATTATATTGTACACTGAAATGCAAAAAAACGAGAGTGTACGAAATTATGATTGCATCAAGACTGTGATACGTTTTCAATTATTTGATTCATATAAAGAACAATATACCCCTTACTTCCACCATGCTTTTATTTATGACTTATATAACAAATATTGTAATTTAAGACTGTTTTTACATCAATGAGAATTTCAAAAAAACAGGGTATACAATCAGAACTTCAAAAAACTTATGGGTTCTCATAAGAGGAGATGAGTTGTTGTTTAAAATTTTGGTTTTATCACTTTAAAATTTGTGTTAACAATATAAAAAAATTATGTTCTTCGCTCTGGTACACTGAAATGCAAAAAAAGGATGTGTACGAAATTAATGATATGTATCAAGTCTGTGATACGTTTTCAATTATTGATTGATATAAAGAACAATATACCCCTTACTTCCACCATGCTTTTATTTATGACTTATATAACAAAATATTGTTATTTAAGACTGTTTTACATCTAAAACATTATACAATGAGAATTTCTAAAAACTTAGTGGTTCTCAAATGAGAGAGATGAGTTGGTTGTTCAAATTAAGGTTTTATCACATATGAACTGCTGTTACAACTGACAATAATTATTTTATAGTTTCAAGAGTAATCTTGTAATACTAACATGCAGATCATATAATGTATTTTTGTCTGAACGCTAAAATTTCATACACGCGTACCGAGGTCCTTCTTAATGATTATTTATGGTTTTCTTATATAAATTCTGTGTAACATATATTATATTGTTATATTATATTGTACACTGAAATGCAAAAAGGAGGGTGTACAAAATTGATGACATGTATCAAGTCTGTGATAGTTTTTCAATTTATTGATTGATATAAAGAACAATATACCCCTTACTTCCACCATGCTTTTATTTATGACTTATATAACACAATATTGTAATTTAAGACTGTTTTACATCTAAAACATTATACAATCAGAACTTCAAAAAAACTTATGGGTTCTCTAAAAAGAGGAGATGAGTTGGTTGTTTAAATTATGGTTTTATCACTTTAAATTATGTGTAACATATAATTAAAATATTATATTGTACACTGAAATGCAAAAACGAGAGTGTACGAAATTAATGATATGCATCAAGACTGTGATACGTTTTCAATTATTGATTCATATAAAGAACAATATACCCCTTACTTCCACCATGCTTTTATTTATGACTTATATAACAAAATATTGTTATTTAAGACTGTTTTACATCTAAAACATTATACAATGAGAATTTCTAAAAACTTAGTGGTTCTCAAATGAGGAGATGAGTTGGTTGTTTAAATTTTGGTTTTATCACATATGAACTGCTGTTACAAATAACAATAATTATTTTATAGTTTCAAGAGTAATCTTGTAATTGCTAACATGCAGATCATATAATGTATGTTTGTCTGAACGCTAAAATTTCATACACGCGTACCGAGGCCCTTCTTAATGATTATTTATGGTTTTCTTATATAAATTCTATGTAACATATAATTATATTATTATATTGTACACTGAAATGCAAAAAGGAGGGTGTACAAAATTGATGACATGTATCAAGTCTGTGATAAGTTTTCAATTATTGATTGATATAAAGAACAATATACCCCTTACTTCCACCATGCTTTTATTTATGACTTATATAACACAATATTGTAATTTAAGACTGTTTTACATCTAAAACATTATACAATCAGAACTTCAAAAAACTTATGGGTTCTAAAAAGAGGAGATGAGTTGGTTGTTTAAATTTTGGTTTTATCACTTTAAATTATGTGTAACATATAATTAAATTATTATATTGTACACTGAAATGCAAAAAACGAGAGTGTACGAAATTAATGATATGCATCAAGACTGTGATACGTTTTCAATTATTGATTCATATAAAGAACAATATACCCCTTACTTCCACCATGCTTTTATTTATGACTTATATAACAAAATATTGTTATTTAAGACTGTTTTACATCTAAAACATTATACAATGAGAATTTCCAAAAACTTATGGGTTCTCAAAAGAGGAGATGAGTTGGTTGTTTAAATTTTGGTTTTATCACATATGAACTGCTGTTACAAATAACAATAATTATTTTATAGTTTCAAGAGTAATCTTGTAATTACTAACATGCGATCATATAATGTATTTTTGTCTGAACGCTAAAATTTCAGCCACGCGTACCGAGGTCCTTCTTAATGATTATTTATTATGTTTTTTATATAAATTATGTGTAACATATAATTATATTATTATATTGTACACTGAAATGCAAAAAGGAGGGTGTACAAAATTGATGACATGTATCAAGTCTGTGATACGTTTTCAATTATTGATTCATATAAAGAACAATATACCCCTTACTTCCACCATGCTTTTTTATTTATGACTTATATAACAAAATATTGTTATTTAAGACTGTTTTACATCTAAAACATTATACAATGAGAATTTCAAAAAACTTATGGTTCTCAAAAGAGGAGATGAGTTGGTTTGTTTCAAATTAAGGTTTTATCACATATTAACTGCTGTTAAATATAACAATAATTATTTTATAGTTTCAAGTAATGTAATTGAGATGTTGCAAATTAATGATTATGAACGCTAAAATTTCATACACGCGTACCTGAGATACTTAATGATTTTTAATTATTGAATTCTGTGTAACATATAAAGAGACATGAAATGACCCCTTACTTACATGTATCAAGTCTGTGCTTTTATTTATTGACTTATATACCCCTTACTCCAATGCTTTTATTATGACTTATTTAATATTGTTTTAAGACTGTTTTACATCTAAAACATTATACAATCAGAACTTCAAAAAACTTATGTGTTCTCAAAAGAGGAGATGAGTTGGTTGTTTAAATTATGGTTTTATCACATTAAATTATGTGTAACATATAATTAAATTATTATATTGTACACTGAAATGCAAAAACGAGAGTGTACGAAATTAATGATATGCATCAAGACTGTGATACGTTTTCAATTATTGATTGATATAAAGAACAATATACCCCTTACTTCCACCATGCTTTTATTTATGACTTATATAACAAAATATTGTTATTTAAGACTGTTTTACATCTAAAACATTATACAATGAGAATTTCTAAAAACTTAGTGGTTCTCAAATGAGGAGATGAATTGGTTGTTCAAATTAAGGTTATATCACATATGAACTGCTGTTACAAATAAAAATAATTATTTTATAGTTTCAAGAGTAATCTTGTAATAACTAACATGCAGGTCATATAATATATTTTTGTCTGAACGCTAAAATTTCAGCCACGCGTACCGAGGTCCTTATTAATGATTATTTATGGTTTTCTTATTTAAATTCTGTGTAACATATAATTATATTATTATATTGTACACTGAAATGCAAAAAGGAGGGTGTACAAAATTGATGACATGTATCAAGTCTGTGATAAGTTTTTAATTATTGATTGATATAAAGAACAATATACCCCTTACTTCCACCATGCTTTTATTTATGACTTATATAACAAAATATTGTAATTTAAGACTGTTTTACATCTAAAACATTATACAATCAGAACTTCAAAAAACTTATGGGTTCTCAAAAGAGGAGATGAGTTGGTTGTTTAAATTATGGTTTTATCACTTTAAATTCTGTGTAACATATAAATAAATTATTATATTGTACACTGAAATGCAAAAAAAAAACGAGAGTGTACGAAATTAATGATATGCATCAAGACTGTGATACGTTTTCAATTATTGATTCATATAAAGAACAATATACCCCTTACTTCCACCATGCTTTTATTTATGACTTATATAACAAAATATTGTTATTTAAGACTGTTTTACATCTAAAACATTATACAATGAGAATTTCCAAAAACTTATGGGTTCTTAAAAGAGGAATGAGTTGGTTGTTCAAATTAGGTTTTATCACTTTATTTATATGTGTAACATATACCGAGTCCTTTAATATTATTCTTACTATTTACACTATGAAAAAAACTTATGTTTCAAGGTGATACTTTTTCAATTATTGATTCATATAAAGAACAATATACCCCTTACTTCCACCAGATGATGCTTATATTGACTGTTTTACATCTAAAACATTATACAATCAGAACTTCAAAAAACTTATGGTTTCAAAAGAGGAGATGAGTTGGTTGTTTAAATTTGGTTTTATCACTTTAAATTATGTGTAACATATAATTAAATTATTATATTGTACACTGAAATGCAAAAAAACGAGAGTGTACGAAATTAATGATATGCATCAAGACTGTGATACGTTTTCAATTATTGATTGATATAAAGAACAATATACCCCTTACTTCCACCATGCTTTTATTTATGACTTATATAACAAAATATTGTTATTTAAGACTGTTTTACATCTAAAACATTATACAATGAGAATTTCCAAAAACTTAGTGGTTCTCAAATGAGGAGATGAGTTGGTTGTTCAAATTAAGGTTTTATCACATATGAACTGCTGTTACAAATAACAATAATTATTTTATAGTTTCAAGAGTAATCTTGTAATAACTAACATGCAGATCATATAATATTTTTGTCTGAACGCTAAAATTTCATACACGCGTACCGAGGCCCTTCTTAATGATTATTTATGGTTTTCTTATATAAATTCTATGTAACATATAATTATATTATTATATTGTACACTGAAATGCAAAAAGGAGGGTTTACGAAATTGATGACATGTATCAAGTCTGTGATAAGTTTTCAATTATTGATTGATAAAAAGAACAATATACCCCTTACTTCCACCATGCTTTTATTTATGAATTATATAACACAATATTGTAATTTAAGACTGTTTTACATCTAAAACATTATACAATCAGAACTTCAAAAAACTTATGGGTTCTCAAAAAAGGAGATGAGTTGGTTGTTTAAATTATGGTTTTATCACTTTAAATTATGTGTAACATATAATTAAATTATTATATTGTACACTGAAATGCAAAAACGAGAGTGTACGAAATTAATGATATGCATCAAGACTGTGATACGTTTTCAATTCAAGTCTGTGATACGTTTTCAATTATTGATATAAAGAACAATATACCCCTTACTTCCACCATGCTTTTATTTATGACTTATATAACAAAATATTGTTATTTAAGACTGTTTTTTACATCTAAAACATTATACAATGAGAATTTCTAAAAACTTAGTGGTTCTCAAATAAAGAGATGAGTTGGTTGTTCATATTAAGGTTTTATCACGTATGAACTGCTTTTATAACTGACAATAATTATTTTATAGTTTCAAGAGTAATCTTGTAATTAATAACATGCAGATCATATAATGTATTTTTGTCTGAACACTAAAATTTCATACACGCGTACCGAGGTCCTTCTTAATGATTATTTATGGTTTTCTTATATAAATTCTGTGTAACATATAATTATATTATTATATTGTACACTGAAATGCAAAAAGGAGGGTGTACAAAATTGATGACATGTATCAAGTCTGTGATAAGTTTTCAATTATTGATTCATATAAAGAACAATATACCCCTTACTTCCACCATGCTTTTATTTATGACTTATATAACAAAAATTGTAATTTAAGACTGTTTTACATCTAAAACATTATACAATCAGAACTTCAAAAAACTTATGGGTTCTCAAAAGAGGAGATGAGTTGGTTGTTTAAATTATGGTTTTATCACTTAAAACTGTGTACATAACATATAATTAAATTATTATATTGTACACTGAAATGCAAAAACGAGAGTGTACGAAATTAATGATATGCATCAAGACTGTGATACGTTTTCAATTATTGATTCATATAAAGAACAATATACCCCTTACTTCCACCATGCTTTTATTTATGACTTATATAACAAAATATTGTTATTTAAGACTGTTTTACATCTAAAACATTATACAATCAGAACATAGTGGTTTCAAAAAACTTATGGGTTCTCAAAAGAGGAGATGAGTTGGTTGTTTAAATTATGGTTTTATCACTATAAATTCTGTGTAACATAATAATGGTTTTCTTATAAATTCTGTGTATATATTATATTGTACACTGAAATGCAAAAAAGAGAGTGTACGAAATTGATGATATGTATCAAGTCTGTGATACGTTTTCAATTATTGATTGATATAAAGAACAATATACCCCTTACTTCCACCATGCTTTTATTTATGACTTAGATAACAAAATATTGTTATTTAAGACTGTTTTACATCTAAAACATTATACAATCAGAAATTCAAAAAACTTATGGGTTCTCTAAAGATGAGATGAGTTGGTTGTTTAAATTATGGTTTTATCACTATAACTTGATAACTTTTAGACTATAACTGATAACGAAAATATTTTTAAGACTGTTTTAGATGATTATCAATGAGTAACTTTCAATTAATAACATGCAAGCAGATCATAAATGTTTTTTGTCTGAACACTAAAATTTCATACAATACCGAGTCCTTTTAAAATGATTTTTATGGTTTTTTATAAGAAATTCTGTGTAACATAAAATTACTATATTCTTATTGTACACTGAAATGCTAGGAAAAAAAAAGGTATGTGTACGAAATTGATGACATGTATCAAGTCTGTGATACGTTTTCAATTATTGATTGATATAAAGAACAATATACCCCTTACTTCCACCATGCTTTTATTTATGACTTATATAACAAAATATTGTTATTTAAGACTGTTTTACATCTAAAACATTATACAATGAGAATTCAAAAAACTTAGTGGTTCTCAAATGAGGAGATGAATTGGTTGTTCAAATTAAGGTTTTATCACATATGAACTGCTGTTACAAATAAAAATAATTATTTTATAGTTTCAAGAGTAATCATGTAATAACTAACATGCAGATCATATAATATATTTTTGTCTGAACGCTAAAATTTCAGCCACGCGTACCGAGGTCCTTCTTAATGATTATTTATGGTTTTTTTTATATAAATTCTGTGTAACATATAATTATATTATTATATTGTACACTGAAATGCAAAAAGGAGGGTGTACAAAATTGATGACATGTATCAAGTCTGTGCTAAGTTTTTAATTATTGATTGATATAAAGAACAATATACCCCTTACTTCCACCATGCTTTTATTTATGACTTATATAACACAATATTGTAATTTAAGACTGTTTTACATCTAAAACATTATACAATCAGAACTTCAAAAAACTTATGGGTTCTCAAAAGAGGAGATGAGTTGGTTGTTCAAATTAAGGTTTTATCACTTTAAATTATGTGTAACATATAATTAAATTATTATATTGTACACTGAAATGCAAAAACGAGAGTGTACGAAATTAATGATATGCATCAAGACTGTGATACGTTTTCAATTATTGATTCATATAAAGAACAATATACCCCTTACTTCCACCATGCTTTTATTTATGACTTATATAACAAATATTGTAATTTAAGACTGTTTTACATCTAAAACATTATACAATCAGAACTTCAAAAAACTTATGGGTTCTCAAAGAGGAGATGAGTTGGTTGTTTAAATTTGTTTAAATATTTGGTTTTATCACTTTAAATTATGTGTAAATATAATTAAATTATTATATTGTACACTGAAATGCAAAAACGAGAGTGTACGAAATAATTGATATGCATCAAGACTGTGATACGTTTTCAATTATTGATTCATATAAAGAACAATATGCCCCTTACTTCCACCATGCTTTTATTTATGACTTATATAACAAAATATTGTTATTTAAGACTGTTTTACATCTAAAACATTATACAATGAGAATTTCCAAAAACTTAGTGGTTCTCAAATGAGGAGATGAGTTGGTTGTTCAAATTAAGGTTTTATCACATATGAACTGCTGTTACAAATAACAATAATTATTTTATAGTTTCAAGAGTAATCTTGTAATAACTAACATGCAGATCATATAATATATTTTTGTCTGAACGCTAAAATTTCAGCCACGCGTACCGAGGTCCTTCTTAATGATTATTTATGGTTTTTTTATATAAATTCTGTGTAACATATAATTATATTATTATATTGTACACTGAAATGCAAAAAGGAGGGTTTACGAAATTGATGACATGTATCAAGTCTGTAATAAGTTTTTAATTATTGATTGATATAAAGAACAATATACCCCTTACTTCCACCATGCTTTTATTTATGACTTATATATCACAATATTGTAATTTAAGACTGTTTTACATCTAAAACATTATACAATCAGAACTTCAAAAAACTTATGGGTTCTCAAAAGAGGAGATGAGTTGGTTGTTTTAAATTAATGGTTTTATCACTTTAAATTATGTGTAACATATATTAAATTATTATATTGTACACTGAAATGCAAAAAAACGAGAGTGTACGAAATGTAATGATATGCATATTATGCTACACTGAAATGCAAAAAAGTGTACGAAATAATGATATGCAGTATCAAGTCTGTGATACGTTTTCAATTATTGATTGATATAAAGAACAATATACCCCTTACTTCCACCATGCTTTTATTTATGACTTATATAACAAAATATTGTTATTTAAGACTGTTTTACATCTAAAACATTATACAATGAGAATTTCTAAAAACTTAGTGGTTCTCAAATGAAGAGATGAGTTGGTTGTTCATATTAAGGTTTTATCACATATGAACTGCTGTTACAACTGACAATAATTATTTTATAGTTTCAAGAGTAATCTTGTAATTGCTTACATGCAGACCATATAATGTATGTTTGTCTGAACGCTAAAATTTCATACACGCGTACCGAGGTCCTTCTTAATGATTATTTATGGTTTTCTTATATAAATTCTGTGTAACATATAATTATATTATTATATTGTACACTGAAATGCAAAAAGGAGGGTGTACAAAATTGATGACATGTATCAAGTCTGTGATAAGTTTTTAATTATTGATTGATATAAAGAACAATATACCCCTTACTTCCACCATGCTTTTATTTATGACTTATATAACACAATATTGTAATTTAAGACTGTTTTACATCTAAAACATTATACAATCAGAACTTCAAAAAACTTATGGGTTCTCAAAAGAGGAGATGAGTTGGTTGTTTAAATTATGGTTTTATCACTTTAAATTCTGTGTAACATATAATTAAATTATTATATTGTACACTGAAATGCAAAAACGAGAGTGTACGAAATTAATGATATGCATCAAGACTGTGATACGTTTTCAATTATTGATTCATATAAAGAACAATATACCCCTTACTTCCACCATGCTTTTATTTATGACTTATATAACAAAATATTGTTATTTAAGACTGTTTTACATCTAAAAAAACATTATACAATCAGAACTTCAAAAAACTTATGGGTTCTCAAAAAAGAGTTGAGATGATTTGGTTGTTTAAATTAATTATTTTTATCACTAGAAATTCTGTGTAAAATTTCATATAAGGTCCTTCTTAATGATATATTATTATATTGTACACTGAAATTATTAAAACGAGAGTGTACGAAATTGATGATATGTATCAAGTCTGTGATACTTTTTATATTATTGATTGATAAGAAGAACAATATACCCTTTACTTCCACCATGCTTTTGTTTATGACTTAGATAACAAAATATTGTTATTTAAGACTGTTTTACATCAAAAACATTATACAATCAGAATTTCAAAAAACTTATGGGTTCTCAAAAGAGGAGATGAGTTGGTTGTTTAAATTATGGTTTTATCACATAAATATAACTTAGATAACTTTAATTTAGATTGACTTAGATAACGAAATATTGTTATTTAAGACTGTGATACTTTTTAAATGATTATACAATGAGAAACTTCAGGGTTCTCAAAAGAGAAAATGATTTGCTTAAAAAATATATTAAAAATTACATTACGTTATTTAAAACTTTAGCACTTCAAAAACTTATGGTTCATAAGAGGAATGAGTTTACTAAAAAATGGTCCACTATGTAAATTTCGCTCTGGTGCTCGTGTATTATGCTAGAAATGCAAAAAGGAAAAAGGTATGTGTCCGTAATTATGATATGTATCAAGTCTGTGATACGTTTTCAATTATTGATTGATATAAAGAACAATATACCCCTTACTTCCACCATGCTTTTATTTATGACTTATATAACAAAATATTGTTATTTAAGACTGTTTTACATCTAAAACATTATACAATGAGAATTTCTAAAAAACTTAGTGGTTCTCAAAAGAGGAGATGATTTGGTTGTTTAAATTATGGTTTTATCACATATGAACTGCTGTTTAACTGACAATAATTATTTTATAGTTTCAAGAGTAATCTTGTAATAACTAACATGCAGATCATATAATATATTTTTGTCTGAACGCTAAAATTCCAGCCACGCGTACCGAGGTCCTTCTTAATGATTATTTATGGTTTTCTTATATAAATTCTGTGTAACATATAATTATATTATTATATTGTACACTGAAATGCAAAAAGGAGGGTGTACAAAATTGATGACATGTATCAAGTCTGTGATAAGTTTTCAATTATTGATTGATATAAAAAAAAATATACCCCTTACTTCCACCATGCTTTTATTTATGACTTATATAACAGAATATTGTTATTTAAGACTGTTTTACATCTAAAACATTATACAATCAGAACTTCAAAAAACTTATGGGTTCTCAAAAAGAGGAGATGAGTTGGTTGTTTAAATTATGGTTTTATCACTTTAAATTCTGTGTAACATATAATTAAATTATTATATTGTACACTGAAATGCAAAAACGAGAGTGTACGAAATTAATGATATGCATCAAGACTGTGATACGTTTTCAATTATTGATTCATATAAAGAACAATATACCCCTTACTTCCACCATGCTTTTATTTATGACTTATATAACAAATATTGTAATTTAAGACTGTTTTACATCTAAAACATTATACAATCAGAACTTCAAAAAACTTATGGGTTCTCAAAAGAGGAGATGATTTGGTTGTTTAAATTATGGTTTTATCACTATAAATTCTGTGAAACATATAATTATATTATTATATTCTACACTGAAATGCAAAAACGAGAGTGTACGAAATTAATGATATGCATCAAGACTGTGATACGTTTTCAATTATTGATTGATATAAAGAACAATATACCCCTTACTTCCACCATGCTTTTATTTATGACTTATATAACAAAATATTGTTATTTAAGACTGTTTTACATCTAAAACATTATACAATCAGAATTTCAAAAAACTTATGGGTTCTCATAAGAGGAGATGAGTTGGTTGTTCAAAATTAGGTTTTATCACATATGAACTGCTGTTACAATGAAAAATAATTATTTTTAGTTTCAAGATGTTTGTAATACTAACATGCAGATCATAGAGAAAATTATTTTTGTCTGAACGCTAAAAAACACGCGTACCGACCGGTCCTTTAAAATTATTATTTATGGTTATAAAATTATATACTAAAAAATGTGTAACATATAATTATATTGTCTTATGTACACTGAAATGCGAAAAAAGGAGGTATGTGTACGAAATTGATGATATGTATCAAGTCTGTGATACGTTTTCAATTATTGATTGATATAAAGAACAATATACCCCTTACTTCCACCATGCTTTTATTTATGACTTAGATAACAAAATATTGTTATTTAAGACTGTTTTACATCAAAAACATTATACAATGAGAATTTCAAAAAACTTATGGGTTCTCAAAAGAGGAGATGAGTTGGTTGTTTAAATTATGGTTTTATCACTATAACTTAGATAACTTTTAGACTATGACTTAGATAACGAAATATTGTTATTTAAGACTGTTTTAGATGATTATACAATGAGAACTTCAGGGTTCTCAAAAGAGAAAATGATTTGCTTAATCAAATATATTTAAAATTAGTTAATAAGTTATTTAAAACTTTTTAAGATGGTTATAAAAATGAGAATTACTAAAAAATGTCCACTATGTGTCTTCGCTCTGGTGCTCGTGTATTATGCTATTATATTATTAAAAGGAAAAAAGGTATGTGTCCGTAATTGATGATATGTATCAAGTCTGTGATACGTTTTCAATTATTGATTGATATACAGAACAATATACCCCTTACTTCCACCATGCTTTTATTTATGACTTATATAACAAAATATTGTAATTTAAGACTGTTTTACATCTAAAACATTATACAATGAGAATTTCTAAAAAACTTAGTGGTTCTCAAATGAGGAGATGAGTTGGTTGTTCAAATTAAGGTTTTATCACATATGAACTGCTGTTACAAATAACAATAATTATTTTATAGTTTCAAGAGTAATCTTGTAATAATAACATGCAGATCATATAATGTATTTTTGTCTGAACACTAAAATTTCATACACGCGTACCGAGGTCCTTCTTAATGATTATTTATGGTTTTCTTATATAAATTCTATGTAACATATAATTTGTTATTTTATTGTACACTGAAATGCAAAAAGGAGGGTGTACAAAATTGATGACATGTATCAAGTCTGTGATAAGTTTTTAATTATTGATTGATATAAAGAACAATATACCCCTTACTTCCACCATGCTTTTATTTATGACTTATATAACAAAATATTGTTATTTAAGACTGTTTTACATCTAAAACATTATACAATCAGAACTTCAAAAAACTTAGTGGTTCTCAAATGAGGAGATGAATTGGTTGTTCAAATTAAGGTTTTATCACATATGAACTGCTGTTACAAATAAAAATAATTATTTTTAAATGTAATAACTAACATGCAGATCATATTTTATTTTTGTCTGAACTAAAATTTCAGCCACGCGTACCGAGGTCCTTCTTAATGATTATTTATGGTTTTTTTATATAAATTCTGTGTAACATATAATTTATTATATTGTACACTGAAATGCAAAAAGGAGAGTGTACGAAATTGATGATATGTATCAAGTCTGTGATACGTTTTAATTATTGATTGATATAAAGAACAATATACCCCTTACTTCCACCATGCTTTTATTTATGACTTATATAACACAATATTGTAATTTAAGACTGTTTTACATCTAAAACATTATACAATCAGAACTTCAAAAAACTTATGGGTTCTCAAAAAGAGGAGATGAGTTGGTTGTTCAAATTAAGGTTTTATCACTTAAATTCTGTGTAACATATAATTAAATTATTATATTGTACACTGAAATGCAAAAACGAGAGTGTACGAAATTAATGATATGCATCAAGAGTGTACGTTTTCAATTATTGATATATAAAGAACAATATCAAGACTTCCACCATGCTTTTATTGATATGACTTTATCAAAATATTGTTATTTAAGACTGTTTTACATCTAAAACATTATATATTTCAAAAAACTTAGTGGTTTCAAAAGAGGAGATGAACAAGGTTTTATATACTAAATTAGAGTATCCACCATAAATGATATGTATCAAGTGTGATCCGTTAATCATTATTTTGTTTTTATAAAGAACAATATACCCCTTACTTGACATGTTTTATTTATGATATATAACAAAATATTGTTTTTATTTAAGACTGTTTTACATCTAAAACATGCTTTTTATACAATCAGAACTTCAAAAAACTTATGGGTTCTCAAAATCAGAAGGAAAAATGATTTTTGGTTGTTTTAAATTATGGTGAGTTTTGTTTAACTAAGGTTTTTATACTTTAAATTATGTGTAACATATAATTAAATTACTATATTGTACACTGAAATGCAAAAACGAGAGTGTACGAAATTGATGATATGTATCAAGTCTGTGATACGTTTTATATTATTGATTGATATAAAGAACAATATACCCCTTACTTCCACCATGCTTTTGTTTATGACTTAGATAACAAAATATTGTTATTTAAGACTGTTTTACATCAAAAACATTATACAATCAGAATTTCAAAAAACTTATGGGTTCTCAAAAGAGGAGATGAGTTGGTTGTTTAAATTATGGTTTTATCACTATAACTTAGATAACTTTTAGACTATGACTTAGATAACGAAATATTGTTATTTAAGACTGTTTTAGATGATTATACAATGAGAACTTCAGGGTTCTCAAAAGAGAAAATGATTTGCTTAATCAAATATATTAAAAATTAGTTAATAAGTTATTTAAAACTTTTTAAGATGGTTATAAAATGAGAATTACTAAAAAATGTCCACTATGTGTCTTCGCTCTGGTGCTCGTGTATTATGCTAGGAAAAGGAAAAAGGTATGTGTCCGTAATTGATGATATGTATCAAGTCTGTGATACGTTTTCAATTATTGATTGATATAAAGAACAATATACCCCTTACTTCCACCATGCTTTTATTTATGACTTATATAACAAAATATTGTTATTTAAGACTGTTTTACATCTAAAACATTATACAATGAGAATTTCTAAAAACTTAGTGGTTCTCAAATGAGAGATGAGTTGGTTGTTCAATTAAGGTTTTATCACATATGAACTGCTGTTACAAATAACAATAATTATTTTATAGTTTCAAGAGTAATCTTGTAATTACTAACATGCAGATCATATAATGTATTTTTGTCTGAACACTAAAATTTCATACACGCGTACCGAGGTCCTTCTTAATGATTATTTATGGTTTTCTTATACAAATTCTATGTAACATATAATTATATTATTATATTGTACACTGAAATGCAAAAAGGAGATTGTACGAAATTGATGACATGTATCAAGTCTGTGATAAGTTTTCAATTATTGATTGATAAAAAGAACAATATACCCCTTACTTCCACCATGCTTTTATTTATGAATTATATAACAAATATTGTTATTTAAGACTGTTTTACATCTAAAACATTATACAATCAGAACTTCAAAAAACTTATGGGTTCTCAAAAGAGGAGATGAGTTGGTTGTTTAAATTATGGTTTTATCACTTTAAATTCTGTGTAACATATAATTAAATTATTATATTGTACACTGAAATGCAAAAACGAGAGTGTACGAAATTAATGATATGCATCAAGACTGTGATACGTTTTCAATTATTGATTCATATAAAGAACAATATACCCCTTACTTCCACCATGCTTTTATTTATGACTTATATAACACAATATTGTAATTTAAGACTGTTTTTTACATCTAAAACATTATACAATCAGAACTTCAAAAAACTTATGGGTTTCTCATAAGAGGAGATGATTTGTTGTTTAAATTTTGGTTTTATCACTTTAAATTATGTGTAACATATAATAAATTATTTTGTATAAATGTACACTGAAATGCAAAAACGAGAGTGTACGAAATTAATGATATGCATCAAGACTGTGATACGTTTTCAATTATTGATTCATATAAAGAACAATATACCCCTTACTTCCACCATGCTTTTATTTATGACTTATATAACAAAATATTGTTATTTAAGACTGTTTTACATCTAAAACATTATACAATCAGAACTTCAAAAAACTTATGGGTTCTCAAAAGAGGAGATGAGTTGGTTGTTTAAATTATGGTTTTATCACTTTAAATTCTGTGTAACATATAATAAAATTATTATATTCTACACTGAAATGCAAAACGAGAGTGAACGAAATTGATGATATGTATCAAGTCTGTGATACGTTTATATTATTGATTGATATAAAGTACAATATACCCCTTACTTCCACCATGCTTTTGTTTATGACTTAGATAACAAAATATTGTTATTTAAGACTGTTTTACATCAAAAACATTATACAATCAGAATTTCAAAAAACTTATGGGTTCTCAAAAGAGGAGATGAGTTGGTTGTTTAAATTATGGTTTTATCACTATAACTTAGATAACTTTTAGACTATGACTTAGATAACGAAATATTGTTATTTAAGACTGTTTTAAATGATTATACAATGAGAACTTCAGGGTTCTCAAAAGAGAAAATGATTTGCTTAATCAAATATATTAAAAATTAGTTAATAAGTTATTTAAAACTGTTTAAGATGGTTATAAAATGAGAATTACTAAAAAATGTCCACTATGTGTCTTCGCTCTGGTGCTCGTGTATTATGCTAGGAAAAGGAAAAAGGTATGTGTCCGTAATTTATGATATGTATCAAGTCTGTGATACGTTTTCAATTATTGATTGATATAAAGAACAATATACCCCTTACTTCCACCATGCTTTTATTTATGACTTAGATAACAAAATATTGTTATTTAAGACTGTTTTACATCTAAAACATTATACAATGAGAATTTCTGAAAACTTAGTGGTTCTCAAATGAGGAGATGAGTTGGTTGTTCAAATTAAGGTTTTATCACATATGAACTGCTTTACAAATGACAATAATTATTTTATAGTTTCAAGAGTAATCTTGTAATAACTAACATGCAGATCATATAATGTATTTTTGTCTGAACGCTAAAATTTCAGCCACGCGTACCGAGGTCCTTCTTAATGATTATTTATGGTTTTCTTATATAAATTCTGTGTAACATATAATTATATTATTATATTGTACACTGAAATGCAAAAAGGAGGGTGTATAAAATTGATGACATGTATCAAGTCTGTGATAAGTTTTCAATTATTGATTCATATAAAGAACAATATACCCCTTACTTCCACCATGCTTTTATTTATGACTTATATAACAAAATATTGTTATTTAAGACTGTTTTACATCTAAAACATTATACAATCAGAACTTCAAAAAACTTATGGGTTCTCAAAAGAGGAGATGATTTGGTTGTTTAAATTATGGTTTTATCACTATAAATTCTGTGAAACATATAATTATATTATTATATTCTACACTGAAATGCAAAAACGAGAGTGAACGAAATTGATGATATGTATCAAGTCTGTGATACGTTTTGAAATATTATTGATTGATATAAAAACAATATACCCCTTACTTCCACCATGCTTTTGTTTATGACTTAGATAACAAAATATTGTTATTTAAGACTGTTTTACATCTAAAACATTATACAATCAGAACTTCAAAAAACTTATGGGTTCTCAAAAGAGGAGATGAGTTGGTTGTTTAAATTATGGTTTTATCACTATGACTTAGATAACGAAATATTGTTATTTAAGACTGTTTTAGATGAATATACAATGAGAACTTCAGGGTTCTCAAAAGAGAAAATGATTTGCTGAATCAAATATATTAAAAATTAGTTAATAAGTTATTTAAAACTGTTTAAGATGGTTATAAAATGAGAATTACTAAAAAATGTCCACTATGTGTCTTCGCTCTGGTGCTCGTGTATTATGCTAGGAAAAGGAAAAAGGTATGTGTCCAGAGTGTACGTAATATGATGATATGTATCAAGTCTGTGATACGTTTTCAATTATTGATTGATATAAAGAACAATATACCCCTTACTTCCACCATGCTTTTATTTATGACTTATATAACAAAATATTGTTATTTAAGACTGTTTTACATCTAAAACATTATACAATGAGAATTTCTAAAAACTTAGTGGTTCTCAAATGAAGAGATGAGTTGGTTGTTCATATTAAGGTTTTATCACATATGAACTGGTGTTACAACTGACAATAATTATTTTATAGTTTCAAGAGTAATCTTGTAATTACTAACATGCAGATCATATAATGTATTTTTGTCTGAACACTAAAATTTCATACACGCGTACCGAGGTCCTTCTTAATGATTATCTATGGTTTTCTTATATAAATTCTGTGTAACATATAATTATATTATTATATTGTACACTGAAATGCAAAAAGGAGGGTGTACAAAATTGATGACATGTATCAAGTCTGTGATACGTTTTCAATTATTGATTCATATAAAGAACAATATACCCCTTACTTCCACCATGCTTTTATTTATGACTTATATATCAAAATATTGTATTTAAGACTGTTTTACATCTAAAACATTATACAATCAGAACTTCAAAAAACTTATGGGTTCTCAAAAGAGGAGATGAGTTGGTTGTTTAAATTATGGTTTTATCACTATAAATTCTGTGTAACATATAATTATATTATTATATTCTACACTGAAATGCAAAAACGAGAGTGTACGAAATTGATGATATGTATCAAGTCTGTGATACGTTTTATATTATTGATTGATAAGAAGAACAATATACCCTTTACTTCCACCATGCTTTTATTTATGACTTAGATAACAAAATATTGTTATTTAAGACTGTTTTACATCTAAAACATTATACAATCAGAACTTCAAAAAACTTATGGGTTCTCAAAAGAGGAGATGAGTTGGTTGTTAAATTATGGTTTTATCACTATAAATTCTGTGAAACATATAATTATATTATTATATTCTACACTGAAATGCAAAAACGAGAGTGAACGAAATTGATGATATGTATCAAGTCTGTGATACGTTTATATTATTGATTGATATAAAGTACAATATACCCCTTACTTCCACCATGCTTTTGTTTATGACTTAGATAACAAAATATTGTTATTTAAGACTGTTTTACATCTAAACTAAAACATTATACAATCAGAATTCAAAAAACTTATGGGTTCTCAAAGAGGAGATGAGTTGGTTGTTTTAAATTAAGGTTTTTCATTACTTAGATATGGTTTTATCACTATTGTTATGAAATAAATTCTGTGTAACATATAGATCATATATGCTGAATCAAATATTCTACATATTAGTTAATGAAATGTTTAAGATTAAAAATGAGAATTACTAAAAAATGTCCACTATGTGTCTTCGCTCTGGTGCTCGTGTATTATGCTAGGAAAAGGAAAAGGTGTACGAAATTGATGATATGTATCAAGTCTGTGATATACGTTTTATATTATTGATTGATAAGAAGAACAATATACCCTTTACTTCCACCATGCTTTTATTTATGACTTAGATAACAAAATATTGTTTTTTGAGACTGTTTTACATCTAAAACATTATACAATGAGAACTTCTAAAAACTTATGGGTTCTCAAAAGAGGAGATGAGTTGGTTGTTCAAATTAAGTTTTTATCACTATAAATTTTGTGTAACATATAATTATATTATTATATTGTACACTGAAACGCAAAAAGGAGAGTGTACGAAATTGATGATATGTATCAAGGCTGTGATACGTTTTTAATTATTGATTGATATAAAGAACAATATACCTACCCTTAATTTCCATCGTGCTTTTGTTAATGACCTAGGGTCCGTTTATGCTGGAGCTGCGATAAGCGAGGAGACCACTTCTATTCTACAGTAGTATTAAGAAATTAAATAGTAAAAATAGTTTATACCGAGAGAGTACATAATGAGTGATTCCGAAAAGGAAGAAATGTTTTTGTCGTCAAGTGCTGTAAAATATTAGGTTGCTGCAGTCATGCGGCAAGAGCGCGAATTTGCAGCTAACCCTATTAATAATGCAAGGTTTACGTTGGGGGAATTCTACCATCTTCATAAAGATTTAAGGCAACATCCCAGAAAATGTAGTGAGTATATGCGAATGAAAATCGAAACTTTTGACTACATATTACCAAAACTTTCGGATAAAACGTAGTAAAATGGCATCACTTAATAATAACTTAACATCCATACTCGATAAGAGCTGAGAAAACAGGAGAGGTGATTATCGACGCTCTTATCGTTAGCCACCGCTCTACTCGCAGCTCCAATATAGTCACTACAGTGATAAACATAGGAAAGTTTTC
This sequence comes from Euschistus heros, assembly GCA_003667255.2. Lineage (NCBI taxonomy): Eukaryota > Metazoa > Arthropoda > Insecta > Hemiptera > Pentatomidae > Euschistus > Euschistus heros. The sequence continues at coordinate 475,154 of RCWM02000228.1, forward strand.
TCAGCTCCGCTAGTATCGCCGCTCTTCTCGCTTATCGCAGCTCCAACATAAGCGGACCCTTAGATAACAAAATATTGTTATTTAATACTGTAAAAAAAATTAAATAGTTTAATTGTTAATTTGGTTTGATTGTCTTCATAGTTTATATAGGGTTGCCTGTATATGTTTAAATTTTCCTGAAACATGTAGCTAAAGGCAATAAAATTATAAGAAGTAAATTCTGAGCAATGTTAATATACATATATATATATATATGTATATATATATATATATATGTATGTATATAGATAGATATGGTAGATAGATATGTATGTATATAGATAGGTATGCTTTTAATGGGGTGACCAATGGAAGGTATTTCATCCGCGTTTACTGAAAACCATGTTTTCGGCAGTGAGTTCCACTTGTAATCACACGATGAGAATGTAAGAATTTCTCCAGGAGTAATCAAGCTGGAGATTATAAGGCAAAGGAAAAACGGTGCATATATTTCAATTATGTTCGTAGATATACAAATTAGTCATGTTAAACAAATGTAGACCTTTTACCATAATGTAAAGCAAGTTGTGGTACCATTTTGTAGTGATAGTGTGATTTAGCAAAGCAAAAAATGTAATAATTTAATTGTTGATTTCGTTTGTTTGTATAAAGAGTTGAATGATGGTTTATATTATCTACATTGCCTGTAGATGTTAAACATTTTCCCAAAACATGTAGTTAAAGGCAATAAAATTATAAGAAGTAAGTGGAATGTTAATATACATATATAGCGATGGAAGGTCTTTTATCCGCGTTCACTCAAAACCATGTTTTCAGCAGTGCGTTTCACTTGTAACCCCACGATATAATCTAGATAAATTCTTCCCCTAGTACGAAATAGAAACAAATAAAACCGTACCTTAATTTAAACCCATACAGGCAACCTAGTTCGATGGAGGATTTCTTAAAAGGCTAAGTGAAATGAATTTAAAACGAGACCAAACATGATCATTTTTATTTATAATTTGTAACTAAAAACTTTGCTCTGGGCTGATTATCTGATTAGGCTCGTTACAATTATTGATTTAACACCTTAAAAAATATAGAGCGACACCTAAAATATATGTTTTTTAAGGCTCTCCCTCAAATTTTGACCTTTTTTGATGATCCAATGAAGCTGATTATGGTTCCATTAGATACATTATCATTCCAAAATTTTATGTTTACAACATAATCGCTTATATATTTATATATATATATATATATATATATATATATATATATATATATATATATATATATATATATATATATATATTATATCAGGGTTTTCTCTCTGTTTTGAAGTATTTTAAAAGAAACCGGCGGCGAGTTCTACATATGAGTTTCAACATGTACTTCAAAACATGTAGAAGAAAATAAAAGATAAATAGGAGTTGTGCCTTAAAAAGATTAAGGTTAGTTATTTTTAAATCTGACCCCCCCCCCCCCCCCAAAAAAAAAGAAAGAAAATTAAATCAGTTATGTTTCAGCATTATAAAAGTGTTGGTATATAGGTATGTAACTCCGATATAAAATTTGACAAAAATCGGTTGAATTGTTATTAAGTCCGATTCCCCCCCCCAACCCCCCCCCCCCCCCAACCCCCTCCAAAAAGGACCTCTATTCAATGATGTTTCACCCGTATAAAAGTGTAGGTACATTAGTATGTAACTCTAACAATTTGGAAAAAAAAAAAAGTTGTGACGGTCGTGAGGAACATCCCGTAATTTAATGTTTATTGCATCACCAGAGCCATACCTAAACGGATAGTTTGACTAATCAGTTGTGTACATCTAAAAATAATCAAATATGGAGTCCAGGAGCTTATAATGTGTTTCAGCATTATAAAAGTGTTGGTATATAGGTATGTAACTCCGATATAAAATTTGACAAAAATCGGTTGAATTGTTATTAAGTCCGATTCCCCTCCCCCCCCCAACCCCCTCCAAAAAGGACCTCTATTCAATGATGTTTCACCCGTATAAAAGTGTAGGTACATTAGTATGTAACTCTAACAATTTGGAAAAAAAAAAGTTGTGACGGTCGTGAGGAACATCCCGTAATTTAATGTTTATTGCATCACCAGAGCCATACCTAAACGGATAGTTTGACTAATCAGTTGTGTACATCTAAAAATAATCAAATATGGAGTCCAGGAGCTTTTAAAACATACGAATCATTTCAAATGAGCGTGACTGTCGTGAGTAATAAAAGGTACGAGGAAGAAACCTTACCCTGGATTGATGAAAATCGTAGAAAATACACTGAAAAATGTCTTCCAAACACATCACTTATGAAGCTAACCTCACGAATTACTCTGTAGATAGCAATAATTAGCACTAGCTTATTCTTGTAAAGAACATTGAAATAAGTATTTAGTGTGACGGTCGTGAGGCCAAACCGAGGGACAAAAATAAAACGGAATTTTCGGTTTCTTTTTATGGTTTAAAAATGTTTAAAAGCATGTTAACTTATTTTCTAATATATTTTTTCATACTCTAGAAAATAAATACATAAGTTTTCTAAAAATAAATACTTAAAAAGCTTCCTTGAAATCCCACTTTATAGGTAGGGACAAGTGAAAAGTCATGAATTTATAAGCCTTTTCATAGCTAAAAAAATAACAAAAATAATTTTCGAAACTAGGCTGTATGCACCAACTTTAATGGATCGATTTACATTCAAATTCATTAAAAATATTGATCAAGAAGTTTTAGTTGCAGCTTAAGTCCGGCAGGACAGTGAAAAATCACTGCCATGAGAATGGCCCATATCCAACATGGAGAAGAATTTGGGACATAATTTTATAAATTTCAGATTTATGATTTTCGATTGCATTATTTTAATTATTAAGTTTGTTTAATATTTAGAATACTTTCCATGCACCTATTTACTGTTAGTTTTATTTTTTTTAATTATTTTTTATATCTTTATCAATATTACATGCGAAGTGAAAGTTACGGAAGGAGCTTACAATATGGTGAGGAAATATTTTTTATCTTAAGAAATACTAACTAAAAAAAATTTAAGTACAAACGATTTTCATATCCCACAATAAACTATAACATGTATATAATGAAATGAAAAAAATAAACTTTATTCTGGGACTTACTGTCCCTTAAGAATAACAATAATGCACAGTTACAGGTACAATGGCCTGGCCCTATAATTTACAGATTAAATGCTTAAGTAATTATGGTATATATTGTCAACAGGAAAATAAAAATAAAAATGAAAAAAATAATAACAAAATACAATCGCATATGAAAAAAAAAGATATTACGGAATATTTACTTAATTATAAAAAAAATAATAATAATAAATTAGTACAACAACTGTTGTACATTGTATTGTTTGATTTATTTTATGTAATTTTTTAATTTGAATTGAAAAAAATTTCAAAGAATTAAATTTTTCACTTTTACTCATTTTAATGAAGTACTGATGGATATACAATATTTTTCGTTTTTCCGTCTATTGCATATACAAATAAATCAGATGGTTTTCCAACGCCTGAACAGGCCAATATAATTTTCCATGAGAGAAGCATGGATTTTCCAAATTTAGACCGCAGACTAGTAGTGATTGCCCTTGTGGTTTGCTCATGGTCATTGCAAAGGCGAGTCATACTGAAAATTGCGCATCCAATCAATATACGTGGAAAAAAAATGCCACCTCACATGGATTAATTAACATACATTAATTTATATATATATATATATATATATATATATATATATATATATATGTGAGTGTGTGTGTGTATGTGAGTGTGTGTGTGTGTAGATTGATAAGATTTGGTTTGATTTTTTTTAGCTCTCAAATCAATTATTTAATATAATGGAAATATCGTTTTAAACGGAGGTACGAGAAATTTGATTTTGAAGAACCAAAATATTTTGGTATATACACATCAATAGTATACTGTGTTATGTAAAATGTCGAAACGTTATAAATCATTTCATAGACAGTATTCTTGGTTTATTTTAACATAACTTAGTCTTTAACTTCATTAAAATTGTTTTCATGATTCTATTGTATATACGGTAATTCAGGTATGGGATTAAATGTTAATACTAAAACTAAAACAAAAGTACTTACCCTACAGGAACAGTGTTAGAAGGCTTCCATGCGGACTGGGTGAAACCTGCAATTAAAATACGATATGGAATAAATTAAACATAAGTGATCATTGTATTCTAAAGGATATAATAATAGTTAAATTTATTAGAAGCATAGATTTCTTATCGCGGGTTACGCAAAGTGCTAGATCACAGAGAGGTACGTACCAATATACTAAAAAAAAAAAAAACAGCGAACGAACGGAACATCTTTACATTATTTGACACGCTTTAGCTTGGTGTTACTCGGATCGAAAATTTGACCACATTCTACTCGTCAGAAATTTAATGGAAAATATTTTTTTTTATGTAACATCTATCGCTAGGACCTACCGTTTAGACGCTTTGTTGCTTTTAATTAAAAAAGGCACGTTTGAAACCTCTTTTTTTAAATGTAGCCGCTTTTTTGATACGCTCTAGCTCTGTTAGTGTTGCTCGGATCAAAAATTTGCTTATAGTTGTCTCATCAGAAATTTTATGGGAAATATTTTTGTTATATAATATCTGTCGCTAGGACCTACCGCCTAGGAGCTATATTGGGTGAATGAAAACATTATGCTCCCCTCTCGGTCATTCCCGAAATTCACAGCTGTTTATAATTTAAGGACAACTTCAATTATATCTAAATAAACATAATTTATATTTTAAATTTAAAAAAAAATTTTAAACCTCAAAAATAAACAAAATTGTTAACGGTTATAATCAGAAGTAATTATCCAACTTAGTATACGGATAGGGGTTATCAATGGCTATGTTTGCACCAACCTCAAGTAAAAGCTGCGCTGGTCTGAAAACTAAAATTTAATTAACAAAAAACAAATTTTCATGTTCAAAAATGAAATAAAACTCTACATATACAGTTCCCTAACGCATCTTCCCTCGGAATTTTTAAATCCCACCTCTTCCACCACCTTATCTCCCTCCAGACGGATGCTATTTAATCATTTGGATGCTTTATAACGAATGTCATACCAGCATATTAAATAAAAAGACTTTTTCAATTCTTCTTATTATAATGTTTTCACTGTTACTCAAATATTTTATTCATTTTTGTCTGTTACCTCTCAACAAATATTATTTTTCTTCATATTTCACTAGGTCCAAATCCAAAATTTTCATGTTTCAATCAACTTTGTAAATAATATTTTTTTCCTTTACTGAATGTATATATGGTTTTTTATGTATACAAGTGTGTTTGTTTATACAGGGTGGTTTGTTTATCTCTTATTCTAAAAAAATAAATGGGTGTTACTAGATCAAAAATGTAGCAAAATGCCGCAGACCTCACCTTTCTGTTCCAATCCGTTGCAGATATAAGTTTAAGACTTTTTTGAGGAAACCACGTTTTTTTCCATAAAAGCTGTAATATCTCCATTTTGTTTAAATATTTTTCAAAGTTTGACCACATTTTCGAATTTAGCATTAAATTTTCTATAATAGCTGAGTACCTGTAAACTTGAATTTTACAAACTTGGTATCTAAAGATCAGCTTGATCTTCACCTTATTTGGGTAAGTCACAATGTTTTATATTACTTCAACGCTCACCGTTTTTCGAAAAAACTATCCACAAAACGTCAAATCTCACAAAAACACTCAAATTTAATCAGCTTTCGAATGACATGTTAAACGTAATGATTTTGTTTCAATTTCATGGAGAAATTCACTTTTGAAACCGAAAAAACATGGTGTTCTCATTTGGGATACAAATCAGTTACATGTGTAAATAAAACATTATGACAATCCCTTAATGAAAATGTTCATTTTAAACATAATAAATTCTTCATTCGAATAAAAAGGAAAGAAAAAAATTATTGTTTAATAGAAAACAAAAGAAAACTGACAATAAAGCGACACCAGATCAGAGGATCTTATGTTATTACATTTATCTATTTATTATTATTATTTAGGATTTATTTTATTAGATTTTCAATGTAATGTTTAAAATCCAATGTGATTTACCAGATGTGATTTACTTTTTATAATTCATTTGTTGTTATTCTTAAGGGACTTTGTTCCAGAATAAACTTTATTTTCTATTTATCTATAAAAGAAAGCTAGGAATAAAGGTTTAAAAATATATATCACTTTTCTATTAATTAAAAAGAGTATAATGAATGGTCCTAACTTTAAGAAAAAGTGGCAGATTTGTAAGGTTTTTTTTATTTATACATAAAAGAATATGAATAGAAAATTTATTTTTAATTAGTCCGGGCGCCGTTTTACAATGAATGAAAAATGATTTTGTATATCACAAAAAAATATTTAAAAAATATAACTTTAATTTAATACTAGTATTTCAAAGATTGACATAATGACCCCTTACAGATTTCTGCTTCACATCTTAGAAAACAGTACAAAAACATTTTTGTTAATTAAAAAAAAAGAAAAAAAACTCAAATGCTGATACTTTTATTTTTAACGATTTCCAGTTAGTTGAGTTTTATATCAAATTTTTAGTTGCATAAGTACAATAAAAATATATCGAACATGTATTTCAAAAGTAACACAACTCAAAAGCCTGAACTATAACATAATGTACTATTTGCAGTCTTGTGTGAAATATGGGAAGTGTACCTGATATTCTCTTTTAATTCCAACCGCAATTGAGATGTATCAGGTGCGATTTGAAATCAATTCAAAACAGTTTTGACATTTCAAAGAATAGTATTTGACTTAACCATGATGATTAATCAAAATTCCAGATTTTTTAGTTGTATCACGTGACACGCGTGATTTGTTGTTGTTGTGACATGAAATGTTGAATAAAAATTTCTTTCTAACTAAAATACCACAAGGACTAATATTAATTAAAATACAACATAAGGGTTTCTTTTTTTATTTCCTTTCTAGCCAAATTATTTCTAAAATAATTTCGGAATATGAAAATCATTTAGAAAAAAGAGAAAAACAATACTCTCTATGAATAAAAATAATGTTAAAGTCACTATTTTTATGTAAGGCTGTATATTGTAGTATATGTTATGTAAAAATATTTAAAAACCATAAAACAAAGAAAAAGTAAATCGTAAGTATATTAACGTCAGCATCCCGCTCTCATTAGTAATGTTTTTTAGATAATTTTAACAGATAATTAAGTTTTATTTGCTTATCGGCAAAAATGATATTTTCACGCATAGCAATACTTTTTAACCAGATTAAGATGCACAGACTAGGTGGTTGAATATTACATAAAAGCATAATTTAACATCCAATTTTTAATTTTAATCTACAAGTTGGTAATCCAGATGGAGAGAAAGAGACTATGTAGAAACTCTTGCGGATAATGGACTGCATTTTAAGTTCTTACAACCAAAGGCACATGAATCATATTTTTATATATGATATGAAAAAGCAAGGGTCCACATTTTGATTTGGTAATAATTTTTATTTATTTAGGTTAGATTTAAATTTCAAACCATTAAATTTACATAATAGTATAGATAACAGAACAATTGTTCATCATTTTTCACTGTTATGCTATTCTATAGGATGTTTTTCACCCAGATTATAATTGTATACTCAAATATGAACAAAATCTATTCCTTAAGATTAACAAAAAATTGTAATAAAATGGTGCTATTGAATGGCTACATTTATTTCGTTAGTTATCTTTGGCTGTTAGACATTGTAAACCCTACTAATTCCTTCATAGCGAATACCAAGCAATGTTGCTTATAAGAAAATAGTTCTATTATTAAAGAAGAATAAAATACAATTTATTAAAAAAAATTTGTTCATTAGGGAGATGAATCGATCAATACATCAATTTATCATAAAAAGTTTGCTAACGTCAGCGGTATCGAACGGTATCTAGAAATCGATTTTGGGTCATCGATTTTCGATACCGATACCAATTATTTTCTTATGAACCGGTGGAATCGAGAATCGAATTTGAGCATCGACACATCCCTAATACAAATTATATTTGCTGTTTATTAATTTATTTCTGGAATAATTATTGGTTTTTCAATACATCTAGTTTGGTCATATTATTGGGTAATGCTTAGCAATAGTAATCTATTTTTAAACCGAGATATCGGTGCTGAGAATCAAGAAATTTTGGTACCTGACACAACACTATTTTTTTTTAAATGTACATTTTTTTTTTACCCAGAAGCAAAAAATTGAGACAGCAAAATTGAAATTCGGTTTCAGTATCTCGATAAAATTTTAAAATCAATTAAGATAAACAAATTATACTTTTTCCAAGACTCATTCATTTTTCTCCTAATAACTAGACTCTCTACCTTATATTCAAGGGTTTTACATAATATTTAAATAATGGTACAATTTTATTAAACATTTTAAGGGCGCAGTGTGCTACAGTACACCATAATTCGATAGATTGTTTGGCCCCATCATTCAAAACACTAAATGAGGTTTAAAAACAATTGTAAAAAGGTAAGTAAATTATTTAATTTTTTTAACAGATTTATTCAATATTAGACCAATAAAAAAAAAAAAAGTGAATTTAAATGTTTTTAAATATGTATGCTTGTCCTGAAAACGGTTAGCAATATCATTGTATTTAATTTTGCTAAAACCTCTATTATCTGTGTTTCCATGTTTTTTATTGTTTAAAAAAAATTAACTTAATTTACCGGTCAATGCAACTAAAAATTTTTCAAGCTATATATTTCTACCTATCCTTTGATTAGATTTTAAAAATAATTATTATAATTTTAAAATTGTCCTTCCACTTACCTTAAACTCATTGGGGTGGATCGTTATTCGAAGATACATATAATGTTACCTAGGCCATTGGGTGTAATCCTGGACACTCAGCCGCTAACCGATAAAATAATTAAAACGCTGTTCACTGTTATATGGCCATCGGAGAAGTATTAAGAACTTCACCTTTCCCCCCTAACTCCTTATATCTTTATCTCTGTTTATGTATATATCAGACTTGGGTATTATTCGAATAGGGTTTTATCGGTCGACGCAGAGCAAATAATCCTTAAAACGTTACTCATTTTTCATTGCCTACAAGATAATCCTGTTATAACATCCCCACCGCGGCTTCGCTCGCTCTAATAAAAAACTAAGATAGTTTTTAATGATAGTTGAAGATTTATTAATATTATTACAATTATTAATAATAATATTATTAATATTATTAATTTTTTTAATTAATGAGTCACACTAGAATTTAGTCTTCTCTTGAAGCGGGAATGTAATATTAAAAATATTAATATTAATTAATAATATTATTTGTTTGTTATTAACGAGTAACAATAATAATTCTTACATGAGATAACGGACGGTTACAAATTATGACAATTTGATTTTTTGAGGTTACATATCGCACGTGTAGTTTTAAAGTGACACGACTCTAAAAACTGAACTATAACATAATGTACAATTTTCACAGTCTTGTGTGAAATATCGAAACTGTACCTGACATTCTCTTTTAATCCAAGCCGCAAGTGAGATGTATCAGGTGTGATTTGAAGTTAATTCGAAACATTTTTGACATTTAAAAGAATAGTATTTATCTTAAACATGTTGATAAATCACGAATACAGGGTTTTTTTATATTAGTTATCACTTTAGAAATACATGTACGATATTACCTATGGGAAACAACGAGTGCCAAGATACATTACAACGTTTTTGTAAGTCTGGCCTTGTGATTTGTTAATTGTAGTAGCGAAAGAAATTTTATTGGAAATTTTAATCGTTTCTATTGAAATGGTAGACAAGTTGGAATCATTAGGGTTTTGTGAATAAATGAGATGCCTCCAGTCACTGTTCCAAGTGAGAATTATAGCCTCAAAGATATTTTCACGCATAACTGTAATTTGTAACCTAATTTGACATCCAATTTTTAATATTAATGCATAAATTGGTAAGTGATTAAGGAAAGGAATAATTATGAATTTTGAGATCTCTCGTCAGAATTTAAAATATTGTGAAAAGATATCTTTAAAATACATACAAAGCCTAAAAACCAGACATTGGGATTTTTCAATATTTCGGGTAACAAGCAAGTATGCATTCGTTGCATTATGTCTCTAATTTACTATAAGAAGAAATGGCTGTGTTCCTAACTTCCACTATTCAGACCAAATTTATTGACTTAATTAAATCAGTTTAAAGTCAGAATTATTACGAAATCCTGAGCTCATTGTTGAATACCTAACAGCCGGCAATCATAATCTCCAAGAAAACAGTGATTTTTTTTTTTTTTTTAATTCTGATTCTGAAAGTAAATTAGAAGTTTGAAACTTTTTATTTGGTATTCAGTAAAAAAAAATAAAAAAAAGAACTAGTCTCCTGCGACCTATAAATAACTTAGATTATTTTTTACCCTATCACGAACCGACAATTTTAGTATCGGTTATTTGTAAAAGTAGAGGAAAGATCTTAGATACGAAAGAATATACCGAAGTACAAAACAATGTAAGATTATAACTAACTAAAAATTCTCTACTCATACTGTCAGACATATTACTTCACGAGGGAGGGGAAGGGCAGTATGCCTACTTATTTTCTCTACAACTTATTAAGCTACTGCGAATAAATAATAAAATAACTTAAATAATTTTGTATATTTTTTATTTATTTTGATTATAAACATTACATGAATGGTTCATTAACAACCCTATAATTATTCCTATTGAGGGAGGTAGATTGTGATATTTATTCACTAAAAATTATTCTTCTAAAACAATATGCGATGTATTATAGAATTTTTATGTTATAGGAATTTTTTAAAACTATAAATTATAGAATATCTCTCATATGAGTCCTGAAAACGATCATTAGTATTCCCAATCTAAAAAATTAAGCTCAACAAACATCTCAAATTTTATAAAAAATAAATTAATAAAAATAATTTTAAAATAAAAAAGAAAAATAATAATACAAAGTAAATTAGTCAACGAAAAGTTCAGCAAAAAGTCAACGAAGAGTTCGTTGACTAATTAACTTTGTATTTTATTTTTTTTTTCATTTTTAAATTATTTTTATTAAACTCAAATTTTAGGATTATGAACTCTAAAACTCTCAATAAAAGACACTGAATAAACTAAATTCAAAAATAAAATGTTTCTCGCGTTTTATTTCATATATTTCATTATATGGTCATCTCCTCCGGTGGCTAAGAGCCATTTAAAAATTTATTTTGTATTGATGGATTTGAACAACGTTTTCTTCTATCTTCTCTTCGAAATTTCACGCGGGATAAGAACAATGTAATAAGAATTTAGACTTTTTTTTTTATGTATTTATTAAAATTTCAATAAATATCATCAATCATTAATGACATTATACAAAAAAATACATTTAGTAAATGTGAAGATAACGATTGTAAATAACACAACAGTGGTTAAGGAATTATACAAATGTAGCTTTTCAATAGATGTTCTGTAATAAAAGATCACGATGCCATCTTTTTTTCAGACATCTCGGAATATCATAAACTAAACTTTACGTAGAACAAATGCAACCCCCCCTCCCTCCCTTTCACTTTATTTGAGGGATGAAGTTTGATTCCCGTCTGATTTGTTATTTTATTGCGAGGAAGAAAACTTGTTTCTCCAGGAGAAGATAGTAACACGAAGAATAACTTAAGTGATTTCCTGGAAAGTTCTTCTACATCTGTTAATTCGTTGAGAAACGTTTGGCCTGTTATAAAAAAAATGCCGTCGAAAACGAATCAGAGAATGAAGGAGTCGAAAATCAAACCGAATTAACTTTAAACGGATTTGAACTTGATGAAAATATCGAAATAGAGACTTGTTTTAAATAATTTTTCACAGATAAAAACGAAGTTTAAATTTTATACAAATTTCATCATGTTTAATTTTCTTGGGTTCATCAAATGTATGTACATACAATAAAACAGGCTTAGAAAAAGTCTTATTTTCTTGTTGGTCACGAACCTTAATGAAATGTATACTTTTTTTTCTTTTTTTTTTAAGAAAAGTTTTAATAAAAACCTTTTACTAACTGAACAAAAAGGGTAATCCACCCAGCTCTGTCTTGGTCCCTAGAAGATCGTTTATGAAGGATTTTACTATAAGTATAAAGATAACCAAAAAAATATGAATAAAGGTACGTAATTTAATTTTATATCAACAGATCAGATTTAGTATAATACAAAGGTGGAAAATACAAATAATACAAATAGGCAGATACTTCACTTATCTTAATCTTAACTTCCTACACACAAGCGCTTAGACTATGTCCAGCCTAGAGTATTTAAAATAATTCTTTCACATAGACCATCAATAAAGATCGATAAAATATAATACGTCTGGACAGAAACAAACATAACAGTTAAATAAATCTTCAAAAAGTCATAAGAAAATTTTCGATGTTTACATCTTTCATTGTTTTAAGCTAATATATTGGCGTCCATTTAGATTTTTAAAAAAACTCCATTTCTCCCTGACAGAAAAACAATAGATCATGGATATGTTCTTATGCTGCTTTTACATCTTCTGCTTCTGAAAAGGAAACTGTCGAAAAATTTTCGATTCGAGCTACTCAAGAAAGAAAATTTTTAAAAAAATGTCCAACATTTACAAAAATTTAGGCAAAACGTTATTTTTTCATCAAAACTAATATAGCTCCTAAACAGTATAGCCCAGTCAAATAAGGATATCACCTCGGAAATGAACCAATGAAGCTGAATTTTTGCATATAACTTTGTTCTTCTAAATAAGTGGTAAAAAGTCACCGTTCTCAGCACTTTAGCATCATTAGATATTCAAGGTCAAAGGTCACACAAATCAGTTTTTTTCAAATATCTCGATTTCTATGTATCGGGCGTCAATCACGAAGCTTACAAAACTTGTGTATAATAATATTCTCTATAATTTTGGTTGTATTAATTTTTTTTTTTGATTAACCGTTCTCGAGATATAGCGCGGAGAAGTAAAAGCAGGCACCAGTTTGGACAAACACTTGCTTCTAGTGGCTTCGACAAAATTTCTTGTTTCCCAGAAATATTGTCAGAAACAAAGTTGCAGAGCATTAAATTTGCTTTAATTTCATAAGTAGGTTTCTGGCACTTGAATCAAATATTTGACAAAAAGTGAGGTAAAAATATTTTCTCTCTATAATTATCGATTTTTTAATAACGTATATCTCGAACACCGTTGAGAGTTGGACAAATATGTATAGAAAAAAAAATATAGGAAATTTAATTAGCTTTAATTTTGAGCTGAACTTTATTTTTCTTGCGTCCACCGTTTTCGAGATATAATCGAAAAACCTTAAAATGGGACCTTCTCCCCTTCCCCCACCATAAACTGGATAGTCCCGCGCCCCCAGGGACCGGAACTTTTAGTTTATTTACCTTCTAACTACTCCTAACGAAGCTGTGAAGTCAAAAATTGTCGTATAATTCATGCACTCTACACTCCTCATTTCAGCACTATCACTGGGGTCGCGCTTCTCCGCGAAAACACGTTTTTGGTTAAAGCTCCGAAACTAATAGATCGATCCAAAATGTATTTTTTCTCATCTGAAAGCTGGTTAAATTTACTATAAGAACCCATATATTAAATTTTGAGCAAGTCCCATAAAATATCCATGTCAGCACCTTCAAAACCCTTGCTGTTTTAAAATTCAAGTTTTTTTGGCACAGTTTTTACTTCTTTTTTTTTTTATATATAATACTAATGAGTTACACATACCCTGGTTAATGTATATCGGAATGTAAATGCCTAAAAAAGAATGAAACTTATAGTCGACAAAATGAATAAATCAATAGGGTGGTATTTCATTATATAAAATTACATTGCTTTTGAATGTTAGAAATCTTGATGATTCTTAAGATGTATGATTTCAATTATTAAAATTTTCCAATTGTTACTGGATCTGGATGAAAAGGTGATTCTACAAAATAAGTTTAACAGTGATATTATGAATGGATTTATTTACAAACAAAGTTATTTTTTAAATTTTAATTTATTATTAAATAAAAGTATATCACAAATCAACAACTCTAAATAAAGAACTAATCTATACAAACAACTAATAATATAAAAAAATTATAAGAAGACACAATTAAAACTAATATAGATAGCTATCAGAAATGATCTATTATAAAAGTAGAGCTCTATTCTATTAAGTTATGTACACACTCATGCACATCTTCACTTTCTTCTCCAAGGCACTTCATTTAAGGCACCTCCACTGGATTTTATGCTAATATACAGTGCATATTTATTGTTCAAAAGGCCAGCCACACAGTTTGTGAAGGATTCTTATTGTTTTATTATTTTTCTTATAACAAGGTAACAGAACCAAGAAGTAGTCTTTGACTTGCTTAATAAAGACAATGCTATCTAAAGCATTGCTTTCATCAAGCATCATTATTCTTCAATTTCATTCATTCCTAAATTTCTTAGACCTACATGAACATTATCCTTCCAACGAGTCCAGGGCCTTCCCCTTACTCTGGTCCCATCTGGTGTAGGGTCAGGTGGGGAACAGTGTCACAAAAAAGCCATTTTTATTTATAGAAAAGAAAAATTCATCATCTCGTCTTCCAATTATTTACTAAAAAATCAACAATCTTTAACTTTCATATTAGGCTTGAAATAATATCAAAATTATACTTAGAAGCTACTTATTTTTTTAGTTATCAGAAATCACAAATTTGTCACAGTGTGTCCCAGAGATTGAGTACAGCGTAACAGCCATAGGGATACAGTAGAACAACAATAGGAATCACTAAACATACGTACATTATGTTCTAACAAACATGGTGTGTATGTTATAGCACTGCATAAATTATGTTCCATAACAATCATTTCTTTTTTAATGTAATTAGCATTATGAAAACCTAATTCCATCTTCTTTTTTTATTTTGGACTATTTTAGATGTAACACACCTAGAAAAAAAGTACATATAATCAAAGGAAACACAGCATAACACATTATGTTACACTGTGCCTCACACCCCACTGTTTGAAACAAAAATTTCTTAAAGTTATATTGGTTAGAAATCACAATAACTTTGTTTACTATTCAAAAACCTAAATAATTGAAGATTAAAGGGAATATATACTTATTCACAGGAAATCATCAGCTTTCCTTATGTGAATAAAACTTCACAGGCCAAATGTTTTACAAAAAATATAAGTTTGATAATTCTTCGGTGAATGTCAAATTGCAGTGACATCCAATGACAGATGTTTAAGATAGGAGCACGTGAGATTGGCAAACAAATATATAAACACTAAAGTCAAATTAAAAAAAGACAGAGCTAATTATGATGTTTGACTGTGCTCCTTGTTGCACTGTACCCCGCTTGACGCATTAATTATTCAAGCTTATGATAAAAATGAACAAGTATGACTAAAGAATTTAATCCCAATAGTACAAAAAAATGTAAGCTAATTTCAGATAATAATAAAATATAATGAGTTTAAACTATATTTTATTTATTTTATTCTTTATATCTTCATTTATTCCTCCATCTTCATTGATGCTCTATGAATTTTTTTTTTTTCATTTTTTATTATAATTTTTAGCATTGCAATGTTTTCATTTCCTTATGTCAATGAGTTTTACAAAAACTGGCCAAGAGAATACTTTTAGCCACCACTCAAAAAGGCTTAAATAAAGAACATAATAAATCAATAACATGTTATCTAAAAATATCAAACTTCCAATATAGATAACAATAATTGTAAAGGCATAATAGAGTTAATCACAGTCAAATTATTATAATATCAAAGTATCACAGTTAGGCATTTTCTTCACAAGTGAAATTCTGTTCATCTTCTACAGTATTTTCACAGCTGTCAGAACTTCTAATATCAGAATTTTCTGCAGGTTTGTATAAGTAGGAACTGATACTGACAAGAAAGAAAGAAAAATAAATATATTGGTTATGAGAAATAAATAAATAAATAAAAAAAGTACTCGTTGAGAAGAGGGATTCATACTAAGAGAGGTTATTGTATTTTTACTCATTTTTTGTTTGTAATTAGTACCTTCTTACGACAGTGGAAAAGCTGAAAAATAATAAATTGGGAGGAAGAGAAGATGCAGCAGTTATGGTTGTTTGTATGTTCACAATTTAGATGATCCATGAATCAAAAGATAACAGATAAAAAGAATAGTGTAGCCCCCTCCCAATAACTTAATAACAGTAACAAGCCTTGAAGTAGCCTTAAAAATTAACAGTTTAAGTGCCAAATTGAAACCCTATTCTCAACTAGTACAGTAAAATATCACAGTAAAGTTAGTTCATCATTATATGTAGAACAATGTTTGATAGGTCCTAAGATTTTAAATGTATGCAACATAGAAAATTATCTCAATCAAGTTTTTAATTTAAAACCTAAATTATAAACAATCATAGAATTAGACAATAGAATCATATTGGAACTTTTTTTCTAATTTTATTTCTAATAGGTATTAGTATAGGTGAAACAGATTTAGAACCTGAAAAATAGTAATTTTTAGTTTAAATAATATCAACCGACAATGTGGCAGCAATAAGAGCCTAAAGTACCAAAGGCCCTTTTTGTGGAAAACATTCTAATCTCTTCTATATCAATTCAAGATGGTTGTGTAAAAATTTCGATTCAATAAGTCGATAAAGTACTAAAATATAACAAATTTTATAACTTTGTCTTATGGGGCCTTCTTGCAATTCATGGTTCTTGAGCTTCCTTTGAGGCATTTAGAAAGTATTCCCTATAGAAAGAGTCACTAGCAAGCAAAAACAAACCGCCCTTACTTCGAAAATGCTACTTTGACTATTAAACTGCAATGCAATTTGTTTCCTAAATATTATAGGAAAAACACAGGCAAACCCCGAATGTAAAAAAAATTGGAAGTAATTGCAGAGGATCCTTCCTGAATATAATATCCACAAATCAAAAGTTAAAAGATACAAAACACTGTAAGAAAATCACATTTCTGGTACAATGTCCAGCCTTCAGGAACCCACTAAAGATTAAATTGACAAATATGTTCTAATAATAACAGTAATAATAATAAAACACAGAAGAATATTGATTTTACTTTTTTTTTAATGATTGTTTGTATTGTTTTATTTCAAGAATTTAGTTTTTGGCCGAATAGTTGCCTAAAAATTAGAAAGTGAAAAAACCAATGCAAGACCAATACAAAATTATGCACAAATCATTAAAGAATTTGAATGCTCATAGATGGGATGTTACTTTTAGTGTATGGATCCTTTTTGCAGCCACATCTTCAATTTATATTTCCCCTATGATAATATTGAGTAAATTTTGGTATGAATCAAAACATGTACATTTTTCGAGTACATAAATTTTCTAGAATTGAAAAAAAAAACATTTTTTGTCTAAGATATAATGAAAAAGATGTAGGAACAAAAAAGTGTCTAACAACCAATTTCCACAACCATATTGGATGAAAGCTCACTTGTGAAATCTGTAGACTTTTCTAAATTTGTTCTACATGTAAAGATAAATTAATCTAGAAAATTTCAGCTTGTTATCTAACCAGTAAATCCTAAATTTATTAGACTAAAACCCATCTTGAACAGCCTATCATGAGGAATAAAACTGACAATTTTACTTTTACTAGAAAAGGTAAAACGGAAAGGAGAGCTAAATTATCCAATTGTACTACTTCAAAACTTTGTAATTGGTTAATATTTCTCTACTAACCAATTACAAATCTTTTCTGTTTAACTAGCATTACCTTGTTACTTTCACTATAGTTCTCTATGAATCTTGAAACCTAAAACATTAAGGTGTGTGAAGAGTTTCACCACCATCAATGATTAGCGAAAAACCAAAAGATCGATTGAAGAAACTAATTCAAAAATAAAAACAGAAAAAATTATTGCAGTTTGATGCACTAATAACAAACCAATTATGATAACATCCATCAAAGCTGGTTGGACTTGGTTTGTTCAAGAATATCTAAAAATAACATCCCTCAGATTACTAATTTTGAATGAAAAGTAATTGGTATTTTACAACAAAAAGATAATGCGGTTAACATAGATGGTAAATTTTATCATATTATGTTAAACAGCAACAAGATTCAATGTCATTCCAACATATCTACATTTTTGAAATGTAAAAAAAAAAAAAAATAATAACAGTTTTTCTTATATTAATAATTATGCTGTCTGTGTGCATTAAGTTAATAAAAACATTAAATGTTTTTTTATGTTTGTTTTAGTTATGTATGAACATTTTATAGGATGTGAGCATAAAATGTCTTCATTGATTTGGTTATTCTTGATTGTAATAAAAAAGGCACTGTTTGGATATAAATAGATTTTTCACAGAGAACTTGGATTAACCTAATAAATGGGTAAATGCCCAGAAGTTATCTGGTTAAAAAGGGTTTTATCCAATAAATAATCAAAAAAATAATCATTAAAATAATATTTAGATCCATAGTAAATTATGAAAAATAAATTATATAGTATTAAATTAAATACCTGAACAAGATCATAACAAAAGTATAGCAGCCAAAGCTGACTAAATAAAATGCACCAGGCATTGTTTTGGATGTTAAAGAAAATACATGGTTGTAGAGATAATTCAGAATGAAAACTACAAATATACCCAAGATAGATCCCAATCCAAGGAATACACCTGAAATAGTAAAATAATTATGTGATTTAAAATACAAACAGAAAAACGGTTTTGTTTTTTTTTGTTTTTTATTTTCAATTAGCAAACCTAATTCATCATTTCTTATACATTTGGTGATTATGGATGGTGGAATTGGAAACAGATTTAGCCTCATGATAACTAATGGAGCACCTAAAAACAAAATATAACATAATCTATTAATAAATAAATACTGGAAATTTAAGTACACATGATTAGTGCTTTATTTTCATTTCTTACTTAAAATTAGGAAAATTATAGAGTTAGCTAGTGCAGTTGACAAGGATGCTAAGGCAGTCAAAAACGATGCTAAAATTCCAAATTTTATATCTGACCATTTAAAGACTTTCGTAAACAAGACAGCTGTTACAAATGATCCTGGAAAAAAATGGAATAATATAAATCATATATGTCCATAAATAATAAAGGCTAAAATATGCTTAGGTGATCAGATATCATATTTTAGAGGCATGTACTGTTGTCCTGATGAATGCTTACCGAACACAAGTTTGTCCCATTTTAGTTTGTTTGTTTGTTTTAGTTTTATGGGGTATAACAGCTCCAGTTATCAATGCCAGTTATTCTTTTTTTATTATATTTTTATACATATATTCTAGTCTTTAGTTTATTTTTATTTATATTTTTTATATAAAATTCTTTTCCAGTACCTACTGATAATGTATGTCATATTGTTATAAATAAACCATTTGATTTCAGACATTTGAACACTAATTTAATGGTTTTATTGTTATCTCCCAGGACTGTTGGAAGATCAATGTTTAATCCTAAACTGTGTTAAAGTGTGTCATGAAAAATGATCATTCCTGGAAAATATTGGTTAATTTTCGGTTTAAACTTACAGTATTGGCATCTGGGTGGAGCTTATTTTGTGAAAAGGTAGGAGCGTGCCAATCTGGTGTGGCTTATCCTGAGTCTAGTCATTAAAACTTCCTCCTTACGACATTGGCGGCTGGATGTATTCCAGGGTTTGACATTTTTTTTTTTTTTAATCTTCCTCAGTCAGTTCAGTGAGCTCTCATCCCACATGGACTCCCACCCATCATTGATTTCATTTTCCAGTGGTTTTTGTATGTCAGATGGAGTTAGTATAATCTTACCCCTCCCCGGCATTACAAGAGCCTCCCTTGCAGCTCAATCAGCCAGCTCGTTTCCTACAATAACCACATAGCTTGGGACCCAAATAAAATTTACTGTTATATCTATATTTTTTAGTGTGGATAAATAGGAGTGTATGAGATTTTGGGATGTTTCAGGTATATACAATCGAGACCTTTTTGTGAACTCAATGAGTCTGTAATTATAATTATACTATAGCAAGTGAGAGTCATGAAAAAGTGGAATGCTGTTGCTATTGCGTGCAGTTCAGCAGTATAAATATTGCATAGTTAATGAAGTTTTATTTTGTAAGTAAAATCTTTAGTTATGAAAGATGATGAAGCTGATTGGTCTGATTTTGAACCATCGGTATAAATTATAAAGGATTCCAGAATGTTATTAAGAAGGTGAGAGAAAAGATCTATGAATTTAAATGGTTCGGTTTTTTTTTATTTTTTTTAAGGTATTTAGTGAGATCAGGAACTGCTTAAGGCACTGGTGGGTCCAGGGATCATTTTAGCATAATTTGTTAATGTATTTCAGTAATATTTTGTCAATAGGTTATATTTTGAAATATTTTATTATTCCTTTTAAAAGCCATAATAATAGATCATGCACAATTAAAATAATAACACGGATAACTGGTAAATTTCAGCTGAATTTTTGCTTTTTGAATTCTTATCTCCCAAGGAATCAGCATGAGATCGAGAATAAGGCATATATACATAGATATTTACCATCAATTGCTTTCATGGTGGCTGGCTCTCTTATCTAAGAAGATTTTTGTAATTTTATTACATAAAAAGAACATGCACACCTCAACTTTTATTAACATACCAAGTAATGCCACTGCAAAATGATAAGTGCCATAAAGGGTTCCCTCTTTTACAGTGAAATGAAATCTCTGCTGAAGGTAATAAAATGCCAGACTGTTTTCAGCTGTAAACACAAGTGTAACAAATGAATAAAAAAAATAAATAAATAATTTAAAAAAAATATATATTCAATTGATGTACTTATGATAGTATATAAGGATTAAAACTGTAAGAAATTGATTAAGTATTTGCCACTTCTCTGATATTTAGTTAATTTGAAGACTAGTTTCAAATGCTAAACATTCACCTTCAGTTTTAAAAACATAAAAGCATGAAAAATATTAACTGTTTAAATTAATATAATAAATATCCGTAAATGAAATCACTTATTTTTTTTAATACTTGTAGGTTTTTAAAACTTAAGATGAATGTCTAAGATTTCAAACTAGCCATAATAATAAAAAAAATATCATATCAGCATATAGTTAATTAACTGCAAAAAATAATAATAATAAAATAAAATAACATTAAAAACATTACATAAATATAAATAAATAAATAATAATTAGTTTATATTGCCCTTTGTTCAACCAATGCTATTAAACTTCATAATTTTTTTAAACAAGAATATTTTTTAAGTTTTCTTATATCACTAACAAGTTGAAATGGCAATAAATATAAGATTTGAACATACAAATATCACAAATCAATTTGTAGAGATAAGAATTAAACAGGTCACTGCTTCATAGAAGTTATTTATTACATTATAAAATAACTTTAGTACATAAATGCTGACTTGAAAGTTAGGGATACAGCTGCAGTACTGGAACTGGTAAAGATGAGGAATCTGGAAGAGAAGAGAGGGATAAGTAAGGATGGCATGGTTAGGTTAATATGGTGCAATATAAGTAATAATAATAGGAACTAATAGTGGTTTATGGTAGGAGTGGATAGGACAATATATATTATATATATACATGCTGTTCGGAAGATCGTTGGCCAAAAAGGTATCTCGTATAGGGAGGATCATTTTGAACTTATTTAAGATAACTTACCTCTATTTTGTTTATTCGGTTCACTGACCTATATACAATATCTTTTTTTTTTTTTTTTTTTTTTTTTTTTTTTTGCTGAAATTACTAATGCATTGTCTATGTAAAAAAAAAAGATATGATGCAAAAAACAAATACCGAAAAAACGGGAGATCGTTAAGCTTTGTTAAAGGCAAAAAAAATTATGAACTTCAAGTTCAGGTTCAATAAAAAAAAAGCGCAATAGCCAAATCCAAATTATTTAAAAAAACTTCTCTAGTTCATTACTCTTTTAATTAAAATTAAAAAATACCATTTGCAGGCACGCAGCACATGTAGTTTTTTTTTTTTATAAAGTAACAAAAGGGCGCCACCAGCGCACACTGACAATAATAATGTTTCGAATCATATTTTTTATGCAAAACGTAAATAATAGTTGTGTTTTTTTACAGCATAGGTTAAACTGCATACTTTCTCTTTCTTTCTCGGAATGTGGATTTTATCAGAGTAAACTTTATCTACATTTTTGTAAACAAAAATCAGGGAACAAAATTAAACAAATTTTAAATTATTCATAAATTTAATTTGTAGAGTATCACAGGTATTGGTCAAAATGATCTCCACTATTTCTAATACAAGCACGATATCATTTTCTTATTTATGTGGTGGTTGTTCTTAAAATAAATTTTTCCTTCGTTATGGTAAACGCGGCATTGATTTTTTGAATAAGTTGTTGTTTCGAAAAAAATTCTTCATTATAAAACAAATCTTTGGCATGGCCCCAGGCGTAATAATTGAGCGGCGTGAGGTCTGGAGACCGTGCTGGCCACTCAATTGGACCCCCTCTTCCTATCCAGGATTGTGGGAAACAATTGTTAAAATATTCCCTTACAGGTAAGGTGTAGTGGGCTTTTTCAAAACAACAACTTATTCAAAAAATCAATGCCGCGTTTTTTTTTTTTTTTTTTTTTTTATTTGGCCTTTAACAAGATTTAACGATCTCCCGGTTTTTTGGTATTTGTTTTTTGCATCATATCTTTTTTATTTTACATGGACAATGTATTAGTAATTACAGCAAAAAAAAATGGCGTTGATATATCAGTAAACAACGGAGTTATAAGGCATACATTTTTTGGATTTGGCCATTTTTACAAACAAAATTCATGAAAAAAAAACCCAGTAAGACTTTGTATATAGGTAAGTGACCTTAAATAGGTTCAAAATGAACCTCCCTACCCGAGATACTTTTTTGGCCAACGATCTTCCGAACAACCTGTATATATTAAACACCCAGAACAACCTCAATTAAAATAAAATAATAGCCAACTCACCTCCAAACGAAGAGGACACAATTGACCCACATAGGAGCATGAGCCAGATCACAACAATGTTAGGTCTCCACTTAAAAAGTCCCCGCAGCTGTTCAAGCGCACTCCTCCTCTGTACTTGCCCCCTCTCCATTCGAACTTCTTCAACAAAAATGAAGATGAGAAGAAGCGTCAAAAAGTGGAGCATTATACCAGTTGCCAGCACCCATTTGTAACCTACAGCAGCCAAGAAGAACCCACTTGCAGATGACGATATCAAGGAAGCCAATAATATTGTAGTCATAAAAATCTGAAGCCTTGAGGATAAAAAAAGAAACAATATAGTAATTCAAGAATTCAAATATTAAACATGAAATTATATAGTATCATTATATAGATCCTGTGTTTCTTTTTCCCAGAGATTGTCCAGAAGAAATTAGTATAGATTGGCTGGAGTGAAATGTTACTGAGCAAGGTTATGTTTAAACCAGGATTTTCAATAAGGGAAGAATCTTTACAGGTCTTCAAGAATCTTTGTAGGATTCAAGCTGCCCTTGCTCAGGCCATCTAAACATTAAAAAATACTGTGTCAGATATATTATTAAAGATTATATGAAAAATTTTTTATTAAGTTAAATCTCTACAATATGAATCGAATAGAATAGATATTAAACAGAAATATGGGTTATTTACTACAATAAATTTTGAAGTAATAGGTTATACTCGTATTTCAACAGTTCTGAATAATTCTAAGATGAGGACCCGTATTTGATAAGAATTTCTTTTAAATGTTTAAGTAATAATTACTTATATTTATGATTTAAGAAACTACATGTAAACTGAGAAATGTTATGTCTTTATGGCTATTATGTGTTTTTTAAACATTTATATACAGTGTCAAGTGGCGAACAATGTAACAAAAAATCATTTATATTTTTAGAAAAAAATATTTATTATATTGTGTTCTAATTATCAATAGTTTTTAACCTTCATATTAGTCTTAAAAAATACTAATTATACTAAGAAGCTACTTATGTTTTTAGTTATCTGAAATCACAAATTTGTTACTGTGTGCCCCAGGTGGGGGGTACATAAAGCATAAGCAAATTTATAATCGTTTAATAAGCAAATGATATCTGTATCGAGGAGGCATCGATGTAGTGTTTTATATTTTGATATTATCTTATTTCCACATTATTATTTTCTTATTTCTATATATAACAGAAGTTAATATTAGTTTGAAAACGGATTCAGAAATGAAGGATATAACCTTCCACGTCGAAAAGTAGCGACTAAAACATCGAAATAAATCGGAACAAGGTTAGAATAAAAGGGTACTCTGGGGGCGTGAAGGGGTGGAGCGCCTTGCTGATACAGATACCATAGCAACTACTACTATGGCTTGCAAGTAAGACTCTCTTGAGATATCGGAAAACGTGTAAAACAAATAAGTGTTCAGTATCATATATATAGATAGACTAAAAGTTTACTATTTATAAACAATCTTTATAAGTACCCAGTAGTTACAGTTGGTATTTTGTTTCTCCTATTCACTGTCCATATTTTACAGTAAGTCAAATACCAAACAAGATTTTCGTAATGTGTTTAAACCAGGACATTTAACCCTTTTCAGGTCAAGCTTACATATTTAAAAACATTTAAATTCACTACGAAACGTGACAATTTATGGTACAGGAAACATCACGCGTTAAAGTTCTTGGAAAATAAATTAGTTGGGAAGAATATTAGGCCCAAAAAAGGATGAGCACACTAGAGACAGCTAAGCTCTATGGTATGTCCCGGAGTTACTTGATCAGAAGATCTTAACTATATGTTAAAAATAAAAGAGTCTTTTATTATTAAATCGTAAATAATTAAACACTTACATGCTACAAACAAAAATAAAAAATAAATAAAAGTTTTGATTTGGCTAAAAAAAAAAATAATAAAAAAAAAGTGTGCTCTTGAACTTCACTAACACAAATACCCTCGTTGGATACTACTAACTAAAGCTAGTTAGCAGCAGGTTGGGCAACCCCAGCGCTCTGAATGGAGGTTGAGTTCAATCTGCAAAAAAAATATCGTGTTTAGTGTATTTTCACTGCAAACTCGTACTAATTTAAATTCTTGTAGTTTGTCTTAAAGGACATTTACAAACTAAGTAAATCAGCTAAATACAAAAGCTTTTTTCATTTTAATATTAAAAAGTCGTTTAGTCCTAAAACGTTTATGCGCTCTTTGAAAGTTGATGTTCACTCAATACGTGTTAGCCATAGGAAAAAAAAAAATAAATAATAAGCTCAAAACACCTTGCATATTGTTCAAAATTTAGAAAAAAAAAAGTATAGATATCTTGATCCGAAAGTGAAAATTAGCTGTTCAGTGGATTCCCCCCCAGCGTGTGTTTGGTAGCTGGTCTTTTGAAAAAAACTATACCAAACAGAGAATACTTTGGAATTGGAAGCACAATTTTAAAAAAAAAGTATTAAAAATAAAGTGAGTTAATATCTTGTTTAACAAAGATTTAGATTTGCTTTATTCCAATAGAACGAAAATGTTGCTAAGACCACTTTTTCCGAGTTTTTGACAAACAGCTTACATACGAATGCAACCCTTTCCAAAAATGTTTCTAAAAACAATGATTGTACTTAGGATTATTATTGTTTGACTCTGATTCATGTTGACTAGCGCTATAGTCCCGGCATCTGTATAATAAGTCAACACATGAGCATTTTTACCCCGGAAGACACATACCATACAAATTATTGATATATTTTTTATATTTTGCTAAGAAAACATAACACGAACCCATCAATGTGTATGTGGCCCCAGAAATCAGAAATCCAAAAACACACACATTTCAATTGATCTTACCCACTAGTATGTTACGAATCGAAAATAAATAAAACCCATACAATTTTATATGTAAACAAACTTTTTTAGGTAAACACCTTAATATGTGCCAATTACATTTTAAAATTACTTTTCCCCGATGTGCTTTAAAAAATTATTTATAATTATTATGGTATACTGCAATGGAAAAATTACCTATCCACGAGACTTGGGAACAATGAAATTACCTTATATTACGGTAAATTCTAAAAACATTTCACAAGGGAGCCAGTTATAAAACTGATTTTATTCATCAGTCATTGCTTAATTTTATTTACGATTTTTACAGTCAACTGATGTAAAATTATTGATTTTCAAAGTTGAATTCGAACAGTTTCTTAAACTACATTATAGTAAATATTATATGGGTGCGTACTCTTTTTCATTATCAGATATTTTCTTTTCAGTTTTCCTTTTTTCCTCGTCTTGAAGATACGCGGAGAGTCTTTTTTGGATCTTAGAACTATTTATATAATAAAATATCTACGTCCATAGATTGTCTTCTTTGTTATGTTCTATATCTTTACAACGAAGAAAATTGACCGAAAATACAATTTGTTCAACAGGAAATATTTTTAATTGTTATTGGATTTTCGCGGAATATCTTTTACCTGGTTTCTGTACTATCGGATTAACTTCAATATACGACAATGCTACCCAAATTTATATAGGTACAAGGTAAAACATTTACATAAGCATTTATATATGTAAATTTATATATAAAGTAACATAGGTATCTATCGGCTAGGTAACTTTTGGAATTTATTTGGAATATTTTATATAGTATTTGTACCCAATTACATAACCGGTTGAAAAGGAGTCAGAAATGTTGAGACTTCCTGCAGTAAGTCAAACAATTTTTTTCTCCTACTTTGAAAATATAAATAGGACAATAACTCCTTGTTGCTTTAAATGAAACAATTTATCACAACTATAAGTTACTAGTGCAGCTATTATCAATTCATGATTTTTCAGATTTTTCGGATCTTCAAAGGGATAGTAAAAGTTTTTTTGTTGTTTGTTTTTTTAATATATTTCATTACTATGGTTGACATTCAACTTGTAGGACCGTTCAAACGCTTCGAGTGGAAATTAAAGTTACAAATTATTGTAGCTGGCACCTGTTTGTTCCTAATAATTAGTCAGTCCTCAAAAAGGGCATGTTTTTCCTATAGATACCGCAATAAAATAAGAATTGCATAAACACAAATGTTGTTTTTTTCTATTTTGGTAATAAATAGACAAATAGAATATTTTAATTTATCAAAATATATATTAAAACTTGAAATCAGCTTCTTTCAATTTCGAAAAAATTTAACTTAATCCGATCACTAGCAGAGGTACTGATAACCCAGTCGCATCACGCCAGTAGCCGAAGGCTGCGCTAGCAACGGCGGAGCAGATCGACTTCAAGACGTTCTTCGTCGCGGCTATTTCTGTTTAAGACAGTCAGATATTTTTTTTCCCGAGAAATATCAGTTAACATGCAAAATATAACTCCTACCAATAAATTTATTTATCAAAAATAGATAGATTTTGTATGATAACAAATAGAACAGAGTGGAGTTAGGTGATTTACGATATTAATTTTTAACATGGTACATGTTTTAATGGGGACTAACTCGGTTTCAAGAGTGTAACCGTCCGTCCGTTAACACATAACAATTATTTTATAGTTACTCCTTAATAAAAAAAAAAGCTACTAGGTCACACTAGAGTCTAATGTGAATTAATATTGGAGATAATTCGGGGACTTTGATAAACACAAACCACAGGCGGCAATTTTTTTAATTTTAATTTTGCATTGAGAAAGATGGCAGTGGTGAATACTATAATTGGAATAATTGGATACACAATATAACAGTGATTTAAAATATCGATTTATTGCGTATCGAAACCCATCCCAAGTGGAGCCTATTACAATAGATACCAATCGTCCGGACACTCGGTTAATCCGGATGGGCTAAGATAAAAACTAATATAAATATAATTTGTATTACTTTAAATATTTTTACACAACTCTGAATTATGAAATGAATAAGGATTTTGGAGTAAAAGCAAAGTTGATCTTCTTTAAACAGTTCAGAAAATAAAAATTCATTATAAAAAAATAAATAAGTAAAATGACTTGAACTATTTGTAGTGTTTCAATTTAACTTACCAGATATTTCAGCTAAGATTGTAGTATCGTTGCAGATAAACTCATTGACGGATGGTTCTACCCATGGACTGCAAGCCTTCTGCTCTATGAGGTTTCCGACTGCTGAGTAAGACACCGAAATGGCCATCAAGCTAGTCACAGTTGGTAGCAACACGTTCATACCCTCCCATGAGATCATTTTCAATTTCCTCTAAAACAAAGAGTTTATAATAATTCTTATAATTCTTTGTGTAATTATAATGATGATCATTCTTAGGCATTGTATGATCGAGTGATTGATGCATTGTGAATTTATTGGGTCGTTTAATATAAAATGCCCGTTTTTATTATTTCAGGAATTCAATGTTGGATTAGAGGACTTCTGTTGTTTACTACAATTCTCTCGGTTTTACAGATTATAATGAGCCGTTATCAATTCTCTCATTTTTTATGACATTTACTAATACTCCTATTGATCGCACATTGTTTAATATACCATCAAATACAACCATGGAAACACGCGATATTCTCTATGTAATAATATAATTCTTATAAATTCTGATGTATTATATTTATATTTGACGTTTGCAAATGAATATTAAAAACAGAAATAAACTCTAATTACATTTAAAATATTTATAGAAAATATTTAACACGAACTTGGATTCCTAAATGGGTTGTCTAAAGTTAATTTTCTGCCATTCCTGCGGGAATGATCTCCTCATTCCAATCGAGGCTAGAAAAATAAAAAAAATGTTCATAAACAGCTATTTTGAATATTTTAAAATGCACTTCTGAAATAATAAAGGCTAGAGATAAAAAGGTGTACATCTAAATCTATATACTAAGATTTACAAATAAACAGATCTAAATAAATAGAATAGATCTAAATAAATAGAATAGATCTAAATAAATAGTTTTACAAAGCTATAATTGAAATTTTATCTTTATGATGGATTACATCTTATGATTGCCAAATGATAAAGACATCTCATAGAAATGTTAAATATACCAGACCTACTCAACATTAAAAAAAAAAATAATTTTTTCACTTTATTTTTTTTGTTATTAGCTAATAATTTGTAACTAACAATTCGTAGTTTTTTTTTTGTTTTTTTTTTTAACATTAAATATTCTTATAATTCTACGACATATATTTTTTGATATAGTGTAAGATGGCAATAAATCTTGTTGAAACAATGCAAATTAAATTATTATTGAGGGTTTTTCATAATGATTTTCTAAATACAAAATGGCTAGTATTATATAACTCCCATATAACGTTTCCGCTCTATGCGATTTCCTCCATTAATTGCTCTTTTTTTCAGAGTCAAGGTCCCCCAGTGGGGAATTTTCACAATATAGTTTATTGTTCGTACGCTTCCGTTGAAGGATTCGATGCATTTCTTGTAATGGAATTATAATTTTTTTTAATTAAGGATTCGAAATAAAAGACAGAGTACCGAAAAAAGTGATTATTATTATTAGGGATGTTTCTCGATCTAATTAATTATATAGATAACTAAAATGGAATATAAAACGTATTCAATCCTTCCAATTATAAGTCCTTTACACTATTGTAAAACCTTCCATATAATGTCTCCAACAAAACCTTGCATAATGAACTCAAAATACATTTTGTCAGGGCCGCCGAGAGCCAAACCGGGCATCAGGGCAAATACAATTACCCAGACACTTTAGACCCCCACTCCCAACAGTGGTCACCTTAGCCCGGGCCCCGG
This sequence comes from Euschistus heros, assembly GCA_003667255.2. Classification (NCBI taxonomy): domain Eukaryota; kingdom Metazoa; phylum Arthropoda; class Insecta; order Hemiptera; family Pentatomidae; genus Euschistus; species Euschistus heros. The sequence continues at coordinate 504,934 of RCWM02000228.1, forward strand.
AGAATACCCCCCCCCCCCTTGTGTCCCTCACTATCCGCGAGCTTGCATTTAGTCGTTGGCCAGTAGCATGACGTTATTCAACTGGCCTCCTCCCGGAAAAGAAAATCGTGGGCCTTTTAGTTTATTAGGTTTCTTTTTTTTTTTAATACGAAAACGAACTAACATTAGCTGCTGTTAGTTACTGCTTTGGTTCAATGTTCTGTTCAGTTAATATTAAACATCAATGGCTTTTTTTTTTTTTTTTTTTTTTTTTTTACATAATTCGCTTACATGTTATCTTTATTCGCAGCTCTCAAAAAGTTGATCCTTTATATCCCATGATCCCAGTTGATAGTTTTATCTTCTCATATATATATATATATATATATATATATATATATATATATATATATATATATATAGTTATGGAAACCCAATGGTATTAGGGATAATAAACAAATGTACGATATCCCCTCTCCTAGATAACCCTATAAAAAGGCCACCTCCACCTGGCCTCGGGGACACTCTGCTACAGTTACACGTAGGACTCACAGATGTTCAACACGAAGTTTTTGTATTAAGTTTTAAATTGTGTTTTTTCTTGATATAATGTATGTAATTCTCAATAAAACCTCTTTTTTAAAAACTGAGTCCCGCGAACCTTTTTATTTAGCTGGCGCCCGAACGGAGGGACTTTTGGAAGCGTTAACGTAACTTCGCGGCAGTTCTATCTTATTTCAGGTACAGAACAGCGAGACCTCTTTCCATTGGCATGAGAAGATTGGGAGCTGAGTATTAGTACATCAGCAGATCTTCAAGTCTTTGGGAGCGCTTTGGTATTCCAATACCTTGACCAAAAGGACCTACAACCTCTTGCTAAAGAATCGACGGGAAGGAGCTGAAGGGAGCGTCATCGAGAAGACGTCGAAGACATCGAAGACATCGCTGTATCAAGAAAAAGTATAATTAATTTTATTTTTATTTTTATTTTTAAGTAATTTTGTAATTTAGATATAATTAGTATAATAAGTATAATAATTTAAAATATTAATTTAGCATTTTTATGAATATATTAGAAGAAAAATTAAGCAACTTAAAAATAACTGGTTCTACGTTAGTTAAAAAAGAAAATAATATGGCTCTTGAAATTAAAAATCACGATTTAGTATTAATCCCGGAATATGACGGAAATCCGTTACAACTAGTTGATTTTACCAGAAATAGTGAATTCTTATATAATTTATATTGTAAAGATGATAATACCCATAAAAATACAAATCAAGCCAAATTAGTTTTAACAATCTTAAATAAACTAACTGGAGAAGCTAAAGTCGCCGTACATGACAAGGAATTTAATACAGTAAAAGAAATAATAAAATTCTTAAAGAAAAAATATCAGGATACGAGAACTAGGGAACAATTAATTTCAGAAATTTTAAATACGCGGACTTACCATAATGAGAACCCACTCGATTTCTTAGAACGACTGGGCCAAAAAAGATGCGATTTATATGCACGAATTTACTCAGATAATGAAATATTAGACAAACAGGACGAAATGCATAGGTATGACAAACAAATATCCCACCACGCAGTACATAGTTTACACCCAGCACTAACTGACTTTATTTACCATATCAAATTCGATTCATTAGAAGACTTAGAAGAAATACTCAGAAACAGCGCGGCTCACATCGTACATAGAATTTATGGCGATAAAAAACACCAAAAAAATCCAGTTCAAAATAATTATAAAAATAAAGAGTACAGACCAAATTTTAACAACCACCATGATTATCAAAATTACCGACCCCATCAGTATCACCGCGAGCAATATGCGTCCTATAATAATCCTCAACACTACCGACCACAACAGTATCAGTATGAACAAGGTCCAACCTTTAATTCTTTTAACAATAACAATCAGCATAACTTCCGGCCACAACAGCGAGCAATTGAATATCAAACACCGATTTATAATCAACCGAGGGACACCCAGTCGCAACATAAATTTTTTAATAAACCACCCTCCAGAAATTTCAGGCAAAATTATCAACAACCCCAGGTAGATTCAAACACAGTTTCGATGAGAACCGTTTCTAATAGGGTACACACAATAGAGGAAGAAAAAGATGAAAAAATAAAATTATTATTAGAACGCATAGAATCATTGGAAAAAAGACAGGATCATTTTTTAGAATTAGGCCCAAGCACGAGCAGACCTCCGGACCAGATATAAATAATTTAAATTCTAAACAGACCGGTGAACATAAGCAAATTGAAATACATGACTTAAATTTAAATAATTGACCAAATTTAATTGACAGTATGGGGAATAAATGGCTAATTGATACGGGTGCCACAAAAAATTATATACACCCCGATCACATTCCACGCTTCTCGGAAATTTCTAAAGAGGATTTTGCGATAGGAACCCCTACGGGAAGGGCGGAAGGATCACAAAGCGTGATAATTGACCTAATGCCCCTGATAGGAATTAATCAAAAAGTCAAATTTTTAATATTTCCGTTTAGCGAAAGGTTTAACATCTTACTAGGCTACGAAACGATGAAGAAACTAAAATCAAAAATAAATTTAGAAAAAAATGAATTAAAATTTAAAACGAAAAAATTCAAATTAGAAAATGATTTATTTTTTATTAATGATAAAAATGAAATTAAAAACTTAATTCGCCACGAGCATATTAGTCCGGAAATAAAGGAAGAATTAATCGAAATTATTAGCCAACATGGCGAAGTATTAAAAAGGGACGACGAGAATTTAAAATCTACGGGATTAATTAAGCACAAAATAATAACCACTAATGATAACCCCATATACACCCGAAATTATCGCTATCCGGAGCAATTTAAAAAACAGATAAATGAAGAAGTTCAAAAATTGTTAAAAAACAAAATAATAAGACCAAGTAAATCACTGTATAATTTCCCCACTTTGGATCGTACCGAAAAAAACCAGACGCGTCGGGACACAAAAAAATTAGAATGGTAATTGACTATAGGAAATTAAATCAAACAACCGTAAAGGACAAATTCCCCTACCGAACATTGAGGACTTATTAAATAGATTAAAGGGATCGAAAGTATTTTCCACAATAGACCTCGCGTCGGGATTTCATCAAATTGAGATGGACGAACAATCAATAGCCAAAACCGCGTTCTCTACTGAAAATGGGCATTTTGAGTTTTTGCGTATGCCTTTTGGCCTGTGTAATGCACCCCCAACCTTTCAAAGAGCGATGACTATAATGATACAAAATATTCCCAACTCTATGATTTATATTGATGATATAATAGTTTATTCCAAAAATAAAGAAGAACATTTAAAAGATTTAAAAAGAGTATTTAAAGCGCTAAAACAGCATAACTTATCGATACAATTAGATAAAACCGAATTTTTTAAAACCAAATTAAACTTTTTAGGCTACATCGTAACCCCAGACGGATTAAAAACGGATGAAAAAAAGATTGAAGCAATTTTAAATTTCCCCATTCCGCGTAATGAAAAGACGACGAGACAATTCCTTGGCATGACGGGGTACTATCGAAAATTTATTAAAAACTACTCTAAAATTACTAGACCGATTTCAAATTCATTAAAAACTAAAATATATGGGACGAAAGAAATAAAAGAGGCATGTCAAACCCTAACGGAAATGATGAGTAACACACCAATTTTAAATTACCCGGATTGGGAACGGCCATTTATATTAACTACAGATGCCAGTAATAAAGCCATCGGAGCCGTGCTCTCACAAAAAGACGAAAATGAAATAGAACACCCAGTAGCATTCTCGTCCCGAGTATTACAAAATGCGGAATTAAATTATAGTTCAATAGAAAAAGAATTACTAGCGGTAGTATGGGCAATCCAGCACTTTAAGCCTTATTTATGGTATACGGAACAAAATTTCTTTTATGCACGGACCATAAACCTTTAACGTGGATTTTCTCAATGAAAAATGGTAACACGCGTATAATGAAGTGGATATGGAAATTACAGGAATTTGAATTCGACGTTAAACACATTCAGGGAAAAACAAATTACGTGGCCGATGCACTTTCCAGTGGAAGCGACGAATTGAACCATAATAGCGATGTGGAGGAAATGGATGTCGAACAATTATTAAATCAGGAAATAGCGGACGAAAACAATTCCGAATACGACGCAATAATAGAGGACTTAGAAGTACCGCCGGAAGAAGATTTAGAAACAATCCATTCAAGGAATCTAGTAATGAACAAGTACGAATTTGGGAACCGGAAAAATGTATAAATATAGAAAAAAATTAAATAGTGATAAAAAGGGGAAATACAAAAATAAATTTTACTAAACCATTCGGGAAACGCCGGTATGAATTAAACATTTATGCTAAATCAGATATCGCTTCATTATTAGAACAAATACTTGAACCTAATAAAACTTACGGTATAATTTGTAAATCACCTAATGAAATAACCGAGAATTTGTATGAAGATTATTTTAAGACAATACAACAAATAATAGAAACGCAATATCCATCGGTTAAATTGAAAAAATACAAACAAATTGTAAATGACGTCGAAAATCCTAATGAACAAATAGAAATAATAGATAACTACCATTTAGGCAAAACTAAACATAGGGGTATAAATGAAACGTTTGAAAAACTCAAAAAATAATATTATTTTCCAGGGATGCAAAATAAAATAGCGGAATATATTAATAAATGTGAGACTTGTAAAGTTACAAAATACGACCGTAAACCTATAAAAACCAAATTTCAAATTACACCTACGCCAGAAAGACCGTTTCAGGAATTAATGATTGATATTTTTAATTTTAACAATGCCATAATTTTCACAGCAGTGGACACATTTACAATCAAAGAACGCAATTAATATCTGTAACGCACTGACTAACTATATGACCTATTTTCCGACACCATTACAAATATCATTAGACCAAGGGACGGAAATGAAAAATAATTTGGTAAAACAGTTTTGTGAAGAAAATAATATTATTTTACATTATACCTCAGCTAGCCACTCAAACTCTTTGGGATTATTGAACAGAGTCCACTCTACCCTAAACGAATTATTAAGAATAATAGGAAAAGAAAAAGATAAATGTTCGATGCAGCAAAAATTGAGATTAGCAATAATAGCATACAATAACACATTAAACAATAAACTGAAATTAACGCCCAATGAAATTACTTTCGGAACCTTCAGATTAGAATCAGACGAAAATATCGACCTGACAGAACAATACGTATTAAAATATCATAAGGACCAACAACTATTACATAAACTAATTAGATCTAAAATAAATGACGAAAAAGAAACAAGGACTGAAAAATTAAATAAAAATAGAGAAGACCCTTTAGATATTCAGAAACAATTAGGAGATACAGAATATTTGAAAAATACCCAAGCAAAAATAAAAAGTAGGGACAAATTTAAAAAAGTAAATGTATTAGTAAAAGACAAAAGACCAATTAAAACTCATATTGACAATATTAAAAGGCCCACTAGGAAAAAAAGGAAAAAGAAACAATCTATTTCGGACGACGATAATGAATCCATTCGCGTGAATATTTCGGATGCCTCGGATAATTATGACTCACATGATTCAGAAAATGATTATGATTAAAACACTTAATTTTTATTTAAACAACATTAAAATGTCTTAAAAGTCTTTTATTTTAAATATGATAAATGCAATGGCATTAGGAGTAATGTTTATGTTATATTGAAGGAATTATCTGTATTAAATTGAAAATGCTGTAGTTATTTTAATAAAATCGGACTTTTGTATTTTCACTTGAGGTACGCATGATGATATAGAAGGATCAATACAATTAGGATTGATGAATTAAATGCCTTTTAATTAATTAAATGGCATTTAATTCATCAATCCTAATTCTTTTGTATTTTGTTGTAAAATATTATATTCAATGTTAATAATGTAAAAGATCATTCAAATTATTATTTTATTTCACGGTAATATTCTGTTCGATTTATTTCGTAATTAATATTTTGAAGTCACTATCATAAATATTAGGATACTATTATTTTGTCTTGAAATATATTTTTGATTGATCATTGAAAAAAGTATGTATTTTATTTTGAAATTATTATTAATTGTAATTATTGTAAAGGAGTGTTTGAATAATTATTTTGATTTAAAATGTTATTATTTTAATTGAGTAATTTTTAATCTAAAAGTATTATTTGTGGTAGAAGAAACTAATTCAAAGACTCTTATTTTATTTTTCCTTTTGTTTAAATAATGTATAGATATGAATTGTTTAGTATTAAGAAATACCCTGTTATCTTTTAGTTATAAGGAAAATTGTACTTTAGCATGTAAGGAATTCTGTAATGTATAAACATTTTATAGTTTAAGCTTATAGTTAATATTAAGAAAAGGACAAGGTCTAATCCTTTTGTTTATGGGAAATTGACAATCATATAAATCCTATTTTAGTGTTAGACGCACAAGGTTTAATCTTTTTATTTTTCAAGTGAACAAATCCTGACTTAGTAAACAGGAAATTCAAAGTCTAATCCTTTTGTTTATAGGAAGTTGATAATTGTATTTCAGTACAGAATTTAATCTTTTTATTTATGTAAAACTATAGATAGTACAAATCCTAAACTTGGTACACAAGATGTAATCCTTTTATTTTTGTATTAACTTAAATTATAAGGTCCAATCCCTTTTGTTTATAGAATGTTATCTATTATATTTATGACTTAGTGTAAAAGGTGTTAAGAAATGTATATGGTTCAAACGTTTTATTTTTGTATAGAATCTAACCTATTTACACTAAGATATTTGTTCCATCGGAGACCTCGGAACTCGGGGGGGGGGGGGGGGGAGGGGAGAAGTTATGGAAACCCAATGGTATTAGGGATAATAAACAAATGTATGATATCCCCTCTCCTAGATAACCCTATAAAAAGGCCACCTCCACCTGGCCTCGGGGACACTCTGCTACAGTCACACGTAGGACTCACAGATGTTCAACACGAAGTTTTCGTATTAAGTTTTAAATTGTGTTTTTTCTTGATATAATGTATGTCATTCTCAATAAAACCTCTTTTTAAAAAACTCAGTCCCGCGAACCTTTTATTTAGCTATATATATATATATATATATATATATATATATATATATATATATATATATATATATATATATATATATATATATATATATATATTATTTTATTTATTTTTAATAACCTTTGGACCTTCTCGATCTTAAGGTCTCTCAATCCTTGAGCCTCTCGATCCTCGGGACCCTCTGATAGTCGGGGCCTCCCGCGTGGGGTCTGCGGAGGTGTACGTTATGCCACTGTCTTTGACATCTTCTTCTTCTTTATCTTCCTCCTTGTGGCATAACTAGCGTGGAGGGGCCTCAATCCAACGCTGCCAGGCCTCACGGTCCCAGCAGAGTTGCTTCAGTTGATAGAGTTCTTCCTCCTATCTTCAAGATATACTCCTCATATAAAATCCTTCCGCGTGGTTTCTTGCCAGTGGGTCGAGCATTCATCACCTTTCTAGGCTGTCGGTCCTCATTCACCCTACATACGTGGCTATAGTTTTTAATGGGCGGTTTTTAGTGCGGTGATTGTATTAGTGGTTAATTCTTCTCTAATCTTCTCGTTTATTAGGCGGTCTCTTCTTGTTTTTCCTGCGACCCTACATAGGTATTTCATTTCGGCTCCACTTATTCTGCTAATCTGCTTGTTCAGCATGATCCAGCTGTCGCTCCCGTAGGTATGAGTTGGGAGGTATATTAATTTGTAAATTTAGAGCTTGGTTTCCTGTCCCACAAATCGGTGGCCAACAATGCTGTTGCATATACTATAAAATATTTGGTTGGTTCTCACAATCCTATTTCCAACTTCCAAATCTATCCTGCCTTATCTGTTGATGTCAGTTCTCAAGTAGAGAAGGTTCTCTACTACTGCAAGACCCTCACCGTTACACTCTACCTCCACTGGCTTCTCCTCACCTCGGGACACGATCAGTATCTTACTCTTAGAGGCGTTGACAGTCATTCCTTATCTCTTAAGTTCCTATTGCCATCCCAGTAGGGCCTGCTGCAGCTTATCTTCTGTTTCACAAATGAGAACGATATTATCTGCGTACAAGAGAGACTGGCAGAGTATTGTACTCATGTTCTATTTACCAATAGCTGCAGGAACCGTTCGCCTTTTACATATTTTATGGATTTCATCCATCCATACAATAAATAAGAGTGGACTCAGGCTATCCCCCTGTTCAACTCCTCTAACAATGGGAAAATAAATAGATTCTATAAAGGTGTAATATATAAAAATATAAAAACAACTATTTCTCCCATCATTTACTTAACATCACCACTCACCAATAAAATAATTCATAAACTCAAAAAATTTGATTTTAATAAAAAAACAGCCCCAATTAATAATAACAAAATCATGAACATAATAAACAAGAAAAATAAGATAATAGACCATATGCAAAAAGTAATTTAATATATAAAATAGAATGCAACACATGTAATAATATATATATCGGAGAAACTAAACAAAAACTTGAAAACAGAATCAGACAACATAATTCAGATACTAAAAACATAAAAAATATCAATAAAACAGCATTAGCACAACATGCTATAAATAATAACCATAAATTCAATTTTTAAAAAACCGGCATTTTATTTTATGAAAAAAATAGTTACAAAAGGAAAATTTTGGAATCCATATTCATAACAAAAAATTTGGACACAGCAGTAAATTTCAAAACTGATACACAAAAAAAAATAGGAGCCCACTATGCACTACTAATAAACAAAACTAGATATATAGACATTAACCTTTAGACCCATCAGTAGTAACAGACAGAGCAATTATGGAGAAATATAACCAAAAAGTTTTCAGCTCATATAGAAAAAATACTTTCATTATTTTCTAGGTAATTACATTTATTAACTATAGATACACTATAATAGTAAATTTTGCATAATAATAAATAGTGCAGTTGTACGTTGTAATCTTTTCATAATTTATTTATTGAATTTTTTTTTGTTTTTTACATTAAAATTATATGTGTGTAGATTAGACATGACACTAAGACAAGACTTTTTTAAGTCGATTGATATTATATTGGATAAGGATCATATGAGTATGAGGATTGTAAGGTAATTCATAAGTTTTTATATAATGTACAGTAGTTGAATGTTGATGTTGTACCATATTCGCGTTATGTCATAATGTATTTTTTGCATATTTTCAGGGCTTGATAATGTGGCAATGCCACGAAACGTCGCAAGAAGAAAAAATTTTTTATAAACTATCATATATATTGTGATGTTAAAATATATTACACCTTTATATTTAATAATATCTCCTTAGTAATTATATTTATAATAAATAGATTCTATTCCATTAATCCTTACCACTTCTTTTGAATTTGTATAAACGGATTTAATGGCATAAATGTTTTTTTTATTTTTATTATTATTTTTTTTAATTTTCATTGGTCATGTTCTATGAATGAATTCTTTGTCATCCATATTACTCATTGTACTTAAGAGAGGCAACTTGTAATATTTATTAAATAAAACCATTTTTAAAAAATAAATACATAAATTATAAATTAAAACGTAAATCAGTCTATACTTACGTGGCGGGCAGGAAAAGATAAACTAATACGCCATTAATTCGTCTGGGAAAGTTTTGACTATTATATTCCAATTTTTTTTCTAATTACTCATAACTGAGAATTACCTGCAAAAAAATACAAATCTTTATTAAATATGAAAAATACATATAATTCGGTTGGTAACTACAAGTCTCCCAACTTGTCTCACACTCAATTCCCGATAATTCTCTGAAGCGTCTGAAAAAAAGATGGCCAAGAGACCTAATGTGGAACTATTTAAGTGCTACTAGTGAGCAGTTCGTAACCTGTTATTGACGTGTCATTGAAGTCATTTTCCTTCCTTGTTGTATATAATGTATACAGTTGTAAATATCAATAAATAGGTTTTTTTTAAATAGTGTGAATAAGATAAGCAGCTGTTGGTAGATATCTACAACAACAAAATTAACCCGACAAACGTTCTAATCTCCCAATTAATTGATTTAAAAAAAAAAAACTAGTCCAATCACTAGGTGAAAGAAAATAAAAGAATCTAGGAAAAATATATAGATTTATCTAATGATCTTTATATTTATTAAAGATTTATATCCGAATTTTAACTACTTAAAAACCTTTAGTTTATTTTTCCTTCCAAATATAAAAAAAAAATCAGCTTGAAATAAAAATTAAGCATTTTTTTCAATTGGAAGAAAAACACTAAAGATTAGAAAATTTTTCATTTTATCGGAATGCTTTACTTCAAAATGGAAGAGTTAAAATGCGGATTTAGGATCCCAAAAAACCTAAAAAGAAACGAAAAATAAAATCTTTTCACTGGATGTTTCCGGTTTTACTACAAGGTTACAACATTGTATTGTAACTTTAGTTTTTTTTTTTTTTTTTGTTTTTTTTTTGTTGTTTTTTTTATGTGAAATCCTTAATTAAATTCATTTTTTTTCCATAATCCTTAATTATACGGCTATATCAATAAATATATATCTATCCTTCCATAGTAAACTCCATTACCACTTGAATCCACTAATCTCCCAACTTGCCTCACACTCGATTCCCGATAATCCTCCGAGGCGTCTAAAGAGAAGATGGTCAAGAGACCTTCTAATTAAGTGCTGCTAGTGAGAAGCTCTTTACATGTTATTGTAATCATTTTTCTCAAATTTGCTTATTATATATAATGTAAGGGGTCACCTGTGGTGTAGTGGTTAGCATAGCAACCTACTAAACCCAAGATCGCGGGTTCGGAGCCCGGCAGATAACCTTAGGATTTTTTAAAGGGAGTAAAAAATCCTTAGCTATGCCGTCCTTCGGAAGGGACGTAAAATGGGGGTCCCGAGCCTGTGCGATGTCAGGTACTCGTTAAAGATCCCTATCCTAATTATACCTGGATAGGCAAAATTTAGGACTCCCACCGTAGCATCGTCCGATTAGCCATAGCAGCATAAAGTGACGTTAAACGAAATAAACAAACAATATATAATGTATACATTTGTAAATATCAATAAATAGTATAAAAAATCCCGTCAATACTTTTTATACATTTATGTATTTTTTTAAATGTCCGTGGTAAAATATCTAGTGAACTTCATCTTTTAATCGCGTCCGGGTTATTATTAATCATTTTCCTGAAGATGTTTTAGTTTCCAAAGTAATATCAGTTACGTTACTAAAAAACTAAATAGATGGGGGAGGAATACAAATCTTATATTTTCCCATAATTTTAAACCATATAAGTCAATTTACCAAAAAAATCCCAATTTATTAATTAATGAGATATTCGTAATTAATATAAGCTAATAATATTTTATCGATTTTTTCGCTAATAGAAATGATGTTTGTCGCAAATCAAATTTGCGTTTTCAAATTAAAGCGAATATAAGGGGAAAGAAACGTCCTCTGACCCCCCCCCCCCCCCCCCTCCCCGTCCCATTGCGAGGTCCCTGGATGAAATATGTAGTATAATTCATCTTTTAATAGAGTCAAGTACTTAAATATTTTTTTTTAAATACTTAATGAAAATAAAAATTAATAAATTAAAAAAGTAATTAATTTTGCATTGATTTTTGTATTGCTTGATCATAAACATGTAACGTAACATCATGTAATGTAAACAAACTTAATTTCGCTCTGGTTGGGAAAAACAATGGATTATGGATATGATTGTCAATAATCTACTGCATGTAATAAGGAAACTGTCGGCAATTTTTTGATTAGTTTAACACCAAAAGACCTAGAGCATGTCGAAAAAGCCGCCAACACTTCAAAAATGAAGGAAAAACGAGTCTTTTATCGTTCAAACCAATATATCTCCTAAACAGTAGGTCCAAGCGACAAATGATATAAAAGAAAAAATATTCTCCATTAAATTTCTAATAGTAAAACTATCATCAAAGTTTCGATACGAACAGCAACAGAGCTAAGAGCCTGTCAGAACGTTACATTTTTGAGTGTGATAAAAACGTTACACATTTTTATGGTGAAGAAAACGTTCCACAAGAAAACTATGAACACTCAGACAAAAGAAACATACATCTCAAAACTGCTTACTGTGTGTAGTTCACACTAAACATATTCCAATTCATATCAATTTTTTTTTTTATTCTAATCTCACATCAATTATATCATCTCACAATAATACACATGGACTAAAATGTATAGTGATAACAAATTAAAATTAAAATAATGTTGTTTCACAACTGAAAACATGGGTCTTCACCGGAAACATAATACTATGTACGCCAATGTTAGCAATATAATTATAATACAGCCATCATAGTGAAGCCTATTTAGTCGGCAAAAAACAATCAAAATATTTATTTCATTCATAATCATTGATAACTTATATCACCACAATAATTTTTAAAAAACAAACTGAATGTTCATTTAACTTTCATAAAATACACAAATGTTTTAATAATATCAAACATAAATTATATTCATGAGATTAATAATTCAAACATTGATATTTGAAATAAACTCATTTCACAACATGAACTAACAAAAGAACTTACAATGACTGTTGAGAACGCAACTAGTCTAACAACCAGAAACAAACCTGCTCTATTGTAGACGACAGCTGACTAAGATTGCAGGTCTGCTGACTATCAAGGTCAGGTTATATAAAAAGGGGGCGTCACTCTTTGTGTTCCATAGATAGTAAACCACTTGCAGATAGCAGTAATCAAACAAGAAGATTGTATACTATTTCTGCTCATTATGTAAAATATTATAAAACACGCATGGGAGATTTGCAATAAAATACAAATAACATAAATAGTGCAAAGTAATCATTGTTCAAAAGAAAGAAGGTTATAAATATTCATCAAAAACAATTGCGATATTCATCCAACTTTAAGACATTCAGCGTTTAAATTTCATTGTTGGAGAAACAGTAAATTAACGGAACTACATGAAATTATAAATAGAAAGGAATTATCAAAATTAGGCTTAAATCCTGCATTTAAAATAGAAAAACCATTGTCTTATTTTACTTCATCAAATACAAAATAAACCCTTCCCAAAAAAGCTGTGTTTATTAACTTAAATTTATTCTGTACAGATAATAACCATGCCCTCAATTGAAGTTATACCCTGCTATATAAGAAAATTTCAAATTTTACTGACTCATCCAGAAAATTACTTATATGCAACATTATCATAACCAAACTTGGAACTATTAGTCAGTTTAGAATTGCCAAGGGTGATTACCTAGAAATATATTTTAAAAACAATAGTTTTATAATTAAATCCCACAATATATGCGAAAATTGCAATCTATACATATCAAATAGTTTAATTTCAAACACTTAATAACAGTAGAAAAAAATATTTTAAGTTATATAGTTAACACTGATGAATATTTATCATTGGACAATATTTTAGAATACGATAGTCTAGAAAAAATAAATAATGTTTTTCTATTCCTTTTAAACTCTCGTGAAAAACAATTTCTTGTTATTTTTTTAATATCAAATAAATGAAAAATTAATTGTATTAATATATTTACAAATATATTAAAAAAGTAGTCAGAGAGTGGAACACCAAGACCAATAGTGGAATCAGGTTAGGAACAAAAAATAGAGGTACCAAAGTCAATTGTCTAGCCTTTGCAGATGATATGGCCCTACTAGCCGAGACCTGGGACGAAGCCAAAGAACAAATTTTCAAACTACAAAAACAAGCAGAAAAAATAGGTCTTAAAATTTCCTTCGAAAAGACCAAAATAATAACATAAGAAACCCAACAAAACATCTTAAAGTGGGCGAACAAAAAATAAAAATAGTCAAGGAAGTCAAATATCTTGGAGATTGGATCAGCTGGAATAGCCTACAGAAAAAAGTAATGGAATCTTGAAGAAATAAAGTTGAACTGGCTTTCCAACTCACCAAAAACACCTATAACAAAAAGTCCCTCTTATGGAATGCAAACATAAGACATTATAGCACAGTAATTAAGCCAGAACTGTATGCATCTGAAACACTGTCCATTACCAACCATGGCCCAATTGAACGGCTAGAGATCAAAGAAAGGAAATTATTAAGAAAAATTCTAGCGTCCAAATTTAATAACAACTAACTAATCCACACGAGAAATGAAACCCTTTATCAACAAATTGAGAAACTTTCAGATACAATGAGGAAGAGAAGCCTCTTAGATAGATTATAAAGTCTTAAATAGACTAACTAAAAAATTTTTTTTACTTCTTCCACAACAAAAAGACCAAACCAAATTGGTTTAAGGAAACAGAAAAGGACTTAATCGAACTCTGTACAACAGAAAATATGCTCATGGATAAAAATGCAAAAAAAATAACCAAGGACAAAAAATAGAGGATCCACTTCTAAATCAAACCAAAATCGAACAATCCAAATCTCTGAAGAGGAGAGAAAAATAAGATCAGAAATAATGAAGCAATACCGGGTTGAAAGAAAGGCACAGAGCATTCAGAAGTGATTGGTCCAATATACCCCAAAGTCGGGTGAAACGAAAAAAAAATAAAGAGATGTCACTTTGTTTATTTTTTATTGTATTGCTGCAACTACTTTTGTATTATCATTACTGCTGTAATGAACTGTGAAATATTATGTATTAGTAAAAAGAATTGTTTTTGTTTTCTCCTCAGTTTTATATATCTTTTTATAGTAATTTATACTACATTTTATACATTTTTATAACATAATATGAAACATTTATACACGCTAACTCAATTCCCATAATGTTTGTACTTTAAAGCAAAAAAAAAATAAATACTTGAAACTTGTTTACTTGATAATATAAAAAATTTAAATTAATGAATTTTTTAGCAAAAATTATTTTAGAAAATATTGTCAACTCCAACAATTAATTTTAGTTTTTCATTTTCATTCCTCATGCCTAAAACTATACTATATTACTTTAGGCTATCATTACTTTCATACTCAGTGATTCTCATATTCATACACCATGACTTACATATATATACAATATGCATTTTTTCTCATTTCCAAAATTTATTTTATAATTTTATGGAAAAAAGCACACCCACATTAAAAAAGAACTTATTTTATATCAAACAGCAATAAATTTTATTATTAATATATCATATCAGAAACGGTGAATAAATAATAATATTTTTAATTTATGCAACTTTCATTTTCATACAGTTGGATAATTCATTACTTGTAAAAATAAAATATTTTTTGAGTATATTCTTATTCTAATTACCTCATGAAAATTATTTGGCATTGATTCCACAAGTTTTTTTTATTTGTAATAGTAGTTTGGCATTTTCTTATGATATAGGAAGTATTTTACTAATCCCCTCAAATAAATAAGTTCTTTCTCCTGCTCATCAATTAGCAATACATATTGGATCTTTCAGTTGATATTTAACAGTAAATATATATTTATAGAAAATGAAAAAGCAAAAACTACAATGAATAGAGATGTGTGTTAAAATAGTTGAAAATCAATACTTAAGTATTGGTGATGTACTTAGTTATAGTATTATACCTATGTACCTAACCTTTTCTAGTTACAGATTTAAACACCAGACTGAACCATACAGAGAACTTCTGTGATCCAGAAACTGGAGCTCACACCAGTACTATGAAGGTATGAGGGATCTTGCAAAAAGGTGTAACTAAATAGAGTATGGGATCTTTTGGAGTAATTTTGACAACTATTTATATGAATTCCTTCATTGTTAAAATTGTATTATTCAAACTGTAATATAGAAACAAAAATAATATTTAGTATCAAAACAAACTACCATCAATTTTAAAGTATACATAGGTTATTAAATGTTATACAATAATTGTGCAATAATCACTCTTGAACCAGGTTAATCACTGGTGCTAGTATTCTTACTATCTATTAACTGATATATCAGTTATTGCCAGAAACTTTGAGATATCAGTTATTGTAAATCAATACTATTTGAGGCATGTTTGACTTGATGACAAGGATTCAAATAAAAACAGAGCCACTAAAGATGTCCCTTTTTCAATCTGAATGAACAATGTCATATTTACGTTTTATTTTTTCTCCCATATTTACGGTTTATTTTTTTCCCCCATATTTATGGTTTATTTTTTTCCCCCATATTTACCTATGAATATGATTTACATATTCATCTATTTTAATATCTATTAATTAACGTGATTTGCATAGTATTTATACACCTTATACCTTTGAATTTTCTTTACACATTAGCAATTTTGAAATTTCAATCTGGAACAACTTCAAATTGATATGTCTGCTAAAGGTGATTTTTTAAAAATAAATAAATGAAAGAATAAAATACCATTTATAAAACATTATTAAAAAAATATTCTTTTCCTATTTTGTTATAAACATACTGGGGACACTAACAACACCCTACAACAGGTTAATGCAAGATTTAAACTTTTATATCCTCTTGTAAATAGACAATCATAACTCAGTCACAGATGTGCTGTTTTAATCTACAATATCCTGCTGCGGTATCCTACTGAGCTGTTCCTGTCCTGTCTGTTATAACACATCAGAATTCACCAAAAAAAGGCTCCAGACATTCCAGAACAGAATACTCTGGATTGTAATTAATGCACATTGGTTTCTTGCTCTAACGAAAACTGAGAGTTGATCGGCTGGAAGAGGTGTTCAGGTGTCTAACCAGATGACACCATAAACTCCTCAATGTGGCATCTGGAGCTCTGGATATGGCCTATGGGCACCCATCACACGAAGATTAAAACCTAGGGCTTATCAAAACTTTTTTGTACTATATTATTTTCTTTTCACTTCTTTATTCATTATTCTATTCAAACTTTTATTTACCTTTTCCAATTTCTTCTAGTTATTTTTTACACACATTTTCACTTTATTAGTCTACCAGGTATGCTAGTTTAAAATGTCGTTTTAATTTCAATAGAATGCGCTCTTAGCCTATTGAAGGATTTGCTTATCTCTAAACGCTATTTTGTTTGTTAGTCATTTGTTTACAAAAGTCAGTTGTTTTTAAGTCGTTTACGTGGACGTATCATACCTTTCTTTGGTGTTAAAAATGTCTAATTTTAAGCCAAATAAAGAGCATTTGCGGCATGTCATGATTTTCTTATTTAATCAAAAGAAAAAAGGCATCTGAATGTCATCGAATTCTTGTTGAGACTTATGGCGATGTTGCTCCAACCGTCAGGACATGTGAACGTTGGTTTCAAAGTTTCAAACGTGGTGATTTTGATGTTACTGATCAAAAACGAGAAAATCTACCAAAAAAGTTTGAGGACTTCGAATTGCAATCTTTATTAGACGAAGACAATACCCAGACCCAACAAATGATGGCAGAACAGTTGAATGTCACTAGGCAAGCCATTTCCGATCGCCTGAGAGCTATGGGAAAGATTCAAAAGGTTGGAAAATGGGTTCCACATGAATTGGACGAACGACAGATGGAAAAAAAAAAAAACGAAAAACTATGTGCGAAATGCTGCTTTTACGCCACGAAAGAAAGGGTTTTTTGCATCGAGTTGTAACTGGCGATGAAAAATGGATTTATTTTCAGAATCCCAAACGAAAAAAAAAAATCATGGGTAACGCCAGGACAACCATCCACATCGAGTGCAAGACCGGATCAAGACCAAGACAAGACCTTCTGGTGGGATCAGAAGGGAGTAGTCTACTACGAGCTTCTCAAACCCGGCGAAACAGTCAATACCGAGCGCTACCGACAACAAATGATCAATTTGAGTCACGCATTGATCGAAAAAAACGCCCAGAATGGGCTCATAGGCACGCCAAAGTCATTCTTCAGCATGATAACGCTCCTGCACATTCAGCCAGATTGACTAAGGAAACGATTTCTTCGCTTGGTTGGGAACTCCTACCCCACCCGCCGTATTCACCTGACCTGGCGCCTTCTGATTATCACCTCTTCTCATCGATGGGACACTCATTGGCGGAGCAACACTTCAACAATTTCGAAAAAAACTGGCTCGATGAATGGATTTCAAATAAAGATGAAGCATTCTTTTGGAATGGTATCCATATATTGCCCGAGAGATGGACAAAATGTGTAGAAAGCGAGGGTCAGTACTTTGAATAAAATATATTATACTTTTTTTTAAATTACTGTGTATATATTTTAAGAAATAAACGACATTTTAAACTTGCATACCTGGTATGTTTACATATTTTTTGTGTATGCTATTAATGTTTTTCTTTTATAGTTTGGCATATTTCATATATAAGATTCTATTTGTTGATTCGAATGTTAAATAAAATCGATTGAATGTTATCAAAAAATTGATAATCATTAAAAAAATTAATTAGGAAATAGTTCTTATATTCATTAAAATAAATGTTTAACATCAAATGAAAAGGGTATTTAAATTAAACTTGAAAAAAAAAAAATGTCTCATTAACTATAATCATTGATAAATTATAAAAATTCCTTTAAATTATCAGAAATACTAATGAGTTAACTACTATTGCAGTCATCTTATAAAAATAAAATTAGTATAACATAACATATTTTTTTTATAATTGTAAAATTGTATGATTTTTATATTCATTATCAATAATGCCCGTATTATAATACATTTTCATTAATTTCATTAATTTTCATTCATCAGTTTTGAAATTTAATGAGACAAAATTTTGAATTTTATATGAACTTTAGTTATTGGTATTTTTTTTATTAGTATTCTAGCATAAATAAAATTAAAATAACTCATAATAATCTAATAATGTGATTTTTTTTTTAAATTTTTATTATGCTGTGGAAACAAATAGGCAAATAGATATGCATATAGTACAAAAATTTAAGTATTTATAGAAATAAAAGAAAAAAAAAATCACAATATTAAGTACAAACATAATTTTTGTATTAATTTTGGAAAATTTTAACCATAGGGAAATGACTTAATTGAAAACCATACTAAACATAAACTGATGAGTAACTGCTCTAGAATATTGATGACAAGGAACCAGATCAGCAAAATGCCAAAAAAGATTAATGTGATAAAGTTAAGAGACCCAGAGGAAAGACTCCTTTTTATGATATCGATGAACCGGAAATTTCAAGGTCTTGAATTGGATGATGATTTTACCCAGAGATGGAGAACTTGTAAAGAAGCTATCTTTGATGTATCCACTGAGACTCTAGGTTATGAGGAGTACTCTGTGAAATCTCCTTGGTTTGACAAGAAATGTAGGAAGGTAACCAGTGAGAAGAATGCTGCCTACCAACTGATGATACAAAGGAGAAATATCATAAACTCAACTGAGCACTACTGTATGAAGTGTAGAGAAGAAAAAAGACTCCGTCAGAAAAAGAAAAGAAAATGGGAGTGTGATCAGCTGGGAGAAATAAGGCATCTCAAAAACATTATTGAAACTAGGAAGTTCTATCAATGGGTTAACTCTAGCAGGCTTTTAAGCTACAGACAAGAGCATGTAGGGATGTTGAAGGAACACTGCTGAATGCTGAAAGACAAGTGTTAGAAGGATTATTTCAGTGGAATGAAAATAGGGAAGCAATTTTTGGACCCTCATAGGAAATTCCAGAAGGCGATCTTGAACCACCTGATTTTGAGGAAATCCAAGAGGCTAGAGCACCTTAAAAATAATAAAGCATCAGGTGTAGATGGAGTTAATGGAGAACTCTTGAAATAGAAAGGAGAGGAAGTAGAAAGGTTCCTGTACAACCTTACAATAGTTATATGGGAAAATGAATGAATGCAATATTATTGGTATAAAACAGTCATATTTCCCATACATAAAACAGGAGATATTGGAATGCAGCAACTATCGAGGAATATCTCTACTTTCCAATGGATGCAAAGTATTATCAAGAATACTACATGAGAGACTCTGACCAATTGCAGAAACAGAAATCGCAATGTACCAGGCAGGGTTCATTAGGGGCTGATCAACTGTAGACCAAATTTTTCGATAAGAACCATCCTGGAGAAAACTAGAGGGCACAATATCACCACGCATCACCTCTTTATTGACTTCCAAACGGCATACAATAGTATCATAGTGGAGGAAATCTATAAAGATCCATTAGTGTTAGGAACCCTGTCCAAGTTAGTTGATTTGATAAAAATGACAATGAATAAGGTGGAATATACTGTCCAAATACATGGAGCTCAATCAAGAGACTTTGAAAATTACAAAAGGCCTCAGGCAGGGTGAAAGTCTTGCTTCCCTTTTGTTTAATATGGTGCTGAAGCATGCAGTAAGAAAGTCGGCAGCAGCAACACACTTAGATGACTGTTTGTTGATGCTACAGGAGGGCTAGACTCACTATGAGTTGTAGCGTCCATTTGATAGATTGATTGATTTGAGGAGAGTCCATATTGTTTTGGCGAAAAAAACGTTTATTCTTGCTAATTCCAAGGAATTTTCATTTTTAAAAACAAGGATCTAAGAAATATATTAAAAATGTTCAATAAATGCCAGAGCACTTATTTTCCAAAAAAAAAAAAAAAATATTTCATACCACATATATTTTTTAATATTCCAACTTATAATGTATTATAATAACGTATAATTTTTAAAATCATCAGTGTTGTGAAATAAATAAGGATGTTTGACCTAGAAAATAGGTTTTTATTAGTGAAAAAAAAACAGCTTATAACAAAATTACAGAAAAGCTAGAAGTTTATAACAGTGTTATAAGAAAAACACAAGTTCTAATAAGAAGAGTAGCCTTCCTCAAATAAATCACAAATATTACCACAATCAGTATTCTTAAGCATAACTAAAAATTTTAATTTTTTTCACATTATTACTTCTAAAATGTTACATGGAAAAGTCTTTGTATAAGTAACTAATTTAAAAACATTGTAACATAAATACAATAAAAATAACATGAAACAATAGTCAGAGAATCAGTCAAGAATATTACAAAAACAAAACGATTAATTTTAATTTCATTGATGAATTAGTCAAACCATGTGAGGTTTAAATCAGTTGAAGAAAAGCAACTTCCATACAAACTGGATGTACAAGGCAGTGAAACTTTTGCCAATCATTCAATTGTTAACCAAAGCATTGACTGATTTAATTTAAAAAAATTTATTATGATCCCATATTTACAGTCAGCTAGAAGTCATTAAACAATTTTTTTTAAGACTGGTCCATGATACCAAGATTAAAAGTAGATTATATTTCAAAAATGAGAATCATGTGAACACAGTGAAGGAAGAATATTTAGATAGACCATACAATTTATTTTTAAAATAAAAGCTTATTCACAGGAATAAAAAAAAACAAACTGAAAATAGACTCAGAGGAAAATTTCCTAAATTAAACCTCTTACTAAATTGATTGCTTTTTCTCTAGATGATTGAACCTTTGGAGAATAGGAAACATATGTAGGTAACCTCAATAGGGCTGATAGGAATTTGGTAATAGGTAGTAAAAACTTTTTTTTTTTTTTTTGTTTTTTTTCAGCAATCAAATACAATCAGAATACTAAATAAATAAAAATAAAACTGATTCTTATAATATATTAAAAATTAAAAACATGTAAAAGATAGTATTTGACAGTAAAATTATTGATGAATTAGAAAGAATCAGGCAGAATTGAGCTGTTTACAAACAGTCCAGTAAAATCAGGCTCCAAAAGGCCGTTTTCAAGAAAAAACTGCGGAACTTTTATTCTCAACGGACTTTATGTTTTTTGGGGTGCTGAATACGAACCTTAAGTTTGCTACCACGGCAACCATCGGCTTCATATTCAAAATCGCAAAATAATTACAAAAAAAAAAAAAAAAACCGTTATTTTTGTTTTTATCTATAACACGATAACGAAGCTTTTTTCGAAGAAAGTCTTCAACTATTAATTGTAGCTGGAGCTAGTACCTACATAATGAAAAAACGAAATCCGAAATCGGACGATTTTTCGCGAAGTTACGTTATTGGGAAAAAATGGAGAAATTGGCCAACTTGCTGTCAGTCCCACAGCTCCGCGAAAACACGTTTGTCGTACTCCTTTAGCTATAACTCTGAAACTATTTGTCCGATACAACATACCAGCTCGCTAATAAAAACGTACTGTTGTAAAATCAAAGTGTTTTTTGGCAATAATAAATTTAACCAGCTTTTAGATAAAAATATTAAATTTTGGATCGGACAAATAGTTTTGGAGTTATAGCGAATAATGTGCCAAAAAAAAAACAACGTATTTTACAAAAGTAAATGATTTTCAGCGTGATAGCTTGGGTATTTCAAGAATTTTGATAAAAACTTCATACATAGGATCTAATTGTAAATTTAACCACCTTTCAGATTGAAAAAAAAAACATTTTGAATCGGACAAATACTTTCGGAGTTATAATGATAAATGTGCCGATAACCATGGATTTAACAACAGTACTGGTTTTTAGGCGTCTGGGATATTATAACTCCGAAAGTATAATCCGATTCAATAATTCGGATTTCTTTTTTTCTTGTAGGTACTAGTTCCAGCTATAATTTATATTTGAAGACTTTCTTCGAAAAAAGCTTCGTTATCGTGTTATAGATAAAAAAATAAAAATAACGGTTTTTTTTTTTTTTTTTTTTAATTTTTTTGCGATTTTGAATATGAAGCCGATGGTTGCCGAGGTAGCAAACTTCAGATTCGGATTCAGCACCCCAAAAAACATAAAGATCCGTTGAGAATAAAAGTTCCGCAGTTTTTTTCTTCTGCAAATCCTCATTTTACTGGACTAAAAGTAGAAATGTATTTAGGGCAACATTCGGGCCAAAATCAATCTTCATTGAATTTAATTATTGTCACACACACACACACACACACACACACACACACACACACACACACACACACACACACACACACACACACACACACACACACACACACACACACACACACACACACACACACACACGCACGCACGCACGCACGCACGCACGCACGCACGCACGCACGCACACACACACACACACACACAAACCATATATTCTTGTATGAGTTAATCAAACATTTGGAAACATTACTGTTATACCACTGCCTTTTAAATAAAGTTTGAAAAATCAAATAATTGATTTTAAAATTAAATATAAATTTTCTTTTCTCTAGCCTGTATAGAATATAATCAAACTCTCCACTCTTTTAAATTAAATAAATTACTGAAATAATAAAATATTGAATTTTATTTTATTAATAATAGGAATATTGAATTTTTATAATTTTAACTTAATTTATTTTAAAACTTATATTTATTTATTTAAACAAATAAAATGAACATATAACTATTATAGCCAGTTACAACTTACCCAGTTGTACTGCTGCTTCTTTCCTTTCAGAAACCTTCATGAGTGCCAACATGCATTAGATATCTTGTCTTACATTTTTATGCTAATATAAAAAATATAATCTGAACATCGAATTGCTTAAGTAGAGGAAATAGGAAAAGAAACAAGAAGTTTACAATTTTTTTTCAGGAAGGATACTAATGTTTGGTAGCTTCATTTCATTTACTGCTCCATAATCATCCTTCAAATTATTCAATATTATTTAGCTTTACAATCACATAATCGTAAATTTAGAATTCTTTTATAATCTGCTCTTTTTGCAACATCAAAAACAGTTTCATCATCAGAATTTTTTATATTGACATTTGCACCTCTCTCTAAAAGTTTCTTGGCAATTTTATATCTGTTGTTTTCTGCAGCTATATGAAGAGGAGTATCACCTTTATTATTCTGGGCATTTATGTATGCTTCTCTATCTAGCAACAGTTCTACTATTTTTAAAGAATCCCGATACACTGCTTCGTGAAGACAAGACCACCCATCGCTTTTCCTAGTGTTATTTGTACGAAGGATTGTCCAAGTCATCAGTTTTTCGACAGATGCTACATTACTCCACCTTACTGCTTCAAATAGAGGTGAAGCACTGTCAGCATCTAGACCATTAACATCCATGTTATGTTCTAGCAAAAAATCAACTATACGTGGTTGATCCTTCACGGCAACATGCAGAGCTGAGAAACCATCTTTCCTTTTAGATTTTTCATTTAAATAAAGTCCCCGTTTCACCAGTAGCTTAGTAATATCTTCATGGCCATGGGATATAGCTTCCATCGCCAGGGAATTACCGTCACGATCGATGAGTTCAACATTAGCCCCTTTATCTAACAAATACAAAACAACATCAAAGTGACCTTCAATAACTGCAGCCGTTAATGGTGATTTTCCAAAAAATGTTACTGCATTCACATCTGCCAATTTATCGATCAAATTTTTGACAGCAGACAAACGTCCAGCCCTAGCAGCTGAATACAAAGGAGTTATTCCATGCATGTCAGCTACATCAATGTCCATACCTTTGTCAAATAAGAGATCAACGATGTCATTATGACCCTCTGCTGCAGCGGCATGTAGTGCTGTCGTCTGATTCATTGTAACGGCATTTTTTGCTGCTTTTTGTTCAAGAAGAAATTTGGTAAGACTAAAATGCCCCCGAAGAGCTGCATTATATAAGGGTGTTTCTCCAACAGCATCTTTTGTATTTTTATTAATACCCTTATCAATCAATATTTTGCAAACCTCTTTGTGCCCGTTCCATGCAGCTACATGTAATGGGGTTTCTGCGCTTTTAAAAATAATAGCATATTTATGTCCCGTTGATTCATGATTTGATCTAGTATGAATATCAGCACCTTTTTCAATAAGTAGTGTTACCGTTGGTACACTTCCTCCAAAAGCTGCCCAGAAAAGAGGTGTTTTACCTTTACCATCAGCTACATTGATTCTGAATCCTTGATCAAGAAGGTAGCTCGCAATATTAGCATGCCCTGCTTTAGCTGCTGCATGCAATGTCGTCCAGGTTTCGTTAGATTTCACATCATTAAATAAACCTTTTTTCATGAAGTTTTTAACAATGTTGAAATGTCCTTCCGAAGCTGCAAGCTGTAATGGTGTGTCTGCAGTGACATCATTAGTTGAAAAATTGACATCTATCTTGTTGTCAAGCAAATAGTTAATAACAGAATTATGACCGCCCTTGGCTGCTAGATGCAAAGCTGTAAATCCATTTTTTGATGTAGCGTTGATATCCGCTCCTCTCTTCAGTAGAAGACTGACAATATCCAGCAAGCCATTACTTGCTGCAATATGTAGCCCAGTTGTATCATTTACATTTCTAGTATCAATATTAACACCTTCATTTAAAAGTAGTCTTACAATGTCATAGCTGCCAACTCTTACAGCATTGAAAAGTAGTGTTTCGTTATTTCTGTTAGTAATGGTTATTTCCCCCCCAAGATTTATTAAACACTGTGTTAGGAATTCAATTTTATTTTTTATCACCAATTCTAGTAATTTATTCTTCAATTCTTTTTCAAAAGGCACGTGACTAGCTCTATTGTTCATTAGGCGGACTATCTCACAGTAATTTTCAATTTCCTTAGGGTCATCATTTTTTATCAGTGATCTATACTCACTTAAAAAGTATAAGTAATGTAAAATGCTAGGATCATTTGTAATTGTACTCGGAAGATCAACATTATTTTGAAGAAGATAATTTATGATAAGGAAGATTCCTGTATTGTCAGCAATCCGTAGTGGTGTAAGCCCTAAAGTGTTTGTATCATATATTGATAAATCATGGTTAAGTAGTAACTTGACACCATTTAAATTTCCATTTAAGGCAGCAGCATGTAAAGCTGTGTTTCCGGACTCTGTCTTTAAATCAGAGTTCGCTCCTTTTGATAACAAAATATTAGCAGCATCAACATCATTGCTTTCAATTGCTATGTATAGAGAAGAAGCACCATTATTGTTTAAAGCATCAATCGGCAACCCAGCTTCCAAAAGTTTTGTGACAGCATCAGGAGAATGACTAGCAGCTGCTAAATGAAGGAGACTTCCATTTAAATTTTTTATCTTATCTTGGATTTTCATGTTCTTTAGGGCTCCCTTATGAATAAGTTTTTTTATTATATCCCATCTCCCATTTTCCCAGGCAACTTCTAATGAAGGGCCCAAATCAAAGTCGATTCCAATTTTAATAAAATATTCAATCATTTCAATATTGTTTTTCTTACAAGCTTCAAGGAATATCTCCGATCTATTACATATCAATAAAATTTCATCAGATACCAAAGGCCTAATTTCAGATATTCCTAAACTTTTTGCATTGACAACTGATTTCATAACACGATACATCATATCAGAAGGCGGTTTTATATTTTCTCTTATCCATTCATTTAAAATATCATTTTGATTATAGTTTGTTGCAGCTAGTTGTTCTAAAAGTTGTCTCGAAAGAGTCACATCTTCCATACTAAGCGAATAAAGCAGCTGTAGGAAGAGGTATTGATATTGGTTAATATTTGTAAGAATTTGGTCAACAGGTATTTTTGAATAATGAAGCATAGACTCCGTAGCTGCTTGAATTTTTTTTTCAATAAGCTGTTGCATTTCTAGAAAGAAATCTTTGTGTGAAGCAAACGCTGCAAGTGGGAGTATTTCACCACTTGAAGTTCTGATTGTAATTTCATCCGACACCTGAAAAAGGAAATACATAATATTCTATTAGGTAATTTCAGAATTTAATGTGTTTCATCATAAATATAATTAATTAAACAATAGAATTCTTTAAGATTAATTAAATTATTTACCATCATAATGGGACCCCTCTTTTTTTGTATGATATAAAAGTTATGATAGAAAGAAGAAAAAAATTATCTTTATACTGGAATACCTTGCTTTGTTTCTTTAAAGCATAGGTTAAACTGCATATTTTCTCTTTCTTTCTCGGAATTTCGATTTTATCAGAGTAAACTTTACCAACATTTTTGTAACCAGGGAAGAAAATTAAACTAATTTTAAATTATTCATAAATATAATTTGTAGAGTATCACAGGTATTGCTCAAAATGATCTCCACTATTTCTATTACAACAACTTATTCAAAAAATCAATGCCGCATTTACCATAATGAAGGAAGAATTTGTTTTAAGAACAACCACCACAGAAATAAGAAAAAGATATCGTGCTTGTATTAGAAATAGATTTTTGTTCCCTTGTTACAAAAATGTTGGTAAAGTTTACTCTGATAAAATCGAAATTCCGAGAAAGAAAGAGAAAAATATGCAGTTTAACCTATGCTTTAAAGAAACACAACTATTTGTTACGTTTTGCATAAAAAATATGATTCGATTCATTATTATTGTCAGTGTGCGCTGGTGGCACTCTTTTGTTACTTTATAAAAAATAAAAAAAACTAGAAGTGCTGCGTGCCTGCAAATGGTATCTTTTTAAAGAGTATTAAATAAAAAAGTTTTTAAAACAATTTGGATTTGGCTGTTGCGCTTACTTTTTTTTTTATTGAACCTAAACTTGAAGTTCATAATTTTTATTTTTGCCTTTGACAAGATTTAACGATCTCCCGTTTTTTTGGTATTTGTTTTTTGCACCATATCTTTTTTATGTTACATGGACAATGTATTAGTAATTACAGGAAAAAAAAATGGCGTTGATATATCAGTAAACAACGGAGTTATGAGGCATAAATGTTTAGATTTGGTCATTTTTACAAAAAAATTCATAAAAAAAAAACCGTAAGACTTTGTATATAGGTAAGTGACCTTAAATAGGTTCAAAATGAACCTCCCTACCCGTGATAATTTTTTGGCCAACGATCTTCCGAACACCCTGTATAAGCAAGGTATCCCAGTATAAAAATATTTTTAACAAGGGAACAAAAATCTATTTCTAATACAAGCACGATATCTTTTTCTTATTTCTGTGGTGGTTGTTCTTAAAACAAATTCTTCCTTCATTATGGTAAATGCGGCATTGATTTTTTGAATAAGTTGTTGTAATAGAAATAGTGGAGATCATTTTGAGCAATACCTGTGATACTCTACAAATTATATTTATGAATAATTTAAAATTAGTTTAATTTTCTTCCCTTGTTACAAAAATGTTGGTAAAGTTTACTCTGATAAAATCGAAATTCCGAGAAAGAAAGATAAAATATGCAGCTTAACCTATGCCATAAAGAAACACAACTATTTGTTACATTTTGCATAAAAAATATGACTCGATTCATTATTATTGTCAGTGTGCGCTGGGGGCACTCTTTTGTTACTTTATAAAAAATAAAAAAAACTAGATGTGCTGCGTGCCTGCAAATGGTATTTTTTTAAAGAGTATTAAATAGAGAAGTTTTTAAAACAATTTGGATTTGGCTGTTGCGCTTACTTTTATTTTTATTGAACCTAAACTTGAAGTTCATAATTTTTATTTTTGCCTTTGACAAGATTTAACGATCTCCCATTTTTTTGGTATTTGTTTTTTGCACCATATCTTTTTTATGTTACATGGGCAATGTATTAGTAATTACAGGGGGGAAAATGGCGTTGATATGTCAGTAAACAACGGAGTTATAAGGCATAAATGTTTGGATTTGGCCATTTTTACAAAAAAATTCATAAAAAGAAACCGTAAGACTTTGTATATAGGTAAGTGACCTTAAATAGGTTCAAAATGAACCTCCCTACCCGAGATAATTTTTTGGCCAACGATTTTCCGAACACCCTGTATACCAGAAGATTAAAAGTTATATATATATATACATATATATATATATATATATATATATATATATATATATATATATATATAGATGGAAATTAATAATAAAAACATATTTTCAAATTTATTTCCAAAACATTCTTAAGCTAATATATTATTACTTAATTTCAAAAGATTGATAATTGAGGAGGTGGATAAATAAATGATGCTTAAAGGAAGCGAAAGAGGAAGAAATGTGAATGGAAATGGATAAGGAATTCCAAAATAAGTCAGCATGGATAATAAAAATTTGTAATAGTAGAGAAATGATCAGGAATGCAATCAGGTATGATTAACACATCTATATTTTTTAATAAAAAAAAAACTTTATATTTATAATATAAACTTCATACATGAGTGGTTTAGATGCAAAGGGGTACAAGTGACAAAACCTCATTGTAGTGCAAAAGCCAATAAAAGTATCCCTTTGCCACAAACAATTTCGGGATTTTCGGTAAGTAGTTAGATTTTTTCTCTATAGAGAGCATCACCTAACGGGATATTCACTTGTATCTCTTTGCAACAGAATTATTTGTAATTTTAAGTTTCACAACATGCACTTACTCCATTTTTTCAAAATTTGCCACTTGTACCTCCTTGCATCTAAAACACTCATATATTATTAATAAACAGATGTTGATGGATAAAGCCACCTTAACTCCAGAATACTAGTCAACAAAAATAATACACTTATTATCTCTTTATTTATATTTTTGATATTATTTTAATTATTATTCCATTTAGTTGTCTACACTATCCCCTCAGCTTCTCTTAAATCAAAAATTTGTCTACACCTACGATTAATTTTTCTGGTATCTTTTGTATTTGATTTATTTTATTATGATCGCTTTAACTTATTGTTATTTCAGTCATGGATCTACATTGGGATCGGGAGACCCCCCTGGGGCACACCAAGCCTATATAAAGTGAGCACCCTTAGTTGAGAAAAAACCTGGTGGTTGAAAGTGGTTGCTCACTACGTCGCCTTCTTGTATATCCCTTGGTATTAAAACAATACTTAGTTACCATGTAGTGAACTGAAGACCCTTCCTAAGCTGTAAGTAGAATAGGTCTTTTTTTTTACATCTTATATTATAGCAGCCATAATTCAATTATTATTCTCATAGGTTCATAAATATATTTATAACCATCATAATTGTATATCATAGATTCAACTTAAATTAGTTAAAGGTTCATTTATTCTACACAACTCAATTCTTTTTCTTGTCTTTTCAATAGACATTTTTAAATAACCTGACATAGATTTTTGATCAGTAATATCAGTGTTTACAAAATGAGGTGTTGCCTTTCAAAATAGGATAAGTGCAAATCGTAAAAGCTTTCAGAAAATACAGAAAACGGCATCACCAGAATTCTTTCAATAGTTGAAAAATGCTTAATATACCAAAATACAAACAATTTCCAAGTTATTCATGAGTTCCAACGATTTTCTAAAAAAAAAAAATTGTAACTATGTGAAAACCTTATCTTCAAAGGTGCAACTGGGACCCCTGGATTTATTTATTTAATTTTTGATGTCAAATCCGAAATTTTGGAATTTTTCATCACAGCTAAGAAACTACCAGCTCTATGCTTCAGTTTCTTTCACCCTTTATAGAAATGGTTGAATTTGCATTTTTTTTTCAAAATAAATTTTAGCTTATAAACTTAAATGTTACTGGCTAGGAGGTTTCAATACCTTACATTATAATGGAAACAATTTTACTAAGCAATAAAGAAGAACAATTTTTTTTTTTCTTTTTTTTTTTATCGATTTATTCCTTTTTGAAAGTTGATGAAAATTTTTGTAATATTTATATTTTAGATACACAGTGGAACCTCAATATAGCGAATTCCTTGATAAATTGAAGTTTTCCTATTCCCCTTGAATCTGCCAACCATTCCTATGTTATTTTTACCTCTACATATCGAAGGATTGGTTAAGAAGACCTTGATATATCGAATTTTCGAAGATTCCTTAGCTTACACCACACATCTAAAAAACGAAGTTTTTATCGGAAAACCATTATAAATCGAAGTCGATTTGTTAAATAAGTGCAGTTAAAACTGATCAAAGATTCTACGAAGGATTAACTGTAACTCCCATCCTGACATTGTTTCTGGTTTGTTTCAGTTTCTGATAAAACAATTATACGATACGTTTCGTTTTCTGTTGTGCAACATTTTTTTTTTATTCTCCAAAACGGTAAAGCGTAAAACCCTTTCGTATGAAAAAAAAAATTGAAAATTATTCAAGCCGTAAATCCTGGAGTTGACAGGGAGTACGGTATTGCAAAAAGTTTGGAAGACCAGAGAACACCTTATCCACAATTTTGAAAAATAGGCTGAAGTTTGAAAATTAAGCTTTTTCATTATTAAAGAGGTTAAAAGGGCCCAAGTTCCAAGATATCGGACTTAAAAAAAGTGTCGTTTTCAGGTAAACAACCTACTATTTTAGATTTTTTCTAAAGGTCCGCTTGTATTTTTCACGAATTTAATGATTATTCTTTCATTATTATTACTTCAATAAAATATCTACATATTTTCTATAGTTACATTGAGTATTTTATAATAAACCTCTAACCATTATATATCGAAGTCAGTCAGAAATCACCTAAAATAAATCGAACCTCCATATATCGAAATCCTCGATAATTCGAAGTTTTCTCGTTCTCCTTGAGGTTCTTTATATCAAGGTTCCACTGTATTTTATTCTAGTTATTCAAAATGAGCCAAGAGAATTTTGAAAGCTAGTCATATCATTAACTTAAAAAGGAAATGCAGGTTTTGTATCTGAATATTTTACAAAAATAAAAAAGAGCAAAGTTAATAATTTAAGATCTACTTGAATAAGTATTTCATATGATTTAGTATCTTCAAGTAAATTGTAGATAATGATTTTATTCGACAGATGATTGGCTCAAATATAAAATAAAAATAATTTGGTCATCCATGAGTAGAAGTTCAGTTTTTTTTGTTTCTCGGTAATATCTCGAAAACGGTTGACTCTGGAAAAATATGTTTCAAATAAACATAAAAGCTAATTAAATTTCCTATAAAATTAATTATATATAAATTTGTCGTAATTCTAACCGTTTATGAGATATTTGTAATTGAAACTCGGTGAATTTCGGGAAAAAACAAATGTCACCTCAATTATTGTCAAACTTTTTCTTTTATTACGTTCCACAATCGTTTTTTAGAAAAAAACGTTAGAATCAAAATTTTAGAGCATTAAATGTACTTTAATTTCACATATACGTTTTTGGTATTTGAAGCAAAGGTTTAACAAAAAGTGAAATAAACATTTTTTTTATTTCTAAAATTATTGTTTTTTAATAACGTATATCTGGAAAACTGTTGGAATTTCGACGAATACGTATACAATGAATTTTATAGGAAATTTGATGAGCTTTAATTTTGATTTGTCGCATATTTTTCTAGAGTCCACCGTTTTCGAGATATAATGGAAAAACAAAATTGGGACCTTCTCCCCTTCCCCCACCCTTAGCTCACCCCCCAGGGGCGGGGACTTTTAGTTATGTTTACCTCCTAACTACTCTTAACGAAGCTGTAAAGTTAAAAATTATCGCATATTTCATGCACTCTACACCCCTCATTTCAGCACTCTTTATCTGGTGTCGCACTTCCCTTAGAAAACACATTTGTTGGTACTAATTCTAAAACCAATTTTTGGATCCAAAATTTCTATTTTTTATCTGAATGCTCCTTAAATTTATTATAAGAACCTATATATGAAATTTTGATCAAGTCCCATTAAATACCTAAACCAACACGTTAAATACGGCTTACTATTTTTAAATCCAAGGCTTTTTGGCATAGTGTTCACCATAACTACAAAACTATTTGTCAGATCTGAAATTTATTTTTTTCAACTAAAATCTGGTGAAATTTACATTCAGGCCCTATATGTGAAATTTTGATTATGTCACGTAATACACCCATACCTGAACGCTAAATATGTATGTTTTGGCAAAGTCTGACGATATTGACAAATTCAGTGGGCTGGTTTGAGAGTTTAACGTGACATGATCAAAATTTCCTATATAGGTTCTGATAGTAAATTTAAGGAGCATTCAGATAAAAAAATAGAAATTTTGGATCGAACAATTAGTTTCGGAATGAGTACCTAGAAAGAAGCTCATCAAATTTCATATACAATTAATTGTATGCGTATTCATCGAAATTCCAACGGTTTTCGAGATATAAGTTATTAAAAGTCAATAATTTTAGAAATAAAAAAAATGTTTTTCTCATTTTTTGTTAAACATTTGCTTCAAATACCAGAAACGTATATATAAAATTAAAGTAAATTTATTGCCCTATAATTTTGATTCTGACGTTTTTTCTGAAAAACGATTATGGAACGTAATAAAAGTAAAAGTTTGACATAAATTGAGGTGACATTTGTTTTTTCTCGAAAACCACTGATTTTCAATAACGTATATCTCGTAAACGGTTAAAATTACGACAAATTTATATATAATTAATTTTATTGAAAATTTAATTAGCTTTTATGTTCATTTGAAACATATTTTTCTAGAGTCAACCGTTTTCGAGATATTACCGAAAAACCAAAAAAACTGAACTTCTCCCCTCCCCCCCCACCGTTAGCTCCCCCCCCAGGGGCGGGGACTTTTAGTATGTTTATCTTTTTACTATTCCTAACGAAGCTATGAAGTCAAAAATTATCGCACATTTCATGCACTCTACACCCCTCATTTCAGCACTCATTGACTGGACTAGAGGCTGTGTACATAAGTATTTATATCAAGTTGGCCTATTTTTGCACTATTAACATAGATATGTCTTTTGGCTGGGGGTCTGTACTTCCTAAGAGGTAGAGCAACCTATCTGATTTGAATATATTCTTAAAATTAGGATGCACTGCTTATAACAAACTAATCATTAAAAGAATATTAAATTAAAAAAAATATTACTCACAGAACTCGGAACATAGAAGATTAAACATGAAAGAATAAACACAAGGTTCATCATTTGGTAGCTAAGGTTACAACCCTGCATGACTGCTCTGAAACAAAATTATAAGATAAGAAATTGTTCCAGTAATCAATAATAATATTTTTATATCTTTATTATTATTATTTTTTTTTTCAAACTGCTTTCAATATAAAAATAAATCCCCCTAACCATGATGTTGTTATTAAACTTATGAACCCTCACCACAAAACACAAAAATAAAAATCAAGCAATAGAAATAGCATTATCTTTTAAACACCTCCTAAGCATCCCCTCCCAACATCATTAAAAAAAAATACAATTTCTTTTTTTCCTAATAAACTACAATTTTAAATCAATTTCCTAATAAGATAAACCGCCATAGAATAGTTTATATCAAATAACAATTATGATGATGTCAACTTAAGGCATAAAAATTCAAAAAATAATTAGAAATTCAAAAAATTAGCAACAAAGTGTCAAAAAATTACATTGACCCGGTTAACGACTATTTTCATTTTGTTTACTAATAATTATTATTAACTTGTTACATAATTAAATTGATAAAAACAATGATCAAAAATAAAGAGTTTAGTGGAAATGTTTTTGAAAAAGACTGTCTGTTAACTTGTTTTTCTTTGTATGAGATGTCCCAGTAATTGGAATTCCCACAAATTGTGACCTTAGGCAAGAAAGTGGTTCCCAGGGATAATCACACAAAACATTATTACTACTTTAAATAATTTAAAAATATCTTACTTACTTAAATTTTAATGGACTGAATGGAAGCTCTTCAAAACATCAATGGACCATTTTTTCCCCCCTGAAACAACAGAAATCACTTAATTAGAGATTCATTCCCACTTTTTTTTCAATAGGTATTGCCATAGTCTGGGATATGTTATATAATATTTTTTCTAAATCTAGATTTTTTTACAAACAAGTATGTACTAATATAATGACTTTTTTTTTTTTTATAATGATATAGATAAAATCTATATTATAAAAAAAAAAAGAAAAAAATCTGTACAATTAAAATTAGGAAAATAGGTGCTCTGATTTGAAAACAAAAAGATGATGTCATTATGACATATATAAAAATAAAAACGAATCTCAGAATCCTAAAATGTGAACAAGAATTTTTTGCTGATTACAAATATTTTGTTTTGGTTTGTTTATAGCTTCTGGGGAAACAAAAAAAAAAAGTCACAGTTTAGATGCTGAAATTCAATTTTAGTTTTATACAAGCCATAATTACACTGAGTGAAAAAAAGTTAATTTTTTTTTCAAATCCTCTAAATTTATTAACACAATAATAAAATAATAATACTCTTGAAGAAGGGATCTTGTTATGCCTTTTCCGCAGTTAAAGATTGTTTCTCTCCAGATCCTTGTGCCTCAGTTGACTTAAATGTCCTTCCTTTTCATGTCAAGTTAGGAGGAATCACTTTGCAGGCGTAGGGAAAAAAAAAAAAAAAAAAAAAAAAGTAATGATTTGGATTATTTTTTTTTAAATTATTGTACCTAATTTAAATTCTGCGAGAAAAAAGGGGAAGCATCATGAATGAATGGACTCCAGGTATACATACATAATAGGGAAAACCCAACTAACAAGACATGTTTAACACAGGCTTTCTGGTGGAATACCCTACAAAATTGTTGATCTCAAAATTAGGCATAACCATTATTAACATGGTACATATTTTCACGGTGACTGAGTCGGCTTCAAGAGTGTAACCGTCGTGATGAACAATCGAAACGCAGACCAAATTGTGAACATTATTGTAAAAGATTCTCTCTCTAAATCAAAATTTGAGACAGGTAACCCTGATTTTAACAGTTATCAACATTACTTAATGTCGAATGAAAGAAACCTTTGGTACAACTATTAACTATTTTTAACTATAATTCAGATATATTTCAGAAGGAGTCCCTGAGAATTACAGTTGCGAAAATCACGTAATTGCTTTTTAGTTGCTCAACTGAACACAAGGAAGTAGTGCTGTAAAACACAAATATATTTTATACTTTTGAATTAATTTAAACTGTTTTGGGCCATCTCAATTCTATAAAAAAAAAAAGTCTTATTGTTTAACAAAACTATATGGATATGAAAAAGTTCCTAGAGATGAGAAACGTTAAAATTTTCAGAAAACATTATATCTAAATGATTGTATTATTTATTTTATTGTATTATTGTATTATTTTATTAAATTTAAAAACTAAAATTACATCAAATATCACATATTCAGAATGATAGAGGCATGACTCCAAAAGTGTGTTTTATTAATAACTAGTTTTGAGATAGGGAATAAAAAGCAAACTCGCGTCACGTACCGTTATCTAAGCCCGATTTAGGTTTAATATCTAGATTTAGATCTGCTTCCTATTTTCTCGATGAGCTAGAGACTTGACACATGGAACATATTTTAGGAGTGGATGACAATGCAAAAATATGAAATAATAACAGGAGTGGTGACCACGCGGCGCACACTTCCTTATGTCTTTGACGGAACGACCTACCATCGTCATAGGCATATCGTTTTAATCATGAAGAACCCTGCTACATTTCATTCGAACATGGTATAGATCAAGAACTTGTTTTAGAACTAATAATGGTTGTTGAACAATGGAAACTAGTTTTCAAATAAAACGATTCCAAAGTGGAAATTAATTCATCAATCTTATTTGTATAGATCCTTCTTTACCATCATGCGTAACTCAAGTGATCCTAAAAAAAAAATAAAAAAAAAAAACATTCCACGAAAATTCTTCCGAGTTAATTTCATTAGATGTGTCTAGACACATTTTAAACAACACAAGTACCTACCATTCGTACGACAAAATGTTTCGAGTAAAAACAATCGTCAATTCATTTTAAAGGTTATTATAGGTATCACCAGGTATGGCCAGCGTTGCCAAAACTCAAAATATATCGTGCACCTCTCGTAACTTATAATATAGTAAACAAAACAAAAAGAGTATTTAGGTTTAACAAAAATGTTTGGGATTATAAGCAACCTATACTCATTAAACCACAGAAAAAAAGTATGAAAAACGATAACACTTACAAGGGGAGGACACACTCAGTCTCTCACGGATCTTGTTGGCAATTTTTTTGGAGGTTCCTGGTCTAAAAATATTAGACACGTATTTTGCCGTTCCGACCAATGGGCCCTAGCAGCCGAGAAAAACAATAAAATAGCATTAAACTAATTTATTTTTTATCTCGAGTTTAAAAAATGATATCGACATGATTCTTGCACCAAGATTTTCAATTTTGATTGCGGATTAAAGGGAAAATACAGTCGCTCCATGGATTTTGGTTTAGGTTAATTAAATTCTAAAAAAATGATTAGTTTTTCAAGCAAACTACCTCTATAGAGGTTAATAATAACTAAAAATTCTTTTAGCCCTAGAATTCCAACTCAGCACCCTCAAAACTCAGGAAACGTATTTATATATATAGATACCAATAAAACTAATATATATATATATATATATATATATATATATATATA
The DNA here is from genome assembly GCA_003667255.2 of Euschistus heros. Taxonomy (NCBI): domain Eukaryota; kingdom Metazoa; phylum Arthropoda; class Insecta; order Hemiptera; family Pentatomidae; genus Euschistus; species Euschistus heros. Next base: position 542,131 of record RCWM02000228.1, read on the forward strand.
TATATATATATACTAATTGGGAAAAATAATTTGTTACTTTAATTATTATTAAAATAATTATAATTATTAATTATTTATTGTAATAATAACTTATTACAAATTAATATTTACATAATATTCAGACAGAACCACATATTAGATTTGATTGTTAAGTATTTACAGTTTTTATTTTATTCTTCAAACCCAGAACACATCTCTAACCCGTTTTGTAATCTTTTTTTACTGGGTTGTTCTAATAACCGAAGCTTATTACCTTACAATTTCATTTTCATTATATTCAACAAAATCCTGTCAGCAACGGAAGTGAGGCAGTTATTGCTATAATGTTTTTATGTCAACTATCATAATCATATTTTAACATGTTCAACTGCAAAATAAAATAAAAATTGTAAATACTTAACAATCAAATCTAATATGTGGTTCTGTCTGTATATTATGTAAATATTAATTTGTAATAAGTTATTATTACAATAAATAATTAATAATTAAAGTAACAAATTATTTCTCCCAATTAGTATATATATATATATATATATATATATATATATATATATATATATATATATATATATATATATATATATTTGTTTTATTGGTATTTATATATATGAATACGTTTCCTGAGTTTTGAGGGTGCTGAGATGGAATTCTAAGGATAAAAGAATTTTTGATCACATTTTACAGTGTAAAAGCTAAATTTTTTCGAGTGAAGTATATTCAATATAATTTTTTCACTAGAACCGACATCGGATTCGAATTCAGCATTCAAAAGAACCCTTAAATACGAAATTTCATCCAAATATAAAAATAAAAGTTCGTAAGCTCCAAAATTTGCCTAACCAAATGGTAGGCAACTTTTGTTTAAATTGATAAAAACATGAATTACGCTTAGACGGTTTAACGGATCAACTTTATTTTTTTTAACACAAAATATAGGGTGGTAATACGCTTGAAATGTATTTGGTTTCATCATCCTATCTGGTTTCAAACTCAAGTTAAAAATCAAAATCTGTTTCGGATTTTCCAATTTTTTTAAAAGGTTTTTGTTCATCGAATTTTACATTTATATAGATCAAAAGAAAGCTAAGACTCTCCTCTTTCCAGTGATACCAACCAGTGAATTGCATGACAAAGTAATAGCGATTTAAAGGTATGTAACCAATAATCGATTTTAAAATTTCATTTTCCTGGAAGAGGGTGAAAAAATGATATTTTTTGATTTAGTTGAATAACCGTTTTTTAATGTTTTTGAGGATGCTGAATTAGGATCTGATCTCAATTTTTGTGTGAAAAAATCTACAGAGGTAGTTTGCTTGAAAAACTAATCATTTTTTTAGAATTTAATTAACCTTAACCAAAATCTATGGAGCGACTGTATTTTCCCTTTAATCCGCAATCAAAATTGAAAATCTTGGTGCAAGAATCATGTCGATATCATTTTTTAAACTCGAGATAAAAAATAAATTAGGTTAATGCTATTTTATTTTTTTTCTCGGCTCCTAGGGCCCATTGGTCGGAACGGCAAAATACGTGTCTAATATTTTTTGACCAGGAACCTCCAAAAAAATTGCCAACAAGATCCGTGAGAGACTGAGTGTGTCCTCCCCTTGTTAGTTTAACTTATTATTTTGAGAAGCAGAATCAATATTTCCATTTAAGAATAATATAAAAAAACGAGACAACTTACCAGACCTTCCCGCTTCAAAGCACCACCACAACTGGTTCCAGGCGGCAGTTCTTGCTATCCTTCAGTCTGTTATCCTTGACGTCATTAGCGCTAGAACTGAGGTCGAATACGTCTCTCGCAAAACTTTTTACAAGAAGAAGATACTATTTTTAGATAAATAAGGTGAGTCATAAAAATAACTGATTTCGTTTTTCTGGAGGATGTGAATTAATGGCAGTGGCTGATTTTTATCTTTAAGCTATGCTAAATGAATCTCTGAATAAAAAGACATCTTCTTGCCTTGAATTTTGTCTTATTTAGTTTAACAGCATAACACTGGCATTTGAAATTATTTTTTTATTTTAATAACTTTTATTGAGTAATTATTACAATCTGCCACAAATGTGGGCAATAAGTAATATAGATGGCATATGATTACATTCATATGTACAAAGAGAGAAAAAAAAATGTATATATATCTATATATATATATATATATATATATATATATATATATATATATATATACAGGGTGTTCGGAAGATCGTTGGCCAAAAAATTATCTCGGGTAGGGAGGTTCATTTTGAGCCTATTTAAGGTCACTTACCTATATACAAAATCTTACGGATTTTTTTTTTTATGAATTTTTTTGTAAAAATGGCCAAATCCAAACATTTATGCCTTATAACTCCGTTGTTTACTGATATATCAACGCCATTATTTTTCCTGTAATTACTAATACATTTTCCATGTAAAATAAAAAAGATATGGTGCAAAAAACAAATACCAAAAAAACGGGAGATCGTTAAATCTTGTCAAAGGCAAAAATAAAAATTATGAACTTCAAGTTTAGGTTCAATAAAAAAAAAAAGTAAGCGCAACAGCCAAATCCAAATTGTTTTAAAAACTTCTATGTTTAATACTCTTTAAAAAAATACCATTTGCAGGCACGCAGCACATCTAGTTTTTTTTTTTTTTTTTATAAAGTAACCAAAGGGTACCACCAGCGCACACTGACAATAATAATGAATCGAATCATATTTTTTATGCAAAACGTAACAAATAATTGAGTTTCTTTATAGCATAGGTTAAACTGCATATTTTCTCTTTCTTTCTCGGAATTTCGATTTTATCAGAGTAAACTTTATCTACATTATTGTAAACAAAAATCAGGGAACAAAATTAAACTAATTTTAAATTATTCATAAGTTTAATTTGTTGAGTATCACAGGTATTGCTCAAAATGATCTCCACTATTTCTAATACAAGCACGATATCTTTTTCTTATTTCTGTGGTGGTTGTTCTGAAAACAAATTCTTCCTTCATTATGGTAAATGCAGCATTGATTTTTTGAATAAGTTGTTGTTTGATAAAGAACTTTCTATATATACATATAAATAAAATGAAATACTACAATAAAAAAAAATATTGGATAAAAAAATAAATAAATAGTAATAATAAAAACTAAAACAAAATTAACTAATAAGTTAAAAACACAATCGTACTTTATTTACAAAACACATTCATCCTAGAGACCCCCAGCCAAACCCTTCCCTCCAATTATGGAGGGAGAAGCCAAGCATAGAGAGGTCCCAGCTCTTCTCTCTCAGCTGCGTCACTGGTGTAAAAAACCCAGTGGAGGCTGAGTGAGAGCGCTATAGTGCATTCACTCAAGGCATAAGTCGAGGAACTGGCCATTGCCAGAACTCCAAAATAAATAAATTTTACAAAAGATCTCGGGGCCACTGCCGATGAAATTATTATTGGAAAAGTTTCAAAATCTAAAATTTCTCAACTATTATGACCGAAGGATCCCATTATTGTTACTATCTCAATTGAAAAAGTCTATAGACTATCAGATCTGCTATAGTGTTAAAGATAGTTTAAGCATAGGCCCAACAAAACGTCCTACAAACAACCACATCCACCAAAATGTCAGATCGCCTAAAACTAAGAACAAAAATGAATCATGCTCCATTTTCCTTCTGATATAATACAATCGTCAGCAATTTAAAAAGAACAAATTACTTAAAAGGAGGGTGTTCTCACTTTCGATTATTTTTCGTGCATTCACAAGGCAATTGTTATGTTTATCTATTCTATTATATTAAACGTTCTATAAATAGTTCTCCTGAACTATGGTTCAGTAAATAAAGAAAGAAGATTGAACAAATCAATTGATATCACCTCAGTGTCCCACTTAGCTTTACTTTTCAATTCTTAAAGGAAGAAATGATAGTGTCACTTCCTAATTTCCTGATCACTTGTTGGCACCTTGAGTCAGACGCCACTTCATCCATCCACCTCAGCCTAGGCCGACCCGCACATCTGGTTCTACGGAGAACCTATTCGAATGTTATTCATCTTGGTTAACTGTCCTACCCATTTAAATCTTCTTATTTTCCGAACTCTAACCAAGTCAAGTTTGTTGTAGAGACAATAACTCTTTGTTTTAAGGAATTTTCCATGTGTCTCCTTCCTTCACTGGGCCAAAAATTCTTCGAAGAATCTCCCGTTATATATAATTCATTTTTATCGGGTGTAGCAGCTATTTGACGCTTCAATTCGTTAGTGTTTCCATTCGTTTCATTCAGTTCTGATCGCAGATAATTAAATTTAACCCTACCAAGGATACACGGTCGAATGCATTCACATCATGTTTCTTCCCCTCTAGAGAACATATATTTGGTTTTGACATCTTTCACAACCAGGCCTATAGCGTGCGTAGAAATTCATAAATCCATAAATGCTTTTTTCAACGTAGTAAAGGAACGTGAAAAGTTGTCGAAGTCATTAGCATAGTCCGATAGATGAACCAATCTTGAAAACACTGGTCACTGTTCACTGTTCTGATAAAATCTAAAGGGAACAGTAAATGCTTTGAGACGATGAAGGCCGACTATCAGTCAGAAAACTGCGATGACGCCACCTCCTACTAAAACATGTAATCTGTATTTAGTAAAAAAGATATTGTTATTGGTTTTAAAAATTGATAATTCTTTCAATAAAATTTGTTGCAGAGTGAAACAGGTTTCCAAATCTCAAATTTCCCAACTACGTGGGATTTCGAATTGTTGCGATCACTTCCTCCTAGCCCTCCTGTGGTGACGTTCCTGGTAAATAGTTACAAACATTTAAAAATTGTGACGTCAGCCTTAGGAGGAAAAAAAGACAAAAATCCTTGTTCAATGAGAAAGTACTACTGCTTCGAATCCGAAAGTTTTTACAATAAAAAACAAAAAACTACAATTCTGTAGAACTTTGGAAACGTGATTTTTTTTTTGTTAAATGCTAGCTGAACAGTCTCATAGATGTTATACAATGAATTCCTGTTCACTGTTCGCCATAAGAATGTTCAGTAATTAAATTTATTCTTTATAAAAAATGTTAGTTTGTAGACATAAATTAAAAAAACATTAAATAATTAATGGTATCCCTTCTTAAACACATTTGATAACATATCTATTCACAGAATTTTTTTAATGAGATGTTGGTTTTTTAAAAATATTTAGGCCAATTGAAGATCTACTACTTATAATCGTCTGGTTTCTGTTTTTAATTATTTAAGAAAAAAAAACTTAATTTCTCCCTGACTGTGATAAACAAAAATCATGGAGATAAGTCAATCTATAATCTACAGCTATTCCCAATTTACATTTTAGAATTGAAAGGACCAAATTACTTAAATTAAAAAGCCCTAACAGTTAAAAATGTGAGAATAACGTTACTTTTTTTATTTCAAATCAATAGAGCTCCTAAACAGTAGGTCCGAGCGACAAATGTAATTTAACAAAAAATATTCCTATTAAATTTCTAATAGTAAAACTATCATCAAAGTTTCGATACGAGCAGCAACAGAGCTAAGAGCTGTTAAAAGTGATGATTAAATATGTAACTATTTTTTAAAACGTCGAAATCTTAAATAGTTTTTAGTTGTTTAATTTTAATATATTTAGTTTTACTGATTTAATCAATCTTAAACGTTTATTTTATTATTCAAAGAAATACATATGTTAATATGTAGTTGAGTGCGAATTTGCTACCTAATTAGGCAGCGTTCATATTTTTAATCAGCTGATTTAATTAGTGACGTTAAATTATATAAAGAAAATAGTGTCTTGATGATTATGCAGTGATAAAACTAGTTTGTTAATTATATATTATGATAACACCGTTGATGATTATTATCAAGTGTAGTGGTGGCCAGGCACGGATCTAGGAAAACATTTTAGAAAGGGGGAGTAATAACAATAATCCCATACTGTTCACGCCAATCGGCGCTTTTGTGAAGGGGGAAAGGAGAAAAAGTGTAATATATCATACATAGTCACGCACTCTATAAAATTACTAGGTAACTGCCCTTATCTGCCTTAATCCCTACATGGATATTCCTCACTCTTCTGCTGCCTGCTTTCCTGTATGCACGCACTATCTTTGTTCAAGACCCTATGGTCTTCCTGCGTTTTTCATGCCCAAGGCTAATATTAGCTTTCCCAAAGTTTTTTTTTTCTTAAAGTGTTTTTTATTTCTTATGACATTTAATAAAGACTTAATATTCCCATTAATGAGTGCTGATTTAGGAGGAGGATATCCCGATCAAGTGTTACAGCCTACGAGAATCGTTCGCCCGCCCACAACTCCTTTGGAGGCCTCCCAAAAGTACGACGGCGGCTATAACCAGGTGAGTGGTTTTGTCTGTAATATTTGCTTAGGTTACCTTCTGATTGAGATCTCCCCAAAGGTACGAACACTCAATTTTATCCTTTTAAATAAAGTCCATTTTCTAGAGGCTGATGCGAGTTCTGAGAAGTCGCATCGGAAAATATCATTATCTTTCCTAAACACATACTATACGAGAGGGAAGTGGGTCAGGGAATTTTTGAAAATTATAACCTTTTGGTTGTTTCAAGATTTATAAAATTACTATTTTAATTGGCAGTACTGTGCTTAAAGATTTTTTCTTTTAACGAAAACCGGATTAATTATCTTTTCATTTTAGAGTTTGAGGGGGGGGGGGGGGGGGGAGCCATTTCCACCTCCTCCCCTGGGATCCGTGCTTGGTGGTGGCTCAAGAATGTTTTCGAACATTTGAAGGATACGCAACTTTCTACTAGACTTCACTATACGTTACTAAACGTTTTCATATTATAATTTTATTAATTTTGTTCACTAATTACTATTAATTATAATCAGCTAAAATTGATCTATTTTGTTTCTCTCACTTCACTGAGGTTTAGTTTTAGCAGTTCAAGGATTATAAGCCATTCTAACTTAGCAAAACAACCTACCAGAATGTCATATATGTACATCTAATGTGTGTTATAGAAATTGAAAATTAACTTGTCTAAACGCGTTATATTTACATTACGACAGAATACCTGATCCCCTGTTCATCAACCATCTAATACCACAAACACTTATATTTATCAGAAAGCTGACCTGTCAAGACAAAAAGTTAATCGTTAAGCCACAGACTTATCTTCGGAACTGCAAAGGCGATCTGAATTACACCTCTTCCCCGGTAAAAACGTAAAATATACACTTATTTACCTAAACCCATATAAGCTAACGTATGCGGAATGAAGGGATCTGCCAATAAAATTTGACAAAAAAAAAATTATCCATATGGTTAAGGTAAATAACGGACTCTCCTCCCTACGTTTATGGAGGCTTACGAATACAATGAACTATATTCAGAAAAACTACAAACGATTTTATGATAAATTACAATAGAATGCCTGCTTTTCTGTAAATCAACCATCTAATACCACAAACACTTATATTTATCAGAAAGCTGACCTGTCAAGACAAAAAGTTAATCGTTAAGCCTCAGATATTTGTAATCATAAATCAATATCCGGAACCGTAGTTTATTTTATTTTTTTAGCCGCGTTCAAAAATCTATTTAATTTTGCGAGAATTCCAAGACATTATTATTCATATCTCTCTTATTCTTGGTTTTCACCGAAAAAATAGCACCTACCCGGATCGAAATCAAGGGCTGGGCACGACATTTATTTATTTTTTGAAGTTTAAACATTTTCTGATGATACTGGCTGTTCCCAGAAGGACTGCCTTCTGCGGTTCTTGTAGAATTTTATTTGTAAGATGCAGTTCTTTGATTGAGTTGACCGTAATCTCCGGGATCAAGCCTTTACTAGAAATAACCCAGTCAATGAAGGCAAGAAATTAGCCTTTGTCGCAACTAATTAGCGGAAAGCTGAATTTTTGCAGGGTGTTAGTACATAAAGTATGCACTAAAAAGACACAAAGTCCCAACCCCTACCCCTCTTGCTTTCCCCCCACCCCTTCAGCAACATTAGAAGTACGGAACTCTGGTTATATGCCGACAGCTCGAAACCTAATTATGCTATCGGAGCGTTCTTTTTTTTTATTTGACTCCTAATAATATTACAAACAAGTTATGTTATATACAGTTTTTATGTACATAGCTTAGTTTCGCCATAATACTTAATCATATACAGAAAACTGCCACTACAAAAAACAAAAAGTAACTTCAACAAATTATAGATTTTTATCATTACGTTTTGGGAAGAAAAGTGTTAAACAAAACTTATAGATAATATAACTAGCTTTAAAATTATGTGTCTCATAACGCATAACATTAAAACGATGGCTTCATAGATAGCGCTGAAAGAGTAATGGACACCGGTGCGCCCGTACTAGCAGGGGCGTGCTGTGGTGCACACACGCGTATACTGCTGTTCATGATCATGAATAAGTCATTCGGTTGAGGTGCAGAAACAATGTAATAACGTTTATTTTTAGGATATTACTTCCAAAGTGCATTTTTTTTTGCTATAATAGTTTATAGTTTACTTGTATCACTGATAAAGTACAAAATGTAGCATCGAAGATTCAACTCCAAAAACCAAAAGATCTGCCTGCTGGATATTGTTCACCACCCTTAGCTCTAAATGTGATAAAAAGTCTTCTTCAAAATATCTTCTGGTTTAGGGGAGAGAGGGGGTGAAAATCGTATGTTGTTGGCTGTCTGATCTCTGAACTCGGAAAACGTTACTATTAGCACATATATACATAAAAAAGCAAAGAAAATTTGCAAAAAATGTCATTTTATTCCTCTCTTTCCCGTATCATAATTTTAGAGCTATGGAAGAGGGAAAAATAGAAGATTTTTTACTTGAGGTAAGTCTCAGTTCTCCGGAATTATACGTTTGTCGGTACTCATTTCGCTATAACTCCGAAACTATTTTTCCAATTCAAATTTATTTTTTTTTCATACAAAAGCTGATTAAATTTACTATAATAACTCAAATAATTAATTTTGATCTAGTCCCATAAAACACCCACAGCAGAATATTGAGAAACCCGTACTGTTGTGAAAAACACGCATTTTTCGGCAAATATATCACAATAACTCCGGAACTGTTTCTCCTATTCAAAATCTATTTTTTTCCATCTGAAAGCTGTTTAAATTTGCTATAAGACCCTTTATATTATTTTTATTGAATCTGGTGAAATACCCATTACAGTACGCTGAGTACACCGTACTATTTCGGGATTCACTTTTTTTTTCGAAACATTTATCACTATAACTCCAAAACCATTTGTTTGATTCGAAATTTTTTTTTCCATATAAAAGCTGGTTAAATTTACTATTAGACCTACTATACTTATTTCTGATTAAATGCCGAGAAATACCCAAGCCAAATCGCTAAATGTGTATGTTTTGGCAAAATGTGATGATTTTGACATGTTCAATGGGCTCCCATAGGTATTTTCCGGGATTCAATCAAAATTTGATATATAAAATCTCATAGAAAATTTAAACAGCTTTCAGATGAAAAAAATAGATTTTGAATCAGAAAAATAGTTCCGGAGTTATTGTGATAAATGTGCCGAAAAATACGAGTTTTTTACAACAGCACGGGTTTCTCAATATTCTGCTGTGGGTGTTTTACGGGACTAGATCAAAATTAATTATTTGAGTTATTATAGTAAAATTAACTATCTTTCATATGAAAAAAGAGAAATTGGAATTGGACTAATGGTTTCGGAGTTATAGCCAAATGAGTACCGGCAAACGTATAATTCCGGAGAACTGAGACTTACCTCAAGTAAAAAATCTTCTATTTTTCCCTCTCCCATAGCTCTAAAATTATGATATGTGAAAGAGAGGAGTAAAATGATATTTTTTGCAAATTTGCTTTGCTTTTTTATGTATATATGTGCAAAAAGTAACGTTTTCCGAGTTCCGAGATCAAACAGCCAACAACATACGATTTTCACCCCCTCTCTCCCCTAAACCAGAAGATATTTTGAGGAAGACTTTTTATCACATTTAGAGCTAAGGGTGGTGAACAATATCCAGCAGTAAGATCTTTTGATTTTTGGAGTTCATCTTCGATGCTAAATTTTGTACTATATCAGTGATACAAGCAAACTATAAGCTATTATAGCAAAAAAAAAAATGCACTTTGGAAGTAATAACCTAAAAATAAACGTTATTACAGTGTTGCTGCACTTCAATTGAATGACTATTCATGATCATGAGCAGCAGTATATGCAATAGTGCACCTCAGCACGGCCCTGCTAAGACTGGCGCACCGGTATCCACTACACTAGAGTCTGGGGACAAGATATTCCATTCCCGTCGCCGGGCGACAGGAATGGAATATCTTATCCAAATGATTTCTTCAGGTAAAGTTGTATTTTTGTTTGCCATTTGAAATAAAAATACTTTCTTTATCCTCAAGACACGACCTGGCTTCAGGATGCTCAATAATTCGAAAAATATTGCTGGATTCCATTAAAATCAGCTGTAAATCAATGGGAAATTTTTTTAATGGAAAACTGACCTCACATCTGGATTCATAGCACAAGAAAACCCTTACACATTAAATTTGATCAAAATCAGAAAATACTTTTTTTTTTTTACCCCTTTCACCATTTTTCGGCGTTGAGATTTTAGCAACCACTTCTAGCGGCTGTAACATTTGCTGTGGTAAACTGATTAAAATAGTAAAGGCATCACTAGAATCAGCGTGCATTCCGCTTTCTATATGTGTATATAACATTGGGTTTATTTCAAATTTCAGTGGGAAAAAAGTAATTTTTTATAAAATTTCCGAGGTGAAATATAACTGGAGTTATCTCAGTAAGGAGATATCCTGCGACCTCCGCATTTGGGCTAATCTATGCACTTTTACGACTTCTATATGCCCTTAAAATTTGGTTGTAATCGGTTGCGAAATCTGTGAGATAGCGCTAATTATTTACGTTTTGAAGCAAGTTGACAGCCCTTTGCCTTCTAAAATCTTGGAGGTAAAAAAATTTTAATTTTTGATTTCGACCCAATTTGGTTTCTACTTCTTTTTTGAGATGAGGAATCTGAAAATGAAATCAGTTTTTAGTTTAAAAATTTTCCTCACCAAAATGTTTGAAAAAAACAAAACAAAAAAAAATACCTTCATTTTTTATTTCTACCTAATTTGGTTTCTAAATGTTTTTTGAGATGAGGTCAGTTATTATAGATAATGAAATCAGTTTTTAGTTTAAAAATGTTTACGTTTAAATGTATGTATGTTTACTAATACGTTGAAATGCTCAATTAAAAAAAAAATGACAAATTAATTATTAATGTTAATATATTGTATTAATTATTACGTATTATATTAATTAATACCATACCACCATACTCTAGTCTTACAGTAGAAATAGTCGGGGCGAAGGGAATATCTTATCCGCAAGCTGCGAGAGAATGTAGTGGGGGTGCTTCGGGTGGACTTTGGGTTATACCTTTAATAAGGTACTTCCGATTTTTTTTTCAAAAAGTACTGCTTTTTGTGCATCTTCTAATTTTCCTAGCAATATTCTTTCTTCGCTAAAAGAATTTATTGTAATTTTTGGAATTAATCCATTACAAGATATTACAACCGGCAAAATTTTGACTTTATCCAGCCTGTATATAGCCTTCAGCTCCGCTGCCAGATACTGATAGCTAGAGATTTTTGTTAATATTGTCGTTTGGACATAATCATCTGCAGGTATAGCCACTTCAAATATTTTATTATTATTATTTCATAATTCACACGTAAAGTGGTGATTGTTAGTATCATTATTTATTAAATTAGAATTATATCCGAAAGGTAAGAATTTTTCGTGTGTTTTTGGAGGTTGAGTTCATGAGGAGTTCAGTGCTACGGAATGTTCAATCGGGAATCTTCGGGGAATGGCGAGTGCCGCTTTAACAGTGCAGCCGATTCGGGATTTTTTCCCCGAAATCGGGAAATTTTTGGCATCGGCGGGAATTTAACGGGAATCTCCGAAAAACGGGTAATTTCGTGTATTTTTGCTTTCCTTAACTGATTATGTTAAGATCTATTACATCGTTATCTTTTTCTGTTATTCGTTATCTTTTTGTTAATTGATAAAAACAATTATCGTCAAAAAGTATAATAAAATAGCGGTTGTAATATTTTTCGATCAAGGAAGAATCGAAAAGGTTAGTCAGTCTTCGACGAAAATCTGGGGGATGAAATTCAGTTCCTCAGACGTCCACGTGAATGTTTGATACCGCCACCAGCGCTACTGTACTTTCTTGGATGCTCACTTGAATGTTTGAGTGCGGCACTGTCGCCATTGTTATCTCTGCCGCTGTCATTTCAAATGTCAACTAAGTTCCTAACATTTGTATATTTTTTATCTGTGACGATTACTCACTTACTCAGTTTTCATCAGTTAGTAGTTCTAGGTTTTTCTAATCTAGTCGTTTATTTTTTTGTCATAGTTTGTTCGTAGTAGTTTTCTTCCGATAGCTATCAAACGCAAGGTATGTACAATGTTTATAATCTTTTCTTTGTTTACTCAGTGTTCGGCATATTTAAATTCCTCAATACGAATACGAATATATTCACACAGATAATTCTCTAAGAATACAAATATATTCTTTTTCACATGGGTAAATATAACTAGTTGTATTAATACGTATAAATTGTGAACATCGTTGTATTTACATAACTGAAGTGTGAATACAATGGTATTTATATATATAACTTGTAAAAACAGTTGCATTCACATGTTGAATATTTGAATACAGTAGTATTTACAAGTTGAATATCCATAACAAAAGATACTAATACAAACAACTATGACATAAAGATATGGGACATAAATTAACTGAAATAACTTATTGCTTATTGCGGTTGAATTAATGAATAACTTTGTATTATTTTTTGTTTAGTTCCCGATATTTTTTATAAGTGTGTTTTTATTGTTTTTACACTTGATAATTTTTCTTTTTACATATTTTCTCAATGAATACAGAAATATAAGGTATACTTATTCCTTTATGTATGATTTCTATTTTTGTGAAGTATGCATAGTTTCTAGTGATTCTGAGACATCTGTTTTGGAATATTGGCAATTTTTTATAGTTAGTTTTAGACATGGAACTAAATATAGGGCTTGCTTGTTGTCAGTTTATTAGTAATTTTGTCCGGTCTATAACTTGAAGTATATAAAACCGTATCATTGGAAAACAGAGATTTTTGAACTTTAATGAGTTACATATGTCATTTATGTAAATACCGTAGAGCGGTAACTCATTCAAAGTTCAAAAATCTTTAAACAGGTTAATAGCGGTTAACAACCAAGGACTTGAAATGGATAAAGGACAGGGGTCATTTTCAAATAAAATGGCAATTTGCTGACCCAGCACTTCGAATGGCTGTAAAATAAAAATTACATCCAATATTTCACCGTTGCGGATTTTATCTTGTCGTGTTCATTTGTATAAATTAATGGAAGCCTTGGAATTTCAATTTCAAATGTTTGATAAAGAAAAAAAAAATATATTAAAAATGTTGACATACGTTACTGTCCACAGGCCAAGTCGCCATTTTCTAACATTCACAAAAAATATAGAAATCGTTTTCATTTTATTCTCTCTTTTATTTCTTATTCAATTATGTGTATATTAAATCAAAATAGTAGTCCTTTTTTTTTTTAATATGATATTTTGGGGGCTTGAGAAAAGATTTTTTTGAAACGGGGTGTAGAAGAGCCGGTTCTGGAGCTTCGGGAGTTGGGAACCAGTAGCGTTTTAACTGGTTATGTGTGTAATAAAGCAAACTATTATTATATAAAGCCTGCTTAAGACCTGTAATAGCATAAGTAAACTCTATATTTTGTTTCATGTTTAAAACTCAAATATTTCAAATATTGCAAAACAAATGTCTCAGAATCACTGGAAACCATGCATATTTCACAAAAAATTGAAATTATACATAAAGAATTGTGTATATCATATATAATTGTATTCGTTGATAAAACATGTAAACCATTTTTTATTAAGTGTAAAAACAATAAAAACCCCCTTTTAAAAAATATTGGGAACTATACAAAAAATAGTACAAAGTGGTATGTAGATAAAAAAACTAAACATTTATTATGGTAGTATACCAATCTAATTTATTTATTGTTATTTTAAATATACATGTGCATGTATATATATGTATTTATATATGCATTTGTATGCGTGTATGTAGATATTTAAGAATTATTATTGTTTTTTTTTTTTGTTTTGTTTTTCCACGTAACGGCCTTAGAGACCACGCGAATATCATTCACTTCTTACTACTTCTCTCCTTCCTTCTCTCTTTTCCACCTTTTCTTCATTATTTCCGACTGCTCCTTCCTTCTTTCTTCGGTCCACGCTATTCCTTTTCTCGCATCCTTCCTTCCCACAAGAACCTTGATTACATTTAGTTTTTTCCTGTATTCATCCCTATCAAAACAGTCCTGGTCTGTTATTCCCAGTTTTCTCAGTTTCCTCTTTCATCTGTTTGACATATCCCCCAGAACTCTTGTATCCTCTGATTTTATAGAAGATTTCTCTATTTAATCTATCTGGGCCCATCCTCACCATATGCTCATAGAACTTTAATCTTCTTATTCTTATGTCTGTTTCCAGATCATTTATATCCTTGTAAATTTCTTTATTAGGTCTTAACCTAAAGCCTTCTTCTGTCTTCTTTGGTCCGTGAATTCTTCTAAGTATCCTTCTTTCTATGGCTAACATTTTCCTTAGGCTGGGGAGGAAAGATGTTTCCATTCCATATAGTATAACCGGTTTGAAAACTGTATTATAGTGCATTATCTTAGCGTTTATTGAAAGGCCTCTTTTATTATACAGATTGCTTGTCGCGAAGCTTAGTCTTTCCAGTTTGCTATTTTTTTCTTCTAGACTATCCTCAGACCCATTACTACTTATAATTTCCCCAAGGTACTTGAGTTTTGTTTGTTTTATTACTAGAATGTTATTTTATTTATTTTTTTTCTTTCATAATCATTAATTATGATTACATCTATATATATTTAAGTTGCTCAATCGTATATTTTAATATATTCAGACTGGTCTATTTTTTCTTGGTATAATTTTTTGAATTGTAAAAATAAAAAAATATGAATGGAATACCTAGAGGTTTATAAATGGTAAAAACGAATGTAAGAATTCATACCCCAGATGGAAACAAGTGTTTTATTTAGAAATAAAATCCGTGATTACATACAGGCCGAGTAACGATCGGTTGGGTGTCTACCGAGACGCACAACTACCACTACTCGTTATTCAGTTGTGAATACTTCATTCAACCGCGATAAGCAATAAGTTATTTTAGTTTCTTTACGCCCATGTCATAGTTATATTTATTAACATCTTTTGCTTAAAATATTCAACTTGTAAATACTACTTTATTCAAAATTTCTACATGTGAATACAACTGTACTCACAATTTATACGTATAAATTCATCTGTTTTAATAATTTATACGCATTAATGCAACTATTTATATATACACATGTGAATACGAATATATTTCTTTTCATATTCTTAGAGAATATGAATACAAATATATCCGTATTTACGAATATAAATATACCCAATACTGGTTTACTTAGTGTAGGTACCGCCTATGTTTATTTTAGGATTATGTGAGTTATTTGCATTTATATTTTACACAGGTGGACTAAATGGACAAATTTTTGAAGAAAAATTTAAAGAGGAAATCCTCTTCACCGCCACTACCGCCATCTTCGTTGGAAGATGAAAGTTTGCCGTCCTCAGGAGAGCCAAGTACAAGCACGGTTAAAACAACGATAAAAAAGAAACAGCACTTCAATCACGCTTGGCTTAATCAAAAAGAATTTACAGAATGGATTGTGAAAAAAAAAAAAAAAAAAAAACGGAGAGGATATACCTTTTTGTAAGTGGTGTGCTGCTACCCTTACCAACCACCGTAGTGACTTGATAAAACACACAAAGTCACAAAAACACAAAAATTTTATAACCTCAACGTGATTTACACAACCTTTCGTTTCAGCTTTGTTTCAGGTCACCTCCCTCGCAAAGAAGATTAGAAGTGCTGAAATCAGCCTCGTTGCTCTCCTTGCAGCCAATAATTTACCATTTAATTTAATGGACTCTTTAACACCATTATTGCAGTCAAGCTTCGATGATTCTGAGATCGCCAAACTTATGAAGCTAAAAAGAACAAAAGCAACGGTAATAATGAAGAACGTTTTGGCGAGTTTTTATGCTAACGAGTTGAGGGAAAAATTGCGCTCGTCATTTTTTTCTGCTATAATGGATGAGACTACAGACATTTCAACCACAAAACAATGCGCAATTGTGGTTGTGTTTTTCGGCAAAGACTCAGGGCAAGTAACTACGCGTTTCTTCAACATACTCGAAGCAAAAAGCGGTATGTAACTTTCTTATAATACTAAATGCACTTGTTGTATATTATAATGTTTGTATGTTAATGATTATCAATGTTCACTGCCGGTACTGCTGACTCATTATCTGCTCTGCTTATTGATGCATTCACCAGCCAAGGAATTGCATTGACACAGATGATTGGGTTTTCGCCAGACACAACAAACGCAATGGCCGGTTCTTCGCATTCGGTATTTACCAACCTTAAACAAATGATTCCTGGAATTGCTTGCATTAAGTGTTCATGCCATATGATGCATTTATGCGCTTCCAATGCTTGTCTCAAACTACCTCGATCTGTAGAAGATGTTTTACGAAATATAGAGTCCCACTTTAGCAGAAGCCCTTCACGGCAAGCTATTTTTGCAGATTTCCAAACATTTTTTTGTTCAGATGTTAAACAAAAAAAAAAAATCATTTCACCTTGTACGACAAGATGACTGTCTCTAAAATCTTGCGTAAGTAGGATTTTAGAAGAGTATACCGCTCTTAGTGCATACTTAAGGCTAAATATACCCCTTTCAGTCAAGCGCTGGAAACAGTAGAATTTATTTCCGGAATTTCTCCGGAACGGAATGTCCGATTTTCAATCGGTAAAATTCTTTGGGTATTTGGTAAACACAGAATTCACGCTACAAAGCGTTTTTTTCTATAAATTCAATAATTAAGAAAATAGAACGTAAAAATAGGTGTTAAATATATATTTTTAAAAATATGAGGTTATGGTCAGTTGTAGAAACGTTTTCTAAAACGAATGACACATTCCAACTAATCATAGCATGCATATTACGATCGTAATGTGAAAAATACGAATTTTGTTTACAACCGGATGGAATTGCGTCACCGGCTGAAACGGTCTCTTCCTTACCGAAATGTCTCTCACATAGGTATTCCTTGATTTGTGAAGAGCCAAAGAAAAATTGTATGATTTTGTTTTCTTGTTATTATTATTTTTTATGTGTCGTTAAATTCATTCTACTAACAATTTCTCATTTTAAGTAAAAAAGTAAGTAAGAATAAGGCAATTAAATTAAATTTTTCGAAATTGACAGAAGGTGAATTCAAGTTTTAATATATATTTTGATAAATTTATTAAATATTTTATTTGTCTATTTATTACCAAATAAAAAAAAACGACATTTTGTTTATGCAATTCTTATTTTATCGCGGTATCTATAGGAAACATTGGCCCTTTTCACTGACTAATTATTAGGAACAAACAGACCTAGCTACAATAATTTGTAAACTATTATTTTCACTTGAAGCGTTTGACGGTCCAACAAGTTGAATGTCAACCATAGTAATTGAAATATATTAAAAAAACAAACAAAAAACTTTGTTTATAACTATTATAATGTGTTGTACAGAACTTTGAAGATCCAAAAATCTGAAAAATCATGAATTGATAATAGCTGCATAGTTAACTTATGGTTGTGATAAATATGTCTTTTTATAAAGTCAACAAAAGAGTTATTGTCTATTTATTTTCAAACAGAGAAAAAGTTTTGTTTACTTACTGAAGGAAGTCTAACATTATCTGACCCTTTTCACCGGTAATGTATTTGGGACAAATAATATAAAATATTCCAAATAAATTCCATAAGTTACCTAGCCGATAGATACCTATGGAATCATATATAAATTTACACATATAAATACATATGCAAATTTATTACCTTGTACCTAATATAAATTTAGATAGCATGTCGGTATATGAAGTTAATCCGATATTACAGAAACCAGGTAAAAGATATTCCGGAAAATCCAATAACAATTAAAAATATTTCCTGTTCAGAACAAATTGTATTTCCGTTCAATTTCTATCGTTGTAAAGATAGAACATAACAAAGAACAATCTATTGGACGTAGATATTTTTATATAAATAGTTCTAAATCCAAAAAGAATCTCCGCGTATCTGCTAGACGAAGAAAACCTGAACTGAAAAGAAGAGCTGATAATGAAAAAGAGTACGTACCCATATAATATTTACTATGATGTAATTTAAAAACATAGTGTTGTTTCGCTGAATTGTTCGAATTCAACTTTGAAAATCAATAATTTTACATTAGTTGACTGTAAAAATCGTAAATAAAATGACAATGACTGATGAATAAAATCAGTTTTGTAACTGGCTCCTTGGAAATGTTTTAGAATTAACGTAATATAAGGTAATTTCATTGTTCCCAAGTCTCGTAGATAAGTAATTTTTCCATAGCGTATACCATAATAATTATAAAATATTTTTAAAAACATAACCGGGAAAAGTAATTTTAAAGTGTAATTTCCTACTAATGGTTGGATATATGTACCTACAAAACAGTTTGTCCTTTTATATTCGCATGATTTGATTTATTTGGTTGTAAATACAAGTAGTGGAAATCAATTGAAAAATGTGACTTTTTTTTTCTGATTTCTCTCGGCCACATCACATTGTGGGGTTCGTTATGTTTTCTTAGCAAAATATAAAAAATATATATTAATAATTTGTATGAAATCGGGTAAAAAAGATCATGAGTTGACATTATTACAGATGCCGGGACTATAGCGGTAGTCAACATGAATCAGAGTCAAACAATAATAATCCCTATACAATCATTGTTTTTAGAACATTTTTGAAAGGGTTGAACATCGTATGTTCTTAGCTGTTTGATCAAAAACTCGGAAACCGCTACTCTTAGCACATTTTCGTTCTATGCATAAAGCAAATCTAATTTGCAACAACTTTAGTTTTATATACTTTTTTTTATTAAATGTGCTTATTTTCGAATTGGAAGTATTCTCTGTTTTGTCTATCTGTTTTTTCAAGAACCATACCCAAACACACCTTGAATCCTGACACTAATTCTTTTCTAACTCTGATTCATAGAATATCTATACTTTCTTCTTTTTTTTACCATTTAATGAACAATAATGAATATTATTTATTGCAGGATGTTGAATTTTTTTTTTTTTTTTTTTTTTTTTTTTCAAAAGAGCTCAAATGTACGTATTGAGTGAAAATTTAATTTAAAAGAGGGTTTGCATAAAAGTTTTAGTTAATACTACTACTAACGTTCGAGCTATATTGTAAAATTACTTACTTTATTAATATTAAAAAAAAAATTTCTTTATGAAATCAGCAAAAGTACAAATACTTTTGCTGATTTCATAAAAAATTGTTGAGCTCAAAAAGTTATAAAATTTGATACAAGATCATAATGGTTTGATTATATTGTACAGATTAAAAATCTGATGAATTCTAATATCTACAACAATTTTAAATTGTAATGTACGTTTTTTCGTAATCATAAATTATTATAGAACTGCCAGAGAGAAATTCCACCAAAACTCCATTCAAATAAGGATTTCACCTCGGAAAGAAAGAAATGAAGCTAAATTTTTGCATATACCTTTGTTTTGGCATTCTAAATAAGGGGCGAAAAGTCACCTTTACCTTCCAAAGACTCCTAACGAAGCTGTGTAGTCAAAAATAGTCGCATATTTTATTTGTAGAGTGCATACTCTACACCCCTCATTTCAGCACACTGACTGGGGTCGCACTTCTTCGCGAAACCAATTTTTTCTAAAATTTTATTTTATAAATTTAATTTATTTATTTATTGATTTTATTTTTTAAAAAATGAAATTTCAGATCGGGCAAACAGTTTTGGAGTTGGTTCCTCCTGAGATCTTCTGTTTCAGTTTTTCTATTATATCTCGAAAACGGTGAACTCTGGAAAAATATGGTACCAATCAAAATTAAAGCTTATTAAATTTTCTATAAAATTGTTTCTATAAACACTTTTCTAACGCTCAACGGTTTTCGAGATATACGTTATTAAAAATAGATAATTATCGAGAAAAACAAATTGTTACCTCACTTTTTGTCAAATATTTTGATTAAGTGCCAAAATGTATATACGAAATTAAAGAAAATTAAATGCTCTACAACTTTCTTTCTGAGAAACTATTGATGAAGGCACTAGAAGCAAATATTTGTCCGAACCGGGGCTCGCTACTGTTTTGCCCCACTATATCTTGAAAACGGTTAATCTAAAAAAAAAAAAAAAAAAAAAAAAAAAAAAAAAAAAAAAAAAAATCATAGAAAATATTATAATCTACAAGTTTTGTAACCTTCTCGATTGACGCCCGAGCCAAAGACATCGAGATATTTGAAAAAAAAAACTGATTTTCTGACCTTTGACCATGAATATTATTATGTTAAAATGCTGAGGTTGGTGACTTTTCACCACTTATTTAGAGTGCCAAAACGAAAGTATATGCAAAATTTAGCTTCATTGCTTCCTTTTCAAGATTTGATGTCTAAAACACCTTATTTGACTGGGCTAGTAGTACTCTCAAGGTATAAATATTCTTTTTGTCCAATGTTTTATTATTATTCCGAGATATCATTTGTTATTTGAATTATATTTTATTTATTAATAAATAATTTTCATGGATCGAATGAAACAAATTGGTAAGAGTGAATTTACACTTACAGAGACCGATAAAAGTTTTTCTTTTAATTCTTTGCCGATGTAGTTAGTTCAGGACTCTTATATTCCAGATAATTTCTACTTTCATTATGAAGTTCTAATTAATAATTAAGGTAATTTTAGGATTTTAGTAATAAAAAATGTTCATATAAATATTATTTTCTCCTAATATGTATGTTGTTTTTAGTTTGAAATTCTTAGTAGGCACACCAGAAGCTTGATTATCAAATTTTATAAATATCAGCTGTTACATTCTATATTACAAATGTGTTTCATGCTGAAGGGTTCAATGAAACAGTTCTTAGGAATTGATAAATTATTAACAGTTATATATTTCTTAGTTAACTGTTATCAATAAAATTAAAAATTTTACTTCTTTAAATAAACAGTTGTAGTTTACTCATTATTTCTCGATTAATTTACCTTTTGTGGAAAACTAAACATATATTTTGGTTCTAATGATTGCTTTACACTTTGAATTCCGTTGTTCGAATATAATAATAAATAGTTCGAATAATCAGTGAAATAAATTCCTCTTGAACAATGGCAAAATATTTGTTTAGGGTATTTTTAATTACCTAAAGTATTCATATGTTAACTCGATATTTGTTCCAAATATCATTTTTTGTCGGTTTATTATTTTTAATATCTCCTGGGTTTAAAAATGTTTATAAATTTCATAGATATTCTAACTATGCTTTAAAAGAGTTTGTATTAGTTTTTTTTTTCTTTTTATTAACTATCGAAGAACATATATAGTTATTTTGAACTTTGCACACAGGTTCGTTTTTTAAAATATTATTTATATACTAAAAAGTATATCAAATTTTGTTGGCCTCTGTTCTGTCGGTTTTTCCACTACTGGGGAGACGATGGATCGGTAGCTGACTGGGAGCTGGGTCCTCACAGCCCTACCCCCACTACTACAACAGCAGGTAGCTTGCTAATCTAATCACCGCTTCCTTACAAATCGTATTTTTCAAATTACGATCAACCTATGCAACCGAAAATGAATCTGTTTGCATAATTGTGTTCAATTGACTTATGACTAAGTGACTATAACCAGCTTTAAAAAAAAAAAAAAACAATAGTTCGCCAGATAATTTTTTTAAATTCTAAAATAATTGACAAAAAAAATTCGGAAAACGTAGCGTGAATTTAATAGGGTTTTTATTACTAAATCCGTTTAAAGATCTTATATTGATGATTCTGTTCACAAATGAGAGTGAAAATAAATTCGCCCCAGAAGTGCTGCCATCTCTTGAAAAAAAATCTTACTAAAAATCGGGATGTTTAACCTTAATGGAAATCATGTCGGAGGATCATTCCCTTACAACGGAGTCTATTCATAAGAATTTATCCAACCCCTTTACCAAAATGTACCTCCAGTTCATGGACTACGTTTTAGGTTTAATTGCAAGTTTTAATTTATTATTTCAATCTGACTCCCCACTACTCCATAGGCTAAAACCCGAAATAAAAAATTATTACGAACTTTAGCATTGAATTTCATGGATCATTCTTACATCAAATCAATAGATATTCTCAATGTAACTCCCAATGATAAAACAAAACATCTTAAACGAGAACAATTATATTTAGGGATTTTAGCGCACGATAGTATGATGAACATAAAAAACTCAGCTAGCTGTCACCAAGGTGACATTAATAGATTTTATGAATCTTTTTTTTCTATTTTATGTAGAGTTAATAACGGAAATTAAAAAGAGGTTCCAATTTGATGACGAACTTTTTGATATTTTTAGATATTTTGGAAATAAAACTGTCAAACAGTTCTTACTGCCATCCCTAAACACGTTTTCCGGTCCTTAAAGATCACATTGTCCTACAAGAACTCGATTCTGAGTGGAGGGAGTTATGCAGCTTAGAAAGTGACAATCAAATTTTCAAAGATTTAGTTGACGATGATCAGAGAAGCATAACAACATTTTGGACACGGGTTTTTAATGTTAAAACCTATAGCGGGTCAAAAAAATACCCTAACATAATGGTAGTAATTTCGTTGCTTATGTCACTGCCTTTTTCGAATGCTGCCGTGGAAAGGGTTTTTAGTGATTTAAAAAATTGAAAAAAAATCTCCACCGCAATAGCATAGGTTGTGAGACATTAACAGCAATTTTGCAAGTAAAGGACAACATAGGCAGTTCGATAAAAACTTTTAAACAATGCCATGTTGACGACTAATGTTTGGGTAACCATTGAAAGTAAAGGTTATGATGATTTGGAAGAATTAATAAATTTTAATGTTTTATAAATAATAAGCGAATAATTTAAAATTCTTGTTATAACCTGTATGTTATATTGTATATTATGTTATTACCTGTATATTATATTGTATATTATGTTATTACCTGTATGTTATATTGTATATTATGTTATTACCTGTATGTTATATTGTATATTATGTTATTACCTAACTTGTAGGCGCCACATTTATATCTTATTATATATTATTATGATAATCGTTTTATGTTTTAAATAGACATCATTATTTCTTTTTAAAAAAGTTATGTACATATTTGTACCTACTAGTCTTTTTGTTGTCTACGTTTTGAGTTTATTAAATTATCATATTTTAAGTTAATAACATTGTGATAGTTTGTGATAAATGGCCATTAAGTCTGAATTAAACGATTAAGACGTTATTTTAAGTGTTATATTACATAATAATATAATAATTTATAACTTTGTGATAGTTTGTGATGAATGACAATTAAGTCTGAATTAAACGATTAAAACGTTATTTTAAGTGTTATATTACATAATAAGATAATAATTTACAACATTGTGATAGTTTGTGATAAATGACAATTGAGTCTGAATTAAACGATTAAGACGTTATTTTAAGTGTTATATTACATAATAATATAATAATTTATAACATTGTGATAGTTTGTGATTAATGGCAATTAAGTCTGAATTAAACGATTAAGACGTTATTTTAAGTGTTATATTACATAATAATATAATAATTTATAACATTGTGATAGTTTGTGATTAATGGCAATTAAGTCTGAATTAAACGATTAAGACGTTATTTTAAGAACTATATTAGACAATATGATATTTGGCGATCCTTGAAAATTAAGGCAATAGTGATTAAGTATTATATTAGATAATAAGATAATAATTTTATTTAGAATTTTTTTTAATTCACATAATTTATTTAATATATATATTTACTAGTCTGCCTCTTATTAGTCTTTATGTGTGCCAGTTTGTGATAAATCATAAATAAATGTATGAATTAAACAAGTTAGATGTTATTAAAATATAAAATTTTTACCTACCAATTGTTTTATTAATAATTCCTAATATTGTATTTTGTACCTGTCCACTTTTCTTTTCTTTTAGTCACTCAGCAAAATGTCAGTAAGAAAATAATAATGCAGGTAAATATTGAAAGGTTGATTAATTAAAAAAAGTTATAAAATAGAGATGGTTAATACAGTAATACAAATTAACATTTACTATATTACACTAGCAATATAAATTTTAAACAAATTTAAAATATATTTTTCTGAAATCAATTATTATAAATATAAAAATTATCTTGTAATTTTTTTGTTTTGCGACCATTTGTCGCCCCTTTATGAGTATTTGATGCCCCCCTTCCCCCCTCCCCTTTCGCTGGGTTAATAAAGATAATTCCCGAAAACGGGTATTACTTCAAGCATTGGCGGGAATTTCTTGGTAAAAACGGGAATTTTTACGCCTGGTGGCGGGTATTTTGGGCTGGGGGCATCGGCAGCACTGCGCTTTAACCTTGGCGTCAGCAGTTGTACTCAAGTATTCAGTTGTGAGATAACAAGAGTGTCTGTTACATCTTTATCAAATTGTATACAGTCTCTATATTTTAGTTATAATTTATGAGAATTATATTCCTAGCAGGTCAGTGTCTTATTATTGTTATATTTTTAAATTGCGTATCTTATTTAATATTATTGCTAAATGCTCATTTGGTTGGGGGTTAGAGTTTTAGGAATAGTTTTAAATATATATTAATAACTAATTTAGGTACTTGTCTGTTTTTAATGTCTGTTGACACCACCGCTCAGGTGTCATTTTCCTCAACTATTTCAGCCATATCAGGTTATGATGCTTACATTGAATTTGAAATAGACATTGCCTTTCATTATCATACAACAAATTTTTAGGAAGTGAAATAAATGAGAATCATGTAAATTAAAACCCACTTAGACAAAAATAAAAAAAAATTTATTTCAAACAATATTCCTTAAAAAGAAGAATATCTTCCAATATAAATAAAAAATAACAAGAAAAGAACAATCTCTTGCAATATAGAACAAATAAAACATTTATTTAAAACAATAATCATTAAAAAAACAATATCTTCCAATATAAATAAAAAATAGCTAGATATAAAAAATAACGATAACAGTAGGGGAATAGTTGAGGTAAGTGAAACCTGAGCGCTGGTGTCAACGGAGTTAAAACAGACAAGTACCGTTTTCTATTTTCATATTTGCACTTTTAAATTAGTTTTAACATGGATTTAAATTTAAATAAATTCAAAACATCGAAATAAGGTAACAGTCGAGATAAAGGTATTTTGGGCGGAGCTCGGATGAAGCAGTGGCGCAATATCGTTGCCTTAAGTAGGTGCTTTAATTAAATCGTTAACCAAATGTAATTAAATTACCGTGCTTGTCTGTTTTTAATGTTCGTTGACACGAGCGCTCAGGTGTCGCTACTAGAGTCGGGGATAAGATATTCCAAGAGCCGAGTTATGGCTGATTCTACCCGAACTCCCCCCACTACATTCTCTCGCAGCTCTTCTTACCTTGCGAATAAGATATTCCATTCCCGTCGCCTTTACCATTTTTCGGCGTTAAGATTTTAGCAACCACTTCTAGCGGCTGTATCATTTGCTTTGGTCAACCGAGTAAAATAGTAAGGCATTACTGGAATCAGCGTGCATTCCGCTTTCTATTTGTGTATATGACATTGGGTTTATTCCAAATTTCAGTGGGCAAAAAGTAATTTTTTAAAAAATTTCCGAGTGAAATATAACTGGAGTTATCTCAGTAAGGAGATATCCTGCGACCTCCGGATTTGGGCTAATCTATGGGGTTTTACGACTTCTATATGCCCTTAAAATTTGGTTTTAATCGGTGGCGAAATCTGTGAGATAGCGCTGATTATTTACGTTTTGAAGCAAGTTGACAGGCTCTTGCCTTCTAAAATCCTACACATTCTTGGAGGTAAAAAAATTTTAATTTTTGTTTTCGACCTAATTTGGTTTCTACGTGTTATTTGATTTGAGGAATCTGAAAATGAAATCAGGTTTTAGTTTAAAAAATTTCTTCACTAATATTTTTGAAAAAATAAAAAACCTTCATTTTTTATTTCGACCTAATTTGATTTCTACATGTTTTTTGAGATGAGGAATCTGATAATGAAATGAGTTTTAGCATAAAAATTGTTACGTTTAAATGTATGTATGTTTACTAATACGTTTAAATTTTCAATTAAAAAATTATATATAATTGACTAATTAATTAATTAATATTAATATATAGTATTAATTATAATATAATATTAATCATTATTATTTTTTTATTAATACCATATCCCCATACTTCAGTCTTACAGTAGAAATAGTTAGGGCGACGGGAATATCTTATCCGCAAGGTAAGAAGAGCTGCGAGAGAATGTAGTGGGGGAGTTCGGATGGAATCGGCCATCACTCGGCTCATGGAATATCTTATCCCCAGACTCTAGTGGTGTCGCTTACCTCAACTATTCCCCTACTGTTATCATAACCTTCCCTAGGTGTTTATCTAGGGATTGACTATCTTCATACATAGTTTATATAGGTTATATATTTCAATATTACTTGGAAGAAGATTTTTTCGCACGGTTACTGATGAAAAATCAGCTATACTATTGTTCTTGTTGAAGATATTGTTATTTTTAAGGAATATTGTTTGAAATAAATGTTTATTTTATTGTAAGACATCGTTCTTTTCTTGATATTTTTTATTTATATTGGAAGATATTGTTCTTTTCTTGTTATTTTTTATTAATATTGGAAGATATTGTAGTTTTTAATGATTATTGTTTGAAATATATGTTTTATTTTGTTCTATATTGCAAGATATTGTTTTTCTTGCTATTTTTATTTATATTGGAAGATATTGTTCTTTTTAAGGAATATTGTTTGAAATAAATGTTTTATTTTTGTCTAAGTGGATTTTTTCTTCACATGTTTCTCATTTATTTCATTTCCTAAAAAAATGTTGTATGATAATGAAAGGCAATGTCTATTTCAAATTCATTGTAGGCATCATAACCTGTTATGGTTGAAATGGTTGAGATAAGTGACACCTGAGCGCTGGTGTCAACGGAGATTAAAACAAAGTACCTATAAAACGCTAATTCGATTTTGAAAGAAATATTGTTAACTTTTGATAAACGTTCTTATTTCAGGCAACTGTAATAGTAACTATACCCATGTATAAAAAACTAAATCCACGAAACTGGTAACTTGTTTCGCATCTCATATTAAAGTAGTGAAAATAACAAAATAGAAAAACACTAACTCTATGTTGAAGCTGATGTTAACATCTGTTATATCCACAGAATACAGAATATAGTGGAAGCGGCAGAGACACTAAAGCCGCACGGTCCCCGTGGCTCCAGTTCAGCCGGCTCTCCCCCCACCACCTTCACCCCGGGCTGCTCCACCTCAGGCTTATTTACAACTTTATCATCTAATATTTGGTTTCAACTCTTACGAATTTTATTAGATTCCATCTAATTGTTCAGAAATTTATCGCATTCATGTATAGGTAGGAAGTTTAAGAACGAAAATAAAACAGAATATTACCAAAAGAAAATTACTAAGTTATTACTTTTCGATCTTATTTTATTTTTATCTATAGTATACATTGATATTTTTCAAAAAAATGGTGGATTTGGACTTCAAAAAATATCATTCTGATCGATCTGATTAATAATGACTAATGAGAGCCATCTTCTAAAAAATGTGAAAATCTAGAAAAAAGTTTCTCCCAAGGTATTGTTTTAGAAGTAAAGAAAGCAAATTTTCTATTTTTCTATTTAATTAGTTTATTTTCTTTTTCTTCACACAGTTTTTTGTAGACTGTATTTGTAGGCACAGTTTTTTCTTCTTATACCGAAAACTTTTCGGAGTAGGTTTTAAATTTTTTTTTTTTTTTCAACCAGTTTTTTTTTGTGGTAGAAAGTGAATTTTCAGTGAAGCTTAATCAGCTGTAAATCGAAGCTGTACAGTTCATTCATCAAGTTGTTTTTTTTGAGCTCGTTTATGTTTTTATTACTGATCTTTAACATTTTTTAAATCTCTTTTTTTTTTTTTTTTTTTTTTTTTGTGGTAGAAAGTGAATTTTTTAGTGAAGCCTAATTAAATTTCAAAGCTGAACAGATCTTTCATCAAGTTGTTTTTTTGTTTTTTTTTGAGCTCCTTTGTTTTTATTAGTGATCTCTAACATTTTTTAAATCTCTTTTATTTGGAGACCTAGAATATTTTTCAACAGAGTTTCAAGCCTTTTTATTAGCTCCCCTTTTCTAAAAAAAAAAAAAAAAAAAAAAAATTCAACATTAAACTTTTAAGTTTAAATACCTACGTATGTGGGTAAAGCGTAAGAAGTTATACATACTTTAATAATCATCTGTCTCAAATGAGCTATGAGAGCAAAAGTGGCCTAACCCACAAAATATAAAAAAATCTGATTTAGTAATTTTTTGCAACTATAACGCCATCTGGTGGTGTTATTGTGTTTTGAAAAATTATTTAATAATGTGAACCAATTTTTCAAACCCATTAACACCACCAGATGGCGTTATAATTGCAAAAAATTACTAAATCAGATTTTTTTATATTTTGTGGGTTAGGCCACTTTTGCTCTCATAGCCTCAAATGATCTGGGAAATCAAAAAAACCGACTGAATTGCACCTTTCTTTAGATTTACTCGATATGAAGAAGATCTGTCAAAATCGTCCTCTTTAAAATGTTTTGAACAAATAACACTTGTTTTTGGTGGCTTCCATTTTTCTTGCCTCAGGGCTTAAACCCACTTATTTCGTTCCCTCTTCGACTGAAGGGAAACTGAGGAAAAAATAATAGGTAAATTGGAACTGTTTACCTTTTAAAGATTTATCCAAATCTAAAACTATATTATTGATGTAAAACGTCTTCTAAAGGTGTTAATGTTTAACATTCGAACTAGTTTTCAAATAAAAATAATTTCAATAGAATTGGCAATTAATTTATCAATCTAATTAAATAAACAGAATATTCTGTATTATGTGGTTACAATACCTACTATTGTTAATATAGGAGAGTTTAACAATAAAGTTAAAAAAGCTCCACAATAAACATATTTTTACTATGGCGAAAGGGAAGGAATATTTGTTTTCTCAATTTATTGAAAAACTAAACTTTGTACATTTAAATTGTACCGGTGAAGGGTTATTGGAGGGTTTAAATCCTTGTTGGACTCTTTCTAGAGCATCCAAACGCGGCACAACACGACCTTATTTAATCCAATTGAGAAATAAAAAAAAAAGAAAACACATACACACAACAGAGACTTAACAATTAGCAATTGTTCCAAATAAACACGACACAAACAGTGGTACTGATAGAGACAGCCGGGCTTAAGGTGGTGGGGATAGATCTCCTTGCCGGGAGCCATCTCCCCCCACCTACCCACCGCTTTCTATTATATTCTGTATTCTGTGGTTATATCTTATTATTATTACAAGATCTTTTTTATCTTGCACAAAACTAATAATCTACAACTTTAGTAAGTACTTAACATTTTTTTTTTTTTTTTTTATTGAATTAGACATTTCTGCATTATAGAATCTTAAGAATGATAAGAACTAACGTTTTAAAATTGGCGAAATTCTTCCATGTTAACAATCGATTGTGGCTAAACGCCTAAATCAAATTCAGCTTAAGGAATGTCTTTAGACGCACAATTTAATCAACTTTAATTTTGTATATAAAACATTTTTCGATTGAAAGCATTTTTCTATATATTTTTTTTCCAAAATCTTAAAAAGTTCAAAACGTTTGAGTTTTTTTTGCCTCCCAAACATTTTCCTTTATTTAATTTAGTTTAATTTTTTGATATTTTATTCTCAGGACCCATCTGGACCATATAAAAACGTAAAACCAAATACTTCACCTTTTCCTAGGCAGAACCCCATTTTGGGGGTAATTTAACTAGGCTAAGTGAGAACAATAGAACAAAGTTGTGCAATTATTGTATTGTCATTGTCCTTGAAACGTGAGCAAAATTTCAATTAATCTGATTGCTGGAAATTGGTGAAAATTATGATGAAAGAGTCCGTTGTATATAGGTGAAGTTAATAAAAGCACATTAAAAGTAGGCTTAATTATGTATTGTAGATAGATATGCTTAAATCTAAATATTATGAGATTAACAAACTATTTAATCCTCACTTATCTTCATCTGTGGATTGCAGCTAACCTTGAAACCTGAGCGAATTATCAAGTTAATCAGATTGCTGGAAATTTGTGAAAATTAAGATGAAACAGTCCGTTTCATTACATTGCAGGTGAAATTAATAAAACCGCATTAAAAAGTAGGCTTAATTATGTATTGTAGATACATATGCTTAGATCTAAATATTATGAGATTAACAATTTAATTCTCACTTATCTTCATCTGTGGATTGCAGCTAAAGTAACTATGTTTTCACTTTCTTCCAGTTCGCCCTGCTCTAGGAGATAATCGCTCTGTTGGCACTGAAATAGAACAGTAGGAACTTATTTCCTAACTAACCTACATAATTGAATAATTAAATAACTCTCCTTTATTTAAACCAAATTTATAAGGTTTCCTAACTTTTTTTTGTACATGCATCTGTATATGTTGTATTTTTATGATATAGAGAAAACGATTTTTCATAAGGTACACATCGATATAACATAAGAAAGTTTTTGGATATAAAAATATCGGATTATCAGTAGAAAAATATCGATATTTACACTAGTTCGGAGTAACCTAAGACTACAAATCTACGTCGAAAGGTCCAACAGAACAAACAAAAGAGGAATAAGAAAATTAAGACAAAACCATAAGTGTATCTTGCAATGCTATTTAGGCCATTTTTTTTTCATTGAGTCTGCACCGAAATACCTTAGAATTTTTACTGAAAATCCCGATTTTTACGTTTTTGTTTGGATATTAAGCTATGTTTCATTCAGTTTTACATTAAAATAAAATCTGAAAAAATTCTGGGAACATCTACACATCCCAAACAAAATTTTACTTGCGTTGAAACCGCTTAAAAATTAATTTTGAACTCTCGAAAAAAATTCAAATATCAAAAAAACACGTTTTTCCCCTTATGGGGTTTCATGGGAGGGAGTGGGGGGGGTCGGAAAAAATCTCAAAAAAATTTTTTTGGGCCTCTTCAAGATTTTGGGATCGATTGAATAAAATCCGTGGGGGCCGCCAGACCCATCTTATCCCGCTACCCCCTTTTGATATTTAATTTAAACTTTTTGTGTGTGTGGCATTATATAATTTTTTTTTTTTTTTTTAGGAGATATTCAGAACACCACTGAAAAAAAAATGTACAGTAGGATCGTTGAAGAAGAATCAACAGTTGGTGGTCGACTGTTTTACAACTTGAACAATGGATAGTCCAGTAAACGTAAGAGGCGATGAAGAAAAGGGCCTTGCAGCGAACTCCGAAATGGAGGAAAACTCTTTTATTTCTGACATTGAAAGAGGCGAAGGAGAGCACGAAGGGATAGGGATAAGAGAAAGTGGGCATGGGTTTCTCTATCACCTCAAGTTGTGCATGCTTTGTCTCCTCCGAGCTATGACAATCCACGAAGACAGCTTCACTTTCCACATGACCGCGGAACATAAGAAACTCAACCCTTTCGATGACATTGTCCTAATGTTCAACGTCGGAGGAGTAAGGGAGTACCACTTGATACAGGTCAAACACGGTCAGCTGTTGGAAGAAAAAAAAAATAATTTCCAAAGATTTTTTAAAAGAGAAATACAATAATTGGGGGAGCCAGTTCACTCTGAGCAAATACTTCAACGGTTATTGTAAACTCAAAACAATGCCAGAATTTTCAACAGTTTCGACTAATTTTATCGTTTGTACAAATATAGGCTTAGATTTC
Source organism: Euschistus heros (assembly GCA_003667255.2). Taxonomy (NCBI): domain Eukaryota; kingdom Metazoa; phylum Arthropoda; class Insecta; order Hemiptera; family Pentatomidae; genus Euschistus; species Euschistus heros. The sequence goes on from RCWM02000228.1 coordinate 574,239, forward strand.
GATGATTTGGAAAAGTATTGTGTTTCCATTAAGCCTTACGAAAATCAACGTTTTAATGAAATAATAAAAAAGAGTAAAGGGAATTGCTACAAGCTGGCTTCAAAAGAAAAATCCGTCATATACAAAGCCTTTGCAGGAAAAGACAGCTCTGATGATGAGATAAATGATTTTATAAAAGATTTCATCTTGGCAGCAAAGCTCCCGAACGAGCAGGATTTAGGTGCAATAATTAAGAAAGAAATCGGCGCTATGTTCCACTCCATAGACCCTCAATTCGTAGCTTCTCAATTTCAAGATAGGCTATTAGATTGGCTGAAGCAGAAGAGAGGAAAATGGCTGAATCGAGAGGACGTGGAGAAGTTCACCAAAGAGATGGTTGATGAAGTAAACTCCCTGCCTTCTAGAGGATTGGACATCTCTTATAAATTAGAAAAAATATACTCTTTTATTTTGGATAAGCATCTGATTGATTTTTTATCGATGATAGAAAATTTCCTAAGAGGGGAGGATCATCTGTTACAAATTGTAAACAAAAAGAGCATTTATCTCAGCCTCATAAAAATTCATCAAACTTTAAAACTTAGTAAAATAATAAGTGGTTGGGAAACGAACTCGAAAAACATCGTTCTCTACATTCGATTTAAATCATTCTCTTCAAAAGAATCCAGAGGGCACTTGCAAAGCGCATTGAGAAATGAAAACAATTATAAGCTGCTGATAATTTACTGTAGGAAAAAAGATAAACTATCACACAGTTTCAGATATTTAAATAAAGTAGCTGAAATTTGTTCTAAGAAAAATAAAAAGATTATTTTAATAACTGAGAAAGAGATCGATGTTGAAGAACTTGAAGAAGAAATAGAGGATTTGAAAACAAGGATAGAAAATGATAAGGGTTTTTCATTCTTGCAGCTTACGTCTGAAAGTAAAGAAATACTCCTGTGTAAGAATATAGTGACTTTTCAAGGAACTTTTGAGAAACTTAGTTTGCAAATATTAGTCACAGTAGGTAGTACAGAGAGCAAACAGCAGCCAATAGATAAGTTAGAGAGTATTATCGACAGTGATGTTTTAGTTCGGCTTATAAAGAGTAAAGAAATCAGAGTCGGTAATGTTGTGGAAGAAACTAAAGTTCTCAGCGATATGTATCTAGAACGAAGTTTGATGCATGTCAAAACATCGAATACCGTCCATGAAAACGATTTGTCGAACATACCCGATAGAGTGATAATTATTACCGACGAAGCAGGGTCAGGCAAGAGCACTTTACTTAACAGTGTAATAAGAAATCTAAAAGAAACAAAACCTCATTTGTGGATCTGTAGGATAAATCTGAACAATTACGCAGATGTATTCAATAGAGAAACAGTAGCGAGACGAGACGGAAAACGCAGCTACAGCTCTGATCAAATAGAAAATACAGTAACTTTTTTTATCGATGCTTTACTCGACTCACAAGAGGCCACAAAACTCGGAACAACTTTCGAAAAGAATTTTTTAAGACTTGCATTCCAAGGATATATAAGATTGTTTCTGATTTTTGATGGATTCGATGAAATATGTCCGAACTATAAGGACGTTGTATTGGATCTAATGGTTTCATTACAGGAAACGAAACTTGATAAATTGTTTGTAACCTCTAGAATGAACGAAAACACGTGTGAAATCGAAATTTCAAAAGCAGTCAATCTCCAAACTGTCCCTCTTTCTGATGAGCAAAAAGAACAATTTTTTGTTGATTATTTGGCAAAGGAAGCTGGCGTGGAAGACGAAAAAAGTCTGAAAAAGCTTAGAGATATAGCTATAAGAACAAAATGGAAAATTGGTTATACGATACTAATGAACCCATTGATACTACTGTTGACCGCAGAATATTTGAGAGATAATGTAGTTAGTATTATGAACGAATCAAAACAGTTGGATGACATACAATACTCAGTGCTATTGAGCAGTCGAACACGCAAATTGAATTTTATTGAGTTGTGCAAGCGTTTCATTGAGAAGAAAATTCTAATTTACCAAATAGATAAAAGTAAACAATCTCTTGGAAACATAAGCTCTGATAACAAACACAATTACTTTATAAACGCAGTGCAAAGCGTCCATACGCACCTTGCACTTGCCGAAATTTTCGGACAGCCTAAAGCTGTTGAATTAAACAGAGAGCTCCATTTAGATGAGTATATTAAGATAGAACTGCCGAAAATCGGGCCCGTTTACGAACAAGGGAGTAGTTTTCTGTTCATCCACCGGACGTTCACTGAGTTCTTCGTAACCGAATTCATTCGCAGAACGCAGTCACCCTAACAGGTGTGGAACAGTAATGGAGATTTACATCAAGGATCTACCATTCACTTGGTGGGACGTAGTTTTTGAATACATCACAGATGGTTGGTTTGATACTTACATAAAGAATCGTGACTGTATCGACAGGCTGAAGTACATCCTTACTTACATTGCGCTAGTGAGGAGATTTCGCCGAAAAACTACAATAGAACTGACTCAGGATGAAGGTCCAGATATTGATGATGAGATGAAAGCCGAACTCCTATCCTTGGGGCTGATAAAGGAAGGACGAGAAAAATCACGTAGATGGAAAGGGCTTTCGTTCGTGTATTGGAGAATCGCCGATTTCTTTGTCAAAAATTTCATCGACCTCCATCGCGGTGAAGCTCTTACAGTTTCAACTTATCATCATGCCGACCGAATGGAACGATTTTTTAAATGGGACGAGTGAAGGGTATCCTATGAAAATTGATTTCAGTAAAGAAATGTTACTTGGTAAGGATCCCATTTCCAATCAGGTATCAGTATATTTCTTAAGCGAACGAAACTTTACAGCGGTATATGTCCAAAGCAGTAATATGACATCTTTTCCCCAAGAACAGAGAACAGTTTTTAGCAGAGTTTGATTGAACATGAAGCCCAATTTCCAGACCTTTTTTGTGGGGATTCGATTATCTTTCATTCTTGCTACAAGCCCTGCCCGTCGGAGCCTATTTATATTGAACATGAGGTCTACTGTGAGATGTTTATATAGTTGATACAACTCCCTTTTATAACGTCTTCTCCAGACCCTATTCTCCAGTAAAGGTCCGTAAATTCGCCTCAGGACCCTCTGTTCAAGTACATCGAGTTTTTTTAATCAGATTTCTTTAGGGTCTAACACTCCGAGGCATATTTACCGGCCTAACCAATGTCTTGTACAGCATGGCATTTGTATCCCGGGAGATTAATCTCGACCTGAACTGCCTTGATAAACCGTAATAGCTCCTATTAAGCCCATAAGCCTTACTTTCTAATAATATATCGATTATTCACAAAATATAAATATAAACTCAGAATAGTGGATTAAGGAGAAGGTCAGCCTGGATAAGGAAGAGGCCTTATGTTTTTTCATGGCCGTTTTTAATGTGATCTAACTACTTTTGGGAGAAAGCCTTCCACCTAAAGATAATCTAGTACAAAAGCAATTAAATTTTAAAAAATTCGAAATTGGACCTCGCTGATTTTGGTATTCTACGCCTCATTTACATTTAGTAAATGTGTGGGAAAATGAATACAATAACCTGTAAAGCAATCGCCCATTCGAGACAATTTCTTAAAAGTCCTTTAGTAGAAGGTTTCAAGTACATCTTCTTTTCAAATGCCTCGGAGGTTTATCAGGAATAGAATAAAAGGCCAATTGAGAGACAAGTGGATTTGAGTGTTTACTATGAAAGGGTAGGGAGAGTTTACTATGAAAGGAAAGGTATCTCGTTTTGGCTAAACTAGCAACATTTGGAACATTAAGACGTTTATATGTAAGTTTATTTATAACAAAGTAAGGAAAATTGAGGATTTTTCAAAAGATTTTGAATTATAAGGATGCGAGAAGATCCTCTTTTTTTTATATTTTCATGACAAATTAGATTTTTATTTTTTTTTTTTTTTTTTTTTTTTTTTTTTTTTTTTTTTTTTTTTTTTTTTTTTTTTTTTTTTTTTTTTAATGTAAATGTATACGTATGGGGTTGTAGAACATCCAACTCCCGTGGTAACATCATATCCCGTATTGCAACCTCCAACTGTTATTCTATCCTTTCTCCCTTGAACCCTACTTATTGGCCAACCTCTCCTAAAAAACGTCCTGATGTCCTTGATATTTTCATTTCTTCCCAAATTTCCACCTCACAAACAATCATCAAATCCATGAACGACCTTTCATTAGATCATAGCCCTGTTCTGCTTCTATTTCATTCAAATCCAGTTCCTAGACCCTCTCCTCCTAGACTGATAACCGGACGTGTGGACTGGGATGGATTTCGATGTGATCTTGAGAATCAATTAGACCTTAAAATTACCCTTAAAACAAAAGAAGATATAAACTTAGCAATTGACAAACTTACATCATCAATACAAAATAGTATAACTGAAAACACCTCACACCGAAAAAATACTAATAGTCAACAGTATAACTTACCACAGCATATTCGCACCTTATTGACAGAAAAACGCAGAGCAAGGGCAAAGTGGCATCGCACTAGATACCCATCAGACAAAAATAATTACAATAATTTAACGAACAAACTGAAAACAGAAATAAGAAAACTCAGAATACAAAACCTACAAAATCATACTGAAAACCTAAACACTTCCGACAAGTCACTATGGATGACAACGAAAAAGCTCCTTAATTACAAAAACTTTAATCACCCTCTACTAACTTATTCTCAAACCTGGACAAGATCAGACGAAGAAAAATCCCAAATTTTTGGCCAGCACCTTTCAAAAATTTTTAACCCACATCCTGACATCTTCAATCCTACTCACATTGAATGCATAGAAGCAGAACTAAATGTCCCGCTCCAAATGTCTCCTCCTCCGAATGCATTCCATCCTTCAGAAGTATCCAACATAATCCTCAGATTACCTTCCAACAAAGCCCCTGGATATGACCTTATTACAGCTTATATCCTAAAACTCCTTCCTCAGAAAGCAATCCTATTTCTTACATACATATACAATGCGGTACTCCGCACCACATATTTCCCTGATCCTTGGAAAATATCAATAGTTAAAATGATACCTAAACCTAAAAAGCCACCTGAACTCCCATCCTCGTATCGTCCAATATCACTTTTGCCTATTATGGGTAAAATCCTAGAAAAACTCATCCTGAAACGCCTGTATCCTATCCTAGATTCCAATCATATCATCCCAGATCACCAGTTTGGTTTTCGAACGTCACACTCCACTATCCAGCAACGTCATCGTGTGGTGGACGTAGTCTCCTCAGCGTTAGAGCGCGGAATGTACTGCACGGGAGCCTTTCTCGACGTAGAACAAGCCTTTGACCGAGTCTGGCACCCAGGACTGCTTTACAAGCTCCGCAAATTCCTTCCCTCAACATACTTCCTTATTATCCGTTCCTATCTCAGTGATAGAATGTTCAAAGTAAACCATAAATTTTCTTACTTTTCCCTCTTTACTCTGCCGGTGTTCCACAAGGTAGCATCCTAGGCCCCATCCTTTACACGATCTATACAGCTGACATCCCAACTCATCCTACCACTGTCCTCACCACTTACGCTGATGACACATGTGTATTATCAGTAAACAATGATCCCTTCCTAGCCTCCCAAACACTCCAATCTCATATCCTAAACATTCAAGAATGGTGTCAAAAATGGAGAATCAAAATAAACCCAAACAAATCACACCAAATAACCTTTACCCTTCGTCGTAAACCTACGACTTCCTGTCCTACAATATCCTTTAATGACATTCCACTAATCCCTGTAGAACAGATCCGCTACCTAGGACTCCACTTGGACAAACGTCTAACTTGGAATCCACATACAAGACTAAAACGACAAGAAACTGCTCGTCGTTACAGACTACTTCAACATTTACTTGACAAACGTTCAAAGCTCCCAATTAATTATAAAAGACTCATTTACTTGACTGTGATTAGACCTATATGGACGTACGGAGTTGAGCTTTGGGGCTCTACTAAACCATCCAATTCATCCCGTATCCAATCCTTACAATCCAAAATCCTTCGAAAAATCCTCAATGCTCCTTACTTTGTCACCAATAAACTTATCCATAAAGACCTTAATGTCCCATATGTTGCTGATTTAGCCCAAACCAGATACCAATCCTTTCATAGTAAGCTCCATAATCACCCAAATCCCCTAGTTTTTCAACTTGCTTCCCACTCCATTCCCGATAATCCTCCGAGGCGTCTGAAAAGAAGATGGTCCAGAGATCTTCTTGTGTAGATTCTTTTATTTTTAGTGAAGTGCTACTGATGAGTAGTTCTTCTCAAGTTTTGGCATGCTATTATAAACGTTTTTTTTAAACACATTTACTTGATGTATACTTGTACAGTTGTAAATTTCAATAAATTGATTTATAAATTAAAAAAAAAATGTATACTAAATGTTTCCTTTTTAATATTATTTTTATTTTGTCTTTCATGAGTTCTAGTCCTTGTTTTATAATTTTTTATAAAAATGTTATCTTTCAAGATAATGTTATCTTAATGAACTATTGAGATAAGTTTGTAAATATTTTGAAAAATAAATATTGTTATAAATTACTATTTTGTTTCTCCATCAAATAGTACAATGACTCTTATTGTAAGAAACTTTATAATAAACTTTATTTTATTTATTTATTTTTAGTTTGTTTTTTTTAAATCTAGGAAATTCGCTTTAATGGAAAATTATTTCTATAGTTCATCTGTCATTGGACGTTAAATTGCAGGCTAAATGGAAGAATGATCGAATCGAATTACAATAAACTTTATATACTATTCAAACACCAAATAAATGAGTATTTAAGGGAAAACAGTATACTTCCTCACCAGAAACCATTAGTTTTCCTACAAGAACAAAACTTCACTGGCCAAATTGTTTACAAAAAAAAGATGAATTTGATTATTCTTCCGTTTATCCTTCGATTTGGCATCCAATGACAGCTGTTGAAGATGGCGGCACATGAGATTGACAAATAAAGAGACACCATAGTCAAGTTAAAAAATGACAGAGCTAATCATAATGTTACACTGTGCCCTACTTGACCCTATATTAATTAAATAAATATTTTTTTTATGATCTCTAGCGTCCCTATATTTCAAATTAATACCGTAAACTAAGAACTATGAAAAAAAACAAACATATTAAAAAAATAGCATATTAAAATTAAAAAACAAATATAAGACAGCAACTTTAGATATTTAATGAACTCAAATTCAATCTTCATGGACTACTGGAGGGACAGTTTCTTCAACAGGAGGCCTTCGTGGTTCTTCATTTTGAGCATAGTCCATCACTCTTCTGCCTTTATACTTCTTGTAGATCATCTGCTTGTGGTACATAATAAATACCCCATGTACCAAGTTCATCACCAGGAAACCCTAAATATTCATATTAATATTATGTCAATACAATAATATTTTTCTTTAATAGTATTTCTTATTTTGGAATAAAGTTTTGAAATCACATAGTGAATAATTGAGGAATGTAAATGAAAAAGGCTGTAAGTGAAAAAAAAAAAAAAAAAATTTAAATGGAAAATGAAGTAAGTTTCATCGCCAATGTAACATTCCAGTAAAATAAGGATTTGCCGAAGAAAAAACTGCCGAACTTTTATTCTCAACGGATCATTACGTTTTTCGGGGTGCTGAATTAGTATCTAAATTTTGCTATCACGGCAAACGTCGGCTTCATACCCAAAATCGTAAAAACACGAAACCTATAACACGAAAACGAAGCTTTTATCGAAGAAAATATTAAAATATTAATTGTAGCTGGAATTATTACCTAAGAAATGAAAAAAAAAAAAAAAAAAAAAACTACACCGAAGTCGGACTATTTACCACGAAGATATGGTCTTGGAAAAAAGTGTAAAAATTGGCCAACTGGCGGTCAGTCCCACTTCTCCGCGAAAACATGTTTGTCGTACGTTTTTGTCTAACTCCGAAACTATTGTTCTATTCAAAATTACTTTTTTTCAAGCATATTAAATTTACTATTAGACCATTATATATGATGTTTTAATAATGTTCCTTTAAGCATGCTAAAAAAAACCGTACTGTTGTGAAATCCACGTTTTTTGCACATTTTTCATTATAACTCCGAAAATATTCGTCCGACTCAAAATTTCTTTTTTTTTATCTTAAGCCTAGTCCAGAGAGTAAACAAATGTTTCGGAACAGTGTTCAGGAACAATGTTCCCGATATTTCTGAACTGCTCAAATCTGTTTATGACTTGTTCCGGAACTGTTCAGAAATGCTTCGAAACAAAATCAGCCCTGTTCCTGGATTCCCGTTGGAGATGGAAACACGGGAACATCGAACAAGTTGCGACAAGTCTGGACGTGTTCCTGAGCACAATTCAGGAACAATCTCTGATATAGATTGCTCAGATATTTTGAATGTGTACGTAAGACTTGTATAGGAATCGCCGCTGGCAAGAAACCGAAGTGTGACAGTTAGCCTAATCGACTCTGGAATTGATTGTCTAAATCTAGTATTTTTTTCGGGATATTTTCCCTCGAATCATAACCAACAGTACTTCAAAATCACTTTGGAACATCCTAGTAAAATTTTTGAAACCTGCCCCATCTTCAAATTTTAGGTCCCTCATAAGGTCATTGCCATAACTGGTGGCTTCCATTGGTGTTTTTCGTATCCACCACCTTCTTTTCTTCATTCTATTCCTTTGCCTGTTAAGTAAAATAAATAAATTGGCAGCACAAAGTCCTGCAATAGCCTCACTCGACATGGTCAAAACTGGAGAAACACTGACTCAAGTCTGGACGCGAAACATTGTTTCGGAACTGTTTATAACTATTTGGGAACATATTCAACAATGTTCCGAAACATTTGTTTACAGTCTGGACTAGGCTTACAGTTGGTCAAATTTACTATTAGACTCTGTATATGAAGTTTAAGTTGGGTCCCAGGAAATACAAACACCAGAACGCTAAAGATCCCCTACTTTTATGAAATCCACGTTTTTTTGGCATACTGTTCGCCATAACTCAGAAACTATTTGTGCAATCCAGAATTTCATTTTATCATCTCAAAGCTGGTTAAATTTCCTTTTAGCCATATATATGTAATTAATATTAAAGCCCGTGAAACACCCACGCTAGCATGCTAAATGTGTATATTTTGGCGAAATATGACAATAATGACATATTCAGTGGGATGGCGTGGGTATTTAGAAATATTGTGTTCACACAGAATGGAGGCTCATTCAGATTGTTTAACTAAAACTTCTTCTTCTTTCACTTCTCCCTATGGTGCCTCTCGGCGTAGGGGAGCTTCCAGCCAGGATTTGAATTTGTCGCGGTCGCTCGCCATTGTTTTAGTTTGTTCCAGGGTCTTTCCTCTTTTCTTGGTTAGGAGTTCGATGTATTGGAGATAAGTCCTCCTGGGTCGTCCTCGCGGCCTTTTCCCTTCCGGCACATATTCCATCGTCTTCAGTGGGTCTAGATGGTCCTTCGTACGCACCACGTGCCCGAACCATCTCAACTGTCTGATTTCTAGGGTATCCTTGAGGGGGATCATATTTAGCTCCTGCCTTATTTTTTCGTTGCGGACGCACTCTCTTCTTGTCTTGCCTGCGACTCTTCGTAGGTACTTCATCTCAGCAGCGGTAACTCTGCTTTCCTGCTTCTCCGTGAGTATCCAGCTTTCAGCTCCGTACAGTAATATCGGCATGTACACCGACTTGAAGATGTGGAGCTTGACGTTCCTTCCCACCTCTCGCTTTTCCCACTACTGTGTTGCATATCTGGTAGTACACTGCATTGGCCTTGCTTATCCTATTGGATACTTCTATGTCCAGCTTACCAGAACCGTCCAACACTGTTCCGAGATAGGTGAAGTCCGTCACGACCTCCATCTCCTCTCCGTTGCAGTGCACATGTACGTCTGCATGCCGCCTACCAGTTAGTAGGATTTTACTTTTCCCAGAGTTGATCGTCATACCTTTTCGGAGAAGTTCTTCTTGCCATTCTGTTACCGCTTCCTGTAACTTCCCATCTGAGTCCGCGATCAGCACGACATCATCCGCGTAGAGAAGCATCTGTATAACAACTGGGCTTAGATTCCTTCGTCCCAGGAAAGTCCGCTCCGTTCTTCTTTTACAAATGGCTGCGATCTCATCCATAAATAGCAGGAATAGCAGAGCGCTCAAGCTGTCACCTTGTTTAACCCCCTTTGCTATATGAAAGTACCCAGACTCAGCCCCATTGAGTTTAACGATTCCCTTAGGGTTCTGGTAGGTCGATTTGATGGCCTCTATCAGGCTCCTGGGTACGTTTTTATTTTTGAGAGCCGCCCAGATTTCCTCTCTTGGGACTGAATCAAAAGCTGACTTGAGGTCAAGGAAGGCGATATATAGGCTCTTGTCTCGATCCCATGTCTTTTGGAGGATGTTCCGCAATGTGAAGATGTGGTCCTGGGTTTGGCGTCCTGGTCTGAACCCGGCTTGCTCTTCTCCTATTTGGTGTTCCACCATTGGCCTCAGCCTGCCTTCCAGGATAGAGGTATACAACTTGTATATGACTGATGTCAAGCAAATAAGACGGTAGTTCGAGCATTCAGTCTGGGATCCTTTCTTGTGTATGGGGATTATGATGTTATTTTCCCATTCTTTTGGGATCCTTTTTTAACTAAAACGAAATTACAAAAACGGGAAATCCGCACGAGAAAGAGGAAAACCCAACTTCGTCAGGGAAAAATAAACCAAGCACTGATGCAAGTTGCAATAGCTCTTATAAATGTAAATATCTGTCTGATGAACAAAAAAAAAAAAAATGTTGAATTTTATAAATATATATTATAAATGGGGGAGACTGTGGAACTGTTTCATTTGATTTATCTTCGGGATCCACACGTTACTTGCCGATATTCTGAGATTGGATGCTCTTTCCTGAATTCCGACGGCAATACTTTCTGGGTACTTTCCTATTCCAATAGACTTCAAAATAGCCACATCTAGTATTTAAATATATGGTCCAAACATAAGAAACAATACTTTCCTAAGTTTGTTCCAAAACTTTTTCATTTTTATTAAAAAGAGTACATATAGCACATGTATTTCTAAAGTGACACAGCTCAAAAATCTGTATTTTTTGATTTATTAGTATGTTTACGTTCAATGCTCTTCTATGAAATCGAATCAACTTCAAATCCCACCTGATACATCTCACTTGCGGTTGGGACTAACAAATAATTTAGGCACACTTTCGATATTTCATAAAAGACTGCGCAATATTCCATTTGTTTAATGCTGGTTTTTGAGTTGTGTCACTCGTGTCAGGCAAATACGTGTGCGATATGTTAAACCGGCTCCATACATTCGTGTAATGTCATAACACGAAACAGACATGCTCCGTCAAAGATTGGCGAATGTGTGGATGGGCACTCGGCTCGTTTTAAGTATTACAATATTGTTTCAGATCCTGTTATAGCCGTATAGTCAGCTCCACACATTCGTGTTATGTCAAAACACGTAACACGAAACAGACATGCTCGTTGAAGATAATCAATGTGTGGATGGGCACTCGGCTCGTGTTATGTGTTATCAAGTTGTTTCTGCTCGTGTTATGGGTGTATCGCTATAGGAGCCGGTTTTTAACACACATCAAAGGAAATTTGTTTCCCCATAACACAAGCCGAAACAGAGAGAATCGTTTATTCACAAATTCGCTTAGCAATAGCGAATAATCGTGAAACCCAGTTAATCATTATTATCAATAATAACTGTTTTAAAATGAACTATTAAATTTGAAGTAAGCACGTAGTGATTTAAAAAATATATAATTTAATTCGATAGCTAATTTTATACATTTTGAATTGAACTGGACTATATTAAGTATATTTTGTTACGGTAGCATTTGTAATGGGAAACTACGTTGTTGACAGAGTTTTTTTCGTCTATTCAATTAGTCAAGAAGAGATTTTCGTAGCTTATCTTCATTTTTGCTCTTAGTTCAGTCTGAAAGTAAATAGATCATGGCGTAAATAAAGCTTATGCAAACTTTATTAAGACATGAGATAATGTGATAAAGAAATAATAAGAGCTGACTCTCAGGAGATTAAGTAGCCTCGCAAAAAAAAAAAAAAAAAAAAAAAATGGTATTTGAGAGACTAAAGAGTCGTGAAACAATGGCAAAATAATATATAAGATTTAAGAAACGGGAAGACAGAAGGTTATAACTAAAGCCCGGATTTTCGTGCAACAAAAATTCTGAAATGTGCAATAAAAACTTGAAATCGTGCAAAATCGTGCAACAAAAACTTAAAATCGTGCAAAATAAAATGCAAATGATAAAAAAGGTTGAACAAACAATTCGCTAGTTACATTTCTTTCCAAATAGTGGTTTTTATCTTAAAATTTATTGATCCAGTCTTTAGTAAGGGATTAGTTAAATAATGATTGTCTAAAACGCAATAAGAACAAATCGCATCTCTTTATTGTACATGCTATACATAACCTATGTGTACATATTACTTAGGAATATAAATATGTTACATTTTGTTAAAATTTATAATAACGTATTTTTCAAAGTTGTTTTCTTTATTATATACAAAGCCGATAGCTTTGTCACAGTCCACAATATATTATTTTGTCATCGGATTTTAGTTCCGGATATTTTTCTATCTATCCTCGTATCTTTGAACTAAGACTAGCTGAAATTTTAGGCATTTTAATGGAGACAATGTTACTCGTCGAGGGAAGTCGGAAACTAAAAAATTATAGCTTCCAATGAAAAAAGTTAGGAGAGAGACTCAAAATTTCTTGGAAGTTGGGGATCCGAGTTTCCTAGCTCAAGTCAATCTAAACATTTCTAAGAACGCTATAGAAGCGTATTCATTTTAACACTCTTGGATTTTTTATATTTTTATACTAATTGTAAGAATAATTTATATCTCTTAAAAAAGAAAAATTATTACCTATATAAAAATAAAATCATTCATTCTTCTTAAAGTTGCTACTTTTTCATAAACATATGCATAAAAACTGCAGTTTGTGCAATTTCATGCATTAAAACTGCAGTTTGTGCAATTTTATGCAGTAACCCCCAAAATGTGCAATTTTGTGCAATATTAAACTAGGTAAATTTGGTCTAAACATCCTAATTCGTGTAAATAATTTGTTCCTGGCTGATTACGAGCTTGCAATAAAAAGATGCAATTGCACGAGAATCCGGGCTCTAGTTATAACTCAATTTCTCCCAAACAGGAAAAAACAATAGATCATAGCCCAAACGATTTATACATCGAAGGATACCAGCCTGAAATACATGTTTTTAAATACAGCAATAGATACTTGTACATGTTTTTAAATTGAAAAAGAAACAGGTAGATTCCTGCCAATTCTCTCACTCACTTTTAAAACCAGCAATGCAATTTTTTTCCTCTAATCCCATTTTGTAATCTTTTCCCGTTTCTAAAAAAAGTTTATCTACAAGTACAGTTTAGATATCAAATAAAAGCTAATTAAATTTCCTTTAAATTCTTTCTTGATAAAATTATTGTGAAACCAGTACTTTTGTTAGAATGCGGCCGAGAACTTGATTCAACAGAAAAGTTTCAAATATTGTGAAATATCACTATTTTTTGGAGAACTATATTTCCGCAAACAATTAATCTACATAGCTGCGGTTAGAATTAAATGATCACACATTGGGTACTGTTTAATATAGTAAATGCTATGTCAAGCCAATTTTCATATTTTAGAGATATAAATGAAAAACGAAAATAATGAGTACTACGTACAACCCACCTGATTTTGAAGTTTGCAAATTTGGATTTTAACTATCCTCATGGGTCCTAACAACATATTAAAAAATGGTAGATCATGCATTTTTACGAACTTGGCTAATTTTAGTAGGTATTGATACGTTGTCATGACAACAGAGAACTGTTTCGTCGTTGTTTCGTGTTATGTGTTATGTGTTATGACATAAATGACTCCACACATTCGTGTTATCTCATAACACGCAACACGAAACAATATTCGCCGAACCTGTTTCGTGTTATGTGATAACACATAACACATAACACGAAACAATGACGAAACAGTTCTCTGTTGTCATGGCAATATATCAATACCATAACTACTAAAATAAGCCAAGTTCGTAAAAATGCATATATCTACCATTTTTTAATATGTTGTTAGGACCCATGAGGATTGTTAAAATCCAAGTTTTCAAACCTCAAAATCAGGTGGGTTGTTCGTAGTACTCAATAATCCTCGGAATTGTAGCACTATTTTCGTTTTTCATATATATCTCTAAAATATGAAAATTTGCTTGACATAGCATTTACTATATTAAAGAGTACCCAATGTGTGACAATTTAATTCTAACCGCAGCTATGTAGATTAATTGATTGCGGAAATACATTTCTCCAAAAAATAATGATTTTTCATAATATTTGACAATTTTCCGTTGAGTCAAGTTCTCGGCCGCATTCTAACAAAAGTACTGGTTTCAAAATAATTTCTTCAAGAAAGAATTCAAAGGAAATTTAATTAGTTTTATTTGATACCTAAACTGTACCTATAGACAAACGTTTTTTATAAACAGGAAAAGATTACGAAATCGGATTAGAGGAAAAAAATTGCATTGCTGGTTTTAAGTCAGTGAGAGAATTGGCAGGAATCTACCTGTTTCTTATTCAATTTAAAAACATGTACAAGTTTCTAATGCTGTATTTAAAAACATGTATTTTAGTCTGGTATCCTTCGATGTATAGATCGTCTGGGCCAGTGGTCGGCAAAGTGCGACTCTTATGCCGGGTCCACACCAAACCAACAAAACAAAAACTCCAACAAATCAGCAACACAACAAAACTGCAAGTTTTCGAAAACAGGAACTAATTGTCAACTGCTGTCCACATATGAAAACAAAAATCAGTCAACTTTGTGATCCCGATAGAAAATGTGGCGAGCTCGAAATTTGGAATTACAAAGGAACAATGAATTATTTATTATGGCAGCTGGTTTTCTATTCCTAAACCAAAAAAAAAAAAAAAACGTTTTTGGGTTAGGCCGAGCTTGAAGAACCGACAAAAAAACTATGTTGAGGAACTATTGGAAGATTTAAGAAAAGACGATAGAGGTATTAGTGGAGAAATGCGATGCAGCTTCAAAAACTTTTTAAGAATGACCAGTACTGATCTTGAAAATCTAATAGAAATCATTGGACCCTCGATACAGAAGAAAAATACAAATTTTCGAAATGCCATTAGTGTAACAGAACGTTTAGTGATTACTTTAAGATTTTTGGCAACTGGGGAGTATTACCAGAGTCTGATGTATCTTTTCAAAGTATCCAAACAGGCAATATCAGTAATAATTCCAGAAACCTGCGATGCTCTCATAAGTGCCCTAAATACATATGTCAAGGTAAAATTTAACATTATTAATAGGTAGCTGTTAAAAAATAAACTGATTTTTTTAAAATAACTTTTATTTGGAATGTATCTGAAAATTACATGTATGACTGAGCTGATTCATTTGTTGTTATCCGCGTAGCTGGCCAGGATTCATCAATCTGGGTGGTATGTTGATTCGATGAGCAAGACGGACTAGTCAGTATCTCGTAGGTTGGAACGCTGGATGGATTTGAGGTTTGAACGCTGGGTGGGTTTGAATAAGGTTGTATGCCGCCTGGATTTGAGTAGGTTCCAACGCTAAGGGTACTTGCGCAAGACCGAATGCTATCTGGACTCATATAATTGTGGTTGTTTGTATCTGTAGAACTAGTGTGAACTGCAATTGGAGATCGAAAATGAAGGAACGGTGTCAATTGCTCTTGAGTTTCTGTGTTTTTTGGTTGGTCATATTCTCCTATTTCTGCTTTGTAGAGAAGATCATTGATCAAATGCTGCACAGTAGCTTGCGCATAAGGAGTACGAAGTTTTCGCACTTTTCTAGCAACTAGCTCACCAAATATATCAAAATCATCGGGTTGTACAGATGTTCCTTGCTGATTTTTTTTATATACTTCTTGTAGCATTCCATAAACTTCTGCATTTTGCTTCTCACTAGTGGTTAGAACTCTTTTCTTTGGTGTGGTAGATTTTGCTTTTAAGCTTTTGGTGTTTTTATCAGTAATTTCCTTTTGAGCCTGCAAATCTTCGTAGCTTTCTTGTAATTCTCCCATATTACTTGTACTCTGGCTGACGCTAGCGGTATCATCGTCATTTGTTTCGGATTCTTTTGCCTCTTCATCACTGTCTGAATCATCACTTTCCTGTAAAGTAAAGAATGTATGTTATTAAAAACTGCATAAAAATATATTAAAAAAATGTATATTAAAAAAATATATAATAAGAACTTTCAATTAAATTTAATTTGTATTTTATTTCAGACTCCTAAAAGTGAAGAGGAATGGGAAAAAGTTAGCGATGATTTCAACAAGATTTGGCACTTTCCACATTGCATAGGCGCAATGGACGGAAAGCACATTGTAATCGAGGCACCTACATTCAGTGGCAGTGAATTTTTTAACTATAAAGGAACATTCAGTGTAGTTCTTTTTGCTGTTGTTGACGCAAATTATAATTTTCTGTATGCAAACGTTGGTTGTCAAGGACGAATCTCTGACGGAGGTGTTTTTAAAAATACGCCATTTTACAAACTATTGGTTGAAGGAAAACTAAATTTGCCACAAAAACGTGTTCTTCTTGGAAGGGACAAAGAAAGTCCTTATGTTTTAGTCGCAGATGATGCTTTCCCCCTTAAACCATGCATTATGAAACCATATAGCGGCCATCAAGATAAGGGGTCAATAGAACGTGTCTTCAATTACCGAATTTCACGTGCTCGAAGAATAGTTGAAAATGTGTTTGGCATTTTAGCGTCTGTGTTTCGAGTGTTTCGCAAACCAATGCTGTTACAACCAGAAAAGGTAGAAAAAGTGACTTTGGCATGCATTTGTTTGCATAATTATCTAAGGTGTGTCTTGTCGAAAAATAAATATAATCCACCAAACAGCTTTGATGTAGAACATATTGATAGTGGTACACTAGAAGATGGCGCATGGAGAAAAGATCAACAAACTTTACAGTCGTTTTTTAATCTACAACAGACTGCAAGAAAATCATCTGTAGAAGCTATGGAAATAAGAAAAGAATTTGCTGAATATTTTATGTCTGAGCAAGGTCAAGTTCCATGGCAGTTAAAATTTTGTTAATCTATTGAGCAAAAGTACTGATTTTTTAGGGGAAAATGATTTTTTAATTGATTTAATGATTTATTATTCTAATTATTAATAACTAATAACAAGTTCCATGGCAGTTAAAATTTTGTTAATCTATTGAGCAAAAGTACTGATTTTTAAGGATAAAATGATAGAATGTATAATGAATAAATATAAGTAAATAAATAATGCATAAATATATGTAAATTTTATATCTAATAAATAAAAATAAATAAATAAATATCTACCTGTGTATTCGATAATCCGCCTATATTCCCACTTGGTCTTGGCTTGTTTTTATCTTTTAAGAAACTTAATAGTGAATAACCAAACCACTTCGAAACGAAAGTTTTACCAGCTCCGGATTTTTTCAATAACTGATAATTTCTGTATTCTCTTTGGTACTGGGTATTGATGTTTTTTATCTTTCTGTCTACTTCCTCTGAAGAAACATTACACAATATTCCTATTTCCTTTAAGGCGTCTGCCTTTTTATAACGATTTTTATAATCAGGGTGTCGGGCATCCCATAACAATTTACTTTCTCTATAAAGTTCGATTAATTTACATGTATTTTCAACACTCCATTTTATTGCTTTTCCCGATGAAGTCATTTTGCACACAGCACGAGACAAACTGAACCACAAATTTTAAGTTTTGTTTTCTTCCTGTGGAGAGCGTACACACTAGACCAACAAAGTTGCCAGAAACACAAACAAAACAGCAACATTTTGATCTTTACCGCCAGGCGACGGGAAAACAAAAAGTTGTTGAAAACACGAACAAAAACAAAATTGTTGCCGAAATGTTTCGCTTTTGTTTCAAAAATGTTGGGAAACATTGAGTTGCTGTTTTGTTTTTCTTTTGTTGGTTTGGTGTGGACCCGGCATTAGGCTCCTCAAGTGCGGCTCTGGCACAACTATCCACGTAAAGCGGAATAATATTTTCTATTAAAAAAAAAAAAAAACTTGGTAAGAAAACAAATTGCTGTTTAAGTTAAAAGATAGATAGGTAATTAAAATGTTATATTGTAAAAATACGTAATATGATTGTAAAACAATAATTTTAAGTATGAGCGAAGCATTTCTCAGCAGGTTTCAGGAATTTGAAAACAGCAGAGCAACTTCAGCATAAGTCAAAAATCCTCTTAATGCAACGATAACCGAGTTGAAATTTTCTCCTTTTGAAATTGACATTGTTAGCTTTGAAATACAATTTTTGGATTTTAAAAAAAAAAAACAAGGAGATATGGCGCTCTAGATTCGAACGGTTTGTGTTGTAATTGGAAATATTGGAGAAGAAAAAATGTGATCCTAGTTCACAACACAAGTGGTCTGCTTTGAATGACCTGGAGAAGGAAGACATGATCATTTTCAGCTATTGGATTAGTATTTCCGACTCTTATCATCAGCTGAAAAAGCTCGCGTTTGCTGTTCTTTCCCTTTTCGGTTCTACAAATATGCGGAAAATCTTTTTCAAGCAGGGACATTGTCAAGAGTAAACTGAGAAGAAATCTTTTTGATGAGAACGTGAAATCATGACTAAAAATAAAAACAATATACAAACCTGGCTTACTCAAACTTTCCAAGGAGATGCAAGCACATTGTTCGCATTAATAAATATTTATAAGTATGAAATTTAGTTTTATTTAGTGTACTACTTATTTAGCGTAATAAAAGTTTACTAAACAAGCAGGTTTGACTCCCATTTTTTTTACAAATTGTTGTAATGTCCATATTTGGCTCTTCGGCTGATAAGTTTGCCGACCACTGGACTGGGCTATGATCTATTGTTTTTCCCTGTTTAGGAGAAATTGAGTTTTATCCTTCGGTCTCCTCCTTTCTTAAATCTTATATTTTATTTTGCCGTTGTTTCAGAACTCTTTAGTCTCTCAAATACCATTTATTTTAATGCGAGGCTACTTAATCTCCTGACAGACAGCTCTTATTATTTCTTTATCACATTATCTCATGTGTTAATAAACTTTGCATAAGCTAATGTAAATAGCAAAAATGAAGATAAGCTACGAAAATCACTTCTTGACTAATTGAATAGACGAAAAAAACTCTGTCAACAACGTAGTTTCCCCTTACAAATGCTACCATAACAAAATATACTTAATATAGTCCAGTTCAATTTAAAATGTATAAAATTAGCTATCGAATTAAATTATATATTTTTTAAATCACTACGTGCTTACTTCAAATTTAATAGTTCATTTTAAAACAGTTATTATTGATAATAATGATTAACTGGGCTTCACGATTATTCGCTGTTGCTAAGCGAATTTGTGAATAAGCGATTCTCTCTGTTTCGGCTTGTGTTATGGGGAAACAAATTTCCTTTGATGTGTGTTAAAAACCGCCTCCTATAGCGATACACCCATAACACGAGCAGAAACAACTTGATAACACATAACACGAGCCGAGTGCCCATCCACACATTCGCCAATCTTTGACGAGCATGTCTGTTTCGTGTTGCGTATTATGACATAACACGAATGTGTGGAGCTGGATACATGGCTATAATAGGATCTGAAACAATATCATAACACATAACACGAGCCGAGTGCCCATCCACACATTCGCCAATCTTTGACGAGCATGTCTGTTTCGTGTTGCGTGTTATGACATAACACGAATGTGTGGAGCCGGCTTAACACGAAACAGGTTCGGCGAACATTGTTGCGTGTGGCGTGTTATGACATGCCTGCTTTAAGCCGGCTCCACACATTCGTGTTATGTCATAACACGCAACACGAAACAGCTTCGCCGAATCTGTTTCGTGTTATGTGATAACGCATAACACATAACACGAAACAATGAAGAAATAGTTCTCTGTTATGGCTTAACACATAACACATAACACGAAACAAGCCCAAACTGTTCTCTGTTATGGCATAACACATAACACGAAACAATAACGAAACAGTTCTCTGTTGTCATGACGATATATCAACACCTACTAAAATAAGCCAAGTTCGTCAAAATGCACGTATCTACTATTTTTTAATATGTTGTGATTTTACACAATATTCATAAATTTTCCGTTGAGTCAAGTTCTCAGCCGCATTCTAACAAAAGTACTGGTTTCAAAATAATTTCTTCAAGAAAGAATTTAATTAGCTTTAATTTCATATCTAAACTGTACCTGTAGACAAACTTTTTTTAGAAACGGGAAAAGATTACAAAATCGGATTAGAGGAAAACAATTGCATTGCTGGTTTTAAAAGTGAGTGAGAGAATTGGATGAAGATAAGCTACGAAAATCTCTTCTTGACTAATTAAATAGACGAAAAAAACTCTGTCAACAACGTAGTTTCCCCTTACAAATGCTACCATAACAAAATATACTTAATATAGTCCAGTTCAATTTAAAATGTATAAAATTAGCTATCGAATTAAATTATATATTTTTTAAATCACTACGTGCTTACTTCGAAATTTAATAGTTCATTTTAAAACAGTTATTATTGATAATAATGATTAACTGGGCTTCACGATTATTCGCTGTTGCTAAGCGAATTTGTGAATAAGCGATTGTCTCTGTTTCGGCTTGTGTTATGGCAAAACAAATTTCCTTTGATGTGTGTTAAAAACCGCCTCCAATAGCGATACACCCATAACACGAGCAGAAACAACTTGATAACACATAACACGAGCCGAGTGCCCATCCACACATTCGGCATCTTCAACGAGCATGTCTGTTTCGTGTTGCGTGTTATGACATAACACGAATGTGTGGAGCTGGCTATACGGTTATAACAGGATCTAAAACAATATTATAACACATAACACGAGCCGAGTGCCCATCCACACATTCGCCAATCTTTGACGAGTATGTCTGTTTCGTGTTATCACATAACACGAATGTGTGGAGCCGGCTTTAGAAAGGTACACTACTAAAAAAAAACTTCTACAAACACCTTTCGTTTGTAATTGATAATTTTAAAAAATGGTACTGAAATCACTTATTAATTACAAAAAAAAAGCAACATCGGTATTTTGAAAAATAATCAGAAATGTTAAATATTTTTATTAATAGAAAAGTAATTTCATCACAATTAGCTTTTTGTCTTATTCTAATATTTGCAATTTAAGAAGCTTTTAAGATAATTTAATTAAATTGTATTTCATAGAAAGTAACATTAATAGGTATAATTCACATGCTCAATTTACAATAATTGTTTAGAATGTCCTCCCAATTATAATTAACCAGTTTAAAAATTACTGCTATGCGTGAAAATATTAAAGAAATAATCAATTGCATACATCAATACAAGCTTTGTATCGATAAACAAATGAAACTCCAATTATTAGCTAATATTATTTAATTTCTATGCTTATGAGAGCGGGCAAAGCCGTCAAAGGGGATGCTAGTTACAATAATTTGTTATTAAAATAAGTATTAACTGATCTGTTATCTGATTTTTCTTATTACAAATAAAATTGTTAGGTAAAAACTTATCGTATGTATTTTCCTATGTGAGAAAAAATATTTTAAAAAAAATTATAATTAACGTTAAATCAAGGATACATCATTGTATTTAGGTAAATATAGTGTAAAGAAAATGTGCTACAATTGATACCACCGACTGTGCCAGACAGAGAAATATCTAACACGGGAAATAGAAAGGATGAGACAGAAAATTAAACTATTGAGCCAAGACTTCGGGTTGAACATGCCAGTGGATATAGTCTATATGGCCACTAGCATATATTCTATTTTCTATGGATGTATATATATCTATGGATATGTAGTTTATTATTTGGATTATGAAAATATTAGTCTACTAGCATCCCCCGTCGCAGCTTTGCTCGATCTCATACATAAAGAACAATTTTAACTAATCATTGAAGTTTTATTCGTTTATAGATAAAAATCTTGTAATGAAGTATGCAAGTGAGCATTATTTCTTTAATGATATTTTCACGCATAGCAGTAATATTTAATGAGGTTGAACTTGCTCTAATAAGGTGTGTGAAAATTGCGTAAAACCATAATTGGACATTCAATTTTTAATTTTAATGTTTGAGCTGGTAATCCAGATAGACAGATGGACTGTTAAGAAACTTTTTTGCGAATAATGGATTGCATTATCAGTGCTTACAACTAAAGGCCCATGAATCATATTTTTACACACAATATTAAAAAGCAAAGGATCGACATTTTGATTTGGTAATAATGTTTATTCGGCACAAATAGTTTAATTGAATTCATCTGTATTTTAATTACTAATCATAAAATTATACGACAGTGTGGCAAACCTTGTTTCTGGCAGTCAACAATGTGCATTTAAATTATTGGTGTTGTAATCTTTATTATTGTAATCCTATGAAATTGTAAACTATGAAAATGATGTAGTTGAAATTTGGTCAAGATGGGTTCAGTAGTATTACAATTGCAAACGATGTTACAGAAAGGCGCTAGTCACATTTAGGTCAGTTTTTAAACTTCATTCGGATCATTTCGTGTCAAACAAAATATATATAGCTTTTTAAATAACTATTCAATTGATAATAATCAAATTTAATTATCGATTTCAAGCTGTATTTAACACTATATCTTTGTAACCTCTCATATAGAATGGTGCTCGCCATCTGTCGGCCAGTTTTCAAACTTCATTTTTATCCACTTACTATCCTTTTTAATTAAGGAATCGGTAGATTGTATTATTGCTAAACCATCCTGGACCGAATAGATAATGTGGTCGAAATTTGGTAGTGATTTGTTCAGTAGTTTTTGCGTTTAGTGCTCACAAACGAAAAGTGGCTTGTCTTTTTATATAATAGTATAAATTATAATTAAAATAAAAACATCCAAGTAGTAAGATATTCTTACAAAAAAAGCCCTTTTGATCGGATTGTCCACAGACTTTTTGAAGATGAAGTTTCCTATAATAGCTGCCAAGCCTGGAGTTAAGAGCGACGTTACGATGAGCCGGGTACAGGTCATCTCTTCACCAATCGGGGGAACCATCATAGGGCCTAGGGGGTTCGTTCTGTAACAGAACAATATCTATCTAGATATTAGTCAAGTGTTTTTTTTTTTTTTTTTTTTTTTTTTTTTATTTCTAGATCGGCCTGGTGAGCCAGACATGGATGTTTTAACAATATTAATAATGATTTAACAATAGTAGAAGGAAAGGGATAGTCTTGTGCAAGAGACACCCATAACAGATAAGTTTTCTAATCATTTTTGAATAATTGTAACTTTAGAGAACGTATATAATAACAAAAAAATTAAAATAAAATAAAAATATAATAATAATAATTAACAAATAAATACAGTAAATGAAGTAATTAAATAAATTAATAAAGTAAATGAAGTAAATAATTAAAGAAGAAAGAAAAAAAAAATAATAGTAATATACGGCAATATCAGTTATTTAACAAAAAATTAATAATAAAAAAACAGAAAAAAAAATATACGAGAATAATAATAAAGACAAAACAAGTAAGTGAAGTAAGAAATAACGAATAATACAATCAAATTGTAGTAATAAGAGTAGTGGTTGATGTTGTAACGAAGAAGTAAATACGGAATAAAATAATAATGGTGTTTACAACAGGATGTCTTGCATGAGTCTTTCTTTCAATCTGCGGGATGTTGTTTGAGCTCCTATGTTGAAAGCTACTGCACCTTTAACCGCTGGTAACTTGCTATGAAACCTGGTGTAGCATTTTTTGATGTAACCGTCAATTGATTCTATTTCTAATTCACGGTGTAGCTGACTATTTCTTACGAACCAGGGAGCATCTACTGCAATTCTCAGGACCTTGTTTTGGAAAGATTGTAGTTTCTTCCGTTTAGTAGAGGATGCAGCTCCCCACACTTCACAACCATACATCATTAATGGCCTGAGTATTGTTTTATAGACAAGGATGGTTATATTTGGTTTAAGAGTGGATTTTCTGTTTATTATCGAGTACAGCATTGCCAGCCTTGCGTAGGTCTGTGTGAGTTTAATATTGATGTGGTGATTCCAGGTAAGGCGACGATCGAGATGAACACCAAGGTATTTTACTGCCTCATTAGATGGATTCCACTGAAGTCTGTTTCCGTTTAGAATAAGTTCCGGTGGGTCTGTTGGTCGTCTGAGGGTAAAAATTTTAGCAATACATTTTTGAATATTTAGATTGATTATCCATTTGTCAAAGTACTTTTCTAGTTCGTTAGAATAAGGTGAGTTTGAAGGGTATTTCTAGCTATTGTTATATTTTCGTGTTGCGAAAAAACTGCCGTATCATCAGCAAACATAGCTATGGAGGTTTCGGATGATTGGATGATATCGTGAAGATAAAAGTTGAAGAGGATGGGCGATAGAACTGATCCTTGTGGAGTACCGGCACTGATAGGTCTGGTGGTCGAGATTGTGTTGTTTATTCTGACGGTGAAGGTTCTATTATTTTTTTTTTTTTTTTTTTTTTCTCATTTATTGATATTTACAACTCTACAAATAATATACAACAAGTAAATGTGTTGACAGTGAATACAATGGCATGGAAATAACTTGTGAAGAACTACTCACTAGTAGCACTTCAATAAAATCTAGACTAAAAGGTCTCTAGGCCATCTTCTTTTCAGACGCCTCAGAGGATTATCAGGGATGGAGGAGGAAGCAAGTTGGGAGACTAGTGGATTGGAGTGGTTATGGAGCTTACTATGGAAGGATAGGTATCTGGTTTGGGCTAAATCAGAAACATATGGAACATTAAGATCTTTATGGATAAGTTTATTGCTTACAAAGTAAGGAGCATTGAGGATTTTTCGAAGGATTTTGGATTGTAAGGATTGGATACGGGATGAATTGGATGGTTTAGTAGAGCCCCAAAGCTCAACTCCGTACGTCCAAATAGGTCTAATCACAGTCATGCAAATGAGTCATTTGTAATTAATTGGGAGCTTTGAACGTTTGTCTAGTAAATGTTGAAGTAGTCTGTAACGACGGGCAGTTTCTTGTCGTTTTAGTCTTGGTTCTATTATTGAGAAAAGAATGTAGAATATCATATAGATATTTTGGAGTGTCTATTGATTTAAGTTTATATAAAATACCCTGATGACATACCTTGTCAAATGCTTGTTGAAAATCTAAAAATGTGACAAGTGTATGTTTTTTCATTTCAAAACCGTTTACTATAAATTCTGATAATCGTGATAGTTGGTGCGCTGTGGAATGACTGATCTGAAATCCAAATTGAACATCTCGAATAATGTCTATATCTTGAAAAAATGAAGTGAGGCGCCTTTTTATAACTGATTCCAGAAGTTTTCCTAATATTGGTAAGAGGCTTATAGGCCTGTAACTGCTGATTTGTTTGACGTTTTTCCCTGCCTTGTGAATAACTACCAGTTCAGCCTTTTTCCAATTATCAGGAAAATAACAAGTCCGCAAGCAACTATTGCAAATTGAAGTTATTAAAATGATAGCTTTTCTCGGTAATTGTTTAATGGCAATAGCTGGAATCATATCATGACCAGGGCTTTTTTTTATTTTAAGTCTTGTAATAAATTCCAGAATTTCTTTCGGAGTTGTAAATTTCAGTG